>OV816029.1:72454312-73054312 GCA_929113105.1 Agrypnus murinus
ACAACAAAACGATGCACTCTGGGGTGCGGTTGTTCAGCTGCATTTATGGGCTAATAGGATATGATTTTCTTTGTTCGACTCAATTTGGTACCGACAACACAGGGAACAAAAAATACGCACATTATTAGATAAGAAAGTGTTGGGAATAGCCATACCCACTATTCTCTTTTAATTCTTATTTTAAATCTTCATGATTTACATTCTGTTGGGATGAAATTCTGCTTTGTACTGTAATGATATTCATCATAAAATCAGTCATTACATCTATATTACTTCAAGAAGGCATTGCATGCTAAGTGATTGCCATGACAACAGGAATCAACAACAAGTATAAATAAATATCTCATAGAAGTTACATGTGTTTTATTATCTTCTACAAGAGATAACATATAAGTAGTGTACAAGACCACACACAAGCAACCTGTATTACTACCTTAATCTTCTAAACACTACATTGGTGACCCCGTAAGAAGAACTTGGATGATCAACACCATATCTTCAATATTCCATTGCTCCGGTTTTCTGTCTCTGCCGATAAACGCAACCTGCAACCTGGAGTTCCTTGAATTGGTTATTTGATTATCTCCCGCAACCAGTCGACTTTCAGAAGTTTATAAATATCCTTTTTTATCATTTAAATAAGATAAGTAAACTATATTATATTGGTTACGTTTCAATATGGCGCAGTTAAAAGCAAATTTAGTTAAATTTCCTATTTTTGACAGTTCGCATGTACACATGTCAATAGTCTTAATCGATAGATACTTTGACTTCCTACATATTGAGAATGAGATTCAGAGATATAATATCCTAATTCATAACTTGCCATATAACATTTTGCAACTCCATTCGAATCTTATCATGTTTATTGATAACAATAAACTTTCATTCGAACCATACACCACGTTCATCAACGAACTATTAAACTTTTACTTGGGTACTTCTGTGGAGAAACCTACTCCAATCAACCCAAAACCAAAATCAAATACTATCTCTTCTCCCAAAGAGATTACAGATTTCTGGTTACAGCAAAATGATTCACCTGAATTTTTTGGTCTAGTTAACCTATTTTAAACGAAATCATTTATCCTTATAATTTCATAAACACAAACTGTAATCAAATATCGCAAGATCCGTCACAAATTCAGGATCCTAACCCCCAATTAAGTGACGATACTCAAAACGTCATTTATCAATGCAATGCTATTTCAGATACACCTGCATCCACTGATGCTGTCTGTATTAATAATCCTGAACATTCCAATTTTGAAAAGCATGTTTCACAGGATAATACTTCTATTACTGAAAATATTACAAATGATTTGATTTCAAAAGTGCATTTATTCCACAACCAAACAGAATCAAAATCTCCTACAAACATTCCAAAAACATCACAGTCAATTAGGATACAGCTGAAATTTAATCCTAACCAATGTTTGTTAAATCAGAAATTACAAGAGCTTCCGAAGGCCGACGGTTTGGGGATATCAACCGCCGTATCTTCTACAAAGACTTCCTTGGATCCAGAAAATAATTCCTGGAATCTACAAGCTACAACACCTCCAGTTCCTGATGGAAATCACATCAATAACGTTCCTCAAGAACTAATAGCTACGACACCCGTAGTAACAGCTTTTGAAAAATGTCTTCAGCAATTCTCGGACACAACGATGCCGACATCTCTCGTTTCGCCATTGGAACGATGCCATAAGAAGAGATTGTTCTTGGATATAACAGGATTAATATCTTTTTCTCTTTATTTAATTTTGATGTTTAGTTTGTTTTCTCGGATAACCATCAACGAACTTCGCAACAACCTTAACCTTAACCAACAAAATTTTGTTATGTCAAAACGCGAAATTTTATGCAAAGGTCACGCGATTAAACAGCCTTATTACCTCGTAATTATAACAATGCGAACATTCAACTTTTTGCTAACCGAGAAAATTACAACTGTGCAACTGCTATTAACAAAACTCAAATTATCTTATCATAATAGCAAATTCCATTTCGCTAATAAACTTTGGCATTATGTGCAGTGTACCAACTTTTAGTTGTACACATAAACACAAGTGCGAAAATAACAGTAGTGACTCATAATTTTCCACGTGAGCCTTGTCAACTCGACATTACATGAAATCATACATTGATAACATTCAACTAATCAATCCTGAATAGCATTTGGACTTCCCAAATATATGTGCTACCGGATTAAGCTTCAAGTGTTCATTCTCCTCAAATAACAGGATACAAGAAGATTCAATCATACTCTCCAACAGGCAATTTCAACTAGTACTTCCTACAATCTTAGGACAATGCTATGAATGCTGCCTCTGTTTTATGAGATACAACCCCACTTCTTCCATTTCTGCGGACAAAATGAATATAACTACGTTTATCAATGTTAACCACAAACTTACTACTTAGGCTAACGCTTTTAGATTACATTAGCATAGTTATTTTTTATTTTAAAAGTTACAACAAATAAATCGTAACGCAAGCATCACTTGTTCACGAAACACTTATTATGTTGTTCCTTGGTTTTGTTCACGTTCCTAAATTTTATTTCTTTCTTTCTAGTAAGAATTACAGTGATTCCTGTACCACCAAGTTTATTTTAATTAGGTTAAGTTTGCGACATCACCTTGCAATAAGCAACACATGTTTGGCCATAAGCAATTGATGCCTATTATTAGCTACCAGAGGCAAAGGCTTTTAAATTCTTTGATTATTAGCAATTAATTCTTAACATAAGTTTTATTGTTTTAGCATTAAGGAACCATTGAAAAGATGCAAACGACCTCAATTTTTTTGTAGCTAGTATACATTAAACATGCCAATACATACAAGTACGACATTAATGTATGCTATTTTTTTATTGAGGAATGCATTAAATGCCCTTTTGACTCATGGCTCATTTCTTTTGGTACATGTTCAGCCTTTTTTTACCCGGGGTGTAATGTAATGATATTCATCATAAAATCAGTCATTACATCCATATTACCTCAAGAAGGCATTACATGCTAAGTGATTGCCATGACAACAGGAATCAACAACAAGTATAAATAAATATCTCATAGAAGTTACATGTGTTTTATTATCTTCTACAAGAGATAACATATAAGTAGTGTACATGACCACACACAAGCAACCTGTATTACTACCTTAATCTTCTAAACACTACAGTACATACACTGAGTCCACTGGAAAAAAATGCAAGGCAATGAATCAAGAATTAATCAAGTTCTCCATCTTGTTTTCTTGGGCATTTGTATCTACATTATTCATGGATTGATCGGTTGATGCGTTTAACATAGCAAGTTTGTACGGAAAGGTATTACTAGAAAGGTATGCAACTGTTCAAATCGTACTTTTATGATTAACCGCCTTTGGTCATCTGATGTCATCGACTGATTCTATTCTGAATTGTCTGTAAAAAGGTAATACTAAAATAGGCTAATAAATAAAAACTTTAACAATTTTTTGGATTAGTTGCACCTTATAGTGTTTTGTTCACTGAAATTCTACGACTTGGATGAAATGTTAATCGAAAGAAAATTATCTACTGCAAAAAAATCGAAATAGGTTATTATTTTCTAGAATTGTGGGTCCAAGTGGAGAGATAATGGGTTCTGCATATTTTCCTTTGTATATATGTTATTTAGAGACCAACTGGAGTTTTTTTGTGCAAGTTAAGTTCAACAGGTTTGGATAAGTATATAACCGTATCTAATCATTCTTGACATAGTCAAAAAACAGCTTTTCACAGATCCCTCTATCGGTCATGTTGAAAGTCTAGTTTCTAATTTAATGTTCTTAATTAGTTTTATTCATAATAACACATCACTGAAATGGACCAATAAATAAAAACTTTTTTTTGTACGACTCGCCTCGCTTCATTAATATGTAAAGAAACAAAAACATTTTGTTATTGACAAAGTGGTAGAGATATTGTGACTGTTTTCTTGCGACTGAGTTTTAAAGGCAACTATGATGCACCTTTGCCCGAATTTGTTTCTGACGCCTACTGTAGAAGCAATGACAATGGATTATTTCACCAAAAGTTAAATTTACAGCGGGCATACGGATGATATGGCGCAATGGTAAATATTACCGTAAATATATTACCGTAAGTATAGTAAGTTCAGATATAAGATATTAGAATGTAGTGGAATCTAGAATCAGCGTGGAATCTGCAGCAACTTCATGTACATAGAAAGAGAATTCTGGAATATTTATGTATGGTTGAACATTGTGTACATTAACGACTATTGTTATTGCTCACTAAGAATTCTATAAAAGTTAGCACCCTCGGAAGGCTAGACAGTTTATCTTGTGGACTAGACCCAAAGATGCTGGCCTCTATTAAACTAGATTTTTAACTCAGGCGATTACTTTCATTTCTCCTTCTAGTTTATTTGTCCAACTGTTTTCTCCTAACTCTACTTTCATACTTAATTCAAAACCGAGGTCTTGGATGTCAAGGCTTGTGCTAGCAGCATTTTATTTTCGTAAAATTCTTTACGTATATTCGTAGCGTAAATTTAAGAATCTTTTATGGAATTGAAGCCAAGCTGAACATGACATTTCTTTTTAGATCGGTCGATTGAAGACATTATCAAATCTAAAAACGTTGATCAAAATATTAGCTTTTGCATTACTCTTTACTTGTATACGACAACCCAACCATATTTGTGACATATCTTAATCGATATTCTTAACGTTTGGAGGAGAGACTATAAAATTAAAACTTGTGTTCAAATTTCAAATTTTGCATCAAAATGTAAAATTTGAATTTGAAGAGTAGTGTTTACACCGCCCTTCATTGACGAGGTACTCAAAGACTTCGAAGGGGCGGTGTGGGGAAACCCGCTGATAGAATTTCATGAAGCTTGGCATTTCGTAGCCTTGATAGTGTAGCGGATAGCGCGCTGGTCTCTCACCCAAGCGAACCGGAATCGAATCTCATTGCCGGTAGATCAGGTCAAGGTTGTGTAGTTTTCCTTAGCTGTAACGACTAACAACGAATGTGGGATTTGTGCTATAGCATCTGTAAGTCGGCTACAGCCGCACGATGAGCCTGCGCAGTGATAATAATCGCGCCTCCCTCCCGGGTCAAGCTCAATATCTTCTGGGGCCTGGATCTACAGGCAACGGGAAGTAGTAATTGTTGACATAGAGTAGGTGGAGATGCAGTACTTCGTTTCTAGTAATAAGAGATAGCCACACCTCTACACCAAAAAAACTTTGGAGTAAAAATGGTGGGATGTCCTCTATCATAAATAAAAGTAGGCCAACTATGTAAACAAGCAACAAGATTATCCATAGCAAAACGAATATTTAAAAAAAAACTTGACCTAAGTTCTAATCAGGATAAGCTACATCTGTACATATATCTAAATAAATAAACATGTTATTACACACCGGGTTTATTTGTAACATAACTGGGCATATTTCCGCTAGGAACCACTGGTAATAGTCAGGTCCAAGTTGGCTCTTCACGCTGAGACTAATTAGACTAACAGAGGAAAAAAGAAGGAAGAGATAAAAACTCCTTTTTACACCGATCTTCCACGGGAGCCAGATCTTAAGCTCTACGTGGATTGAAAAAAAGAACTTTCTTTATGGGAACGTCGGAAGGTAGCTAAGGACTCCAAATCCAACTGAATCAAAACCCATCAAATCCGAACAAATAAACAACGGAATTTTTTAAAATAGGTGGAAATGAACATTTATAAGTTAAACTACAATCAACTGGCTGAATTACAAAGAATTTTCATACAGCAGTAAGGTTACTTTTACACGAGGATGCTGTATGCCGCATACTGTATCGGAGATACAATCTTTTGGAAGATACAATTCTGGGAGGATACTCCTCAAAGACTGCTGGGATACTTATTCTGGATTTGCGCAATTGAGATAATTTTGCGGCGAGTAAATTTAGTACAGTGGCGTACAGTTTTGTTTTGTTAATAGAATAATCATTTTCAGAAGTGTCCCATAATAAGCGGGTGCTTCTATTAAGGAAATCATTGAGGAAATAAACTCATTGTTATCAAATGTGTCATAATTATTTATTGATATTAAGACTTTTCGTCTGGATCCTCATACGTAGTACTTCACGAACAACACTGACAAGTTGCTCCTTTTAAAAAGTATCGTCGTATAAATGTTTTCATTTAAAACAGTAGCCAAACAGTATCCCAAAGTTGTCAAAATCGCCCGGCGACTAGGATTAGCAGGATACTGAGATTTAGTATGCCGCTACTGTATGCAAGGAGTTGCCCGTCTGAAAGGCTCCTATAAGAAGCAACGTAAAATGTATAGGCGAGATACCCGTATTCGGTAAACAGTATCCTAGTATTTATAGTTCATAATATGATAATTAATGGCTGAATTAAATCAGCTATCAAGCAACATATCACCTATAATTAAAGTATAAATTGCCCCTAATTAATACAAATTAAAAAATGAATTAACATACTACAAATAAATTCAGTTGATATGACTTCATGGAAGAAATAGCCACAATTTGAATACGATACAGTTAAATGAATTCATTCCATAAAATGGAAACAATCAACCAACATTTTAGAAGTTCAAAACTGAACTATGGTCTGATGTCTAAACAGAAGAACGGGCAAAATGACGATGTCGTTTTCCAACCTACGTTCTTATCAAATTTTCTCCCGAATCTTATGGAATTATAAACATCGAATGTATAGGATGCACATTGGGAAGCCTATCCTAATAAAGATTAAAGCAGTTGAACCTTCACAGTATATTAAGTTTAGGATGTGAACATTGTTACCGAATATACGGTCTACATTTATGTTTACGCTGGGATTAGACAAATAGTAAAATAAATCATTTCTGTTAATCGTTCAGAGGTTTTGGGAAAGGTATTGTTGGAATTAAAATTAATCAACCAGTTTGCAAATCTTGTTGTAGTAGTAACATTAAAACTAAATATGACGTTTTTGCAAAATTAAAAAGAAAAAGTGGCCAGAAGAACAAAAATTAAAAAATGTATTATTTCCATTGTAAGGTGTGCACGGGACACGTATATAATACCACTAAACGTATAATCCGCGTCCGGCTAAAAGGGTGCGTACTACTAAAACAATACAGGAGAGAATAGTACAGAGGCAGATATATTTGTTAACCGGGGAGAGCTCTTTTATAAACATTTTAATTGGTGTCCTAAATCATAGTCATTACCCCATTCGGCCACGTCCATTGTGCAGAGCAGCGATAGCTGGACAAATGAATTCAACTATGGTGTGGAACCCAAACCCCCGACAGTTCTGAAATTCTAGGCACCTCTCTTTCATAATTTCCTGCCTCTCTGTTCTACTTCAGGTTGAAACACACACTCATATATACGTAAACACGTACAGAGATAGGTATCGTATCCATACACATACAAAACGTTGCTGCATTCAACCATGCGAAATAATCCACTTTTATTGTTTGCAATTATTAATATATTTAACTGCATTACGAGCTGAACCCGGCGATCTATTGTCGTGTTTGTAATTGCACTTTTTGTCTATTATTGTGTTTTATTAGCCGACTGTGTTTTATATTAGATTTCGCTTTGTTTTCGAATGGTTGGCTGATGTTTTTCGAGTAATTTAACAAACTCAATTGTTCTGCGGAACATAATCATGAAATGTTAGCTTTCGAAGCCCGCCAAAAAGCTCATATTTATAATTTTAGGGGCTTTAATGTATGTGAACCGTAAACAATTTAATTCTTTCCTATAAACAACTCGATTAAATTATTTCGAATGTTAAATTGGAAAAAATTGACATTCCAATAATCAATCTCGATGCGTTTGTGCTAGAACGTGTACATGTACATGCATAAGTGTTAAAAATGAATGATCTTTTTTCTACATTTTAATTTTGTTATTAAAATATGGTTTTTGAGCAATTTTCAGAATTTTGTTTAGATCTTACTTGAGAGTCTTTACCTACAACAATTAGAAGGTTTGAATAACAGAATTGATAAATTACAATTTGATATTATTTGTCTTCTTCTTTGAATCTGTACTCTGTTGCGTTTACCTCCTATGTGTGCGTGTTTAGTGATCACAAGTGTAAGGGACCTACAGCTTAAGGTAGACTTCAAACCACCCCAAGTACACATAGTACTTGGACTTTTTAGTAATTTTAGGAATATTTTCTGTGCAAAATATACATTGTTTTTTGCCATTGCCTTCCGAGGGAGAAACTGTTTTAAAAACCCGGCGATATGCTGACTGGGGTTTGAACCCAGGTCGTTAAACTGCCGAGCTATTATCTGCCTACAAAAGCAAATTACTGTTAAAAAAGTTGTCCTATAAAATTGCTTAATCAAGCATGGAATATAAATGTTTAATAAGGGCTGTTTCAGTTAAAATCAACATTAACCATGTGATAGTACCCGACAAGAGGGACTAAAAATGACTGCCATTGAAAAAAGGCCCAAAAGGTACTTTGTTTGAAAACTAATAAAATGCGACATGACCGACCTCATATAATCAGATCTTTCATTTGTGATTTCGACAGTAATATTTATATTATTATACAATTGCGTTGCTAGGTGTATAATTCAACAGAAGGCTATCTCAAATCTGCAAGAAATGTTGAAAACGGGGTGTTTCAGTTAAGATTAACATTAAATAAATGTGTGAGTACTGTAATGATCACCATGCCTTGGATACGATTTAGTATCCACGGTAACAAATGTAAACAAGAGTCAGATATTAGTCTATTAACAAAACAAGTCAAACATTCCACTCTCTCCTCTTTAAGTTTAACTTGAACTCTCCAATTGTCGTATCTGCTGTTCTTCGTTGAGTTAAAGACTGATTGTTCTTTAAAAGCTTTATTCTTTTAATGTTAAAGATGAGATAGTGAATGTTTGACTTGTTTTGTGGCATGGTGATCATTACAGTACACAAGAACATATAAAACCTTATGTCATTTTTGATTTTACAGACATCAAGAATAGGCCCAAAAAGTAGCTTTATTTGACAACTAATACTTAAATATAACCTGACTTACTTACCTTACACTCTTAATCAATTCTTTCATTTGTAGTTTCAACAGTAGCATTTTAAAGCTCTCCTCTAAACCCAGTTTTTTTATAAAGACCTCCGAAACGTTTAGAATCATTATAAAAAATTTATTTATGACACGATCAACAGTCAAAAGTAGGTCGTAAAAAGTTCGTTATGCAGAAATTTCTAGATTTTATAATTCTTCCTAATCATCATAGAATGATAGGTACTTTTTGGAAAAGAAAATGTGGAAAGATGCTTATTTTGTGAAAGTCTGTTTCAGAATACATCTTATCGGAATATTTGTTTGCAAAAAGTTCTTTTCCTAAGGAGTTGTTTTTTAAACATTCCCTGTGGTTTGCTAAATAATTCCTTATAAGTCACAGACCGTAGCTGGAATACTGGAAGAGATTTTGAGTGTAAACCACGCCCCTAAATGGTTTTTGTCATTTTTCTCAGAAACTATTAGGTTTGTGGAGATTATGTTAAGTTCAATAAAGCTTATTTAAATTTTCACAAAAAAAAGCTTTTTTCATACGTATTTCGTTCTATTTTTGTGTAATCAAAGAAAGAAAATATGCCATCTACAGACCAGCAGTTTGTACTGGTGCATTCGCTTGAGAAGCTTTCGGACGCAACCATTTATGATTTTATATTTGCCATGAAATGAGCATAAGAATAATTCGTTCAAGAATAATGCCAGCATCATTCGTTATTCGACCATTGAATGTAGGCTCTTCATGGCCAGGCGACGGAATGTGGGCCCTTGTCGGTTCATGCAGATCTAAATGTACGACTGTACTGTGAGCTGACAAATAACGATCTTAAGAAATTTATCATAAAACTAAAGATCAGAATTTTGCATAACTATAAACATGATCTTTTTATTGGGTCATGGTCATTCATAAGAACAATTGGAATATCGACCATTCAGCTGGTGTAAATGTTTAAGATTAGCAGCAACTAAAAGAGAAAGAAAATTCATACTACTTTGACCTATAGGAGTAATTCACACTGCGGCCTTTAATTGCAGCCACTGTAAGCATTCATCTTGTACGCTTGGTAGAAGTAGTTTATACTTACTAAATAGATACGAATCCTGTCTCACTGAAGTTGGCACACTTCTATTTTTGTTAAACGGCACACCACAATTTTCATCCTGGATTTTTTTGGTTTTTCGAAGTAGCTATTGCTTGTTGCTAGAGTAAAGTACTGACGTCCTATGTTATAAGTTATGGTGTTTTATTAACTAGACTTCGATGTGTATTATCTTTTATATTTTAAAACAAAGTACACCCCACAATTTTCCTCCAAAATTTCGTTTGATCTTCAAGACCTTGCCTTATAGTTAAAATAAGGTGTTGCTTCTGCAGCTACTCCATGTCACGTTTTATAAAATTTTACGGAGGCGCGAATTCCTCTTACCGCATCTTTGCGTCCGTAGATTGATGAGTTGAAGGGGCGGCGTCAGGAAACCACTGCATAGAATTTCATGAAACTTAACATGGAATGACTGCAAAGATAGTACTTCACTCTAATAACAAGAAACAGTTAATGTGTATATAAAAAAATGCGGGCGCCCTTTAAATAACAAAATAAAAGTGTGTCAACTTCAGTGAGACGGGGCTCATACGTATAGTGGAAAAAAGTTGTCAAACTTTATCTCATCGCAACCCCACCCTAGTAATGGAGTTTTCTAGTTGTGAGATGATATAAACAAATTAATCGTACGTCGGTTTCTCATAGATAAGTAATAGAGCTGTTAGGACGCAGGCATTATTTCTATTTAAACATGATGATCATAGTAGCATGATAGATTGATGTATCAAAATAAAAAAATATACAGTCCACTTTTCATGCCAATTAGTGTTCCTTCTTTTTAATGTAAAAAGAAAACCCTCCATATTTTTGATCGATTCGAGACGGATTTTCAAGAGCAAAAGCATACAGCATTCAACCAGGAATAGAAGCAATCATAGAAGCAAAAAGAATCTCAAACATACATTGACTTTTTGTCAATTACCTGTCAATTACTGTCGACGCAACAAGCAGGCAGCAGCAACAGGACAAGGCAATAGCTGGCATACACAAACGATACCACAGTAGTCAAAGAGTACCAAACCAAGCTTAGAAGAATTCCAGATAGTGGAGAAATAGATAGAGAAATAGAGGAGAAATACTTTGCATGACTAGCAGATTTCGTGATCAGCTGATCTGTAAGCTCATTCCAATTACAACTACCTATTCATTATAGTTTTCAATTATATTCTATTATTTGTTTATTGATAATTTTCCATTTTACATTTACGTATATTTGATTATTAGCAATATAGTTATAATTCATTCTAAAATGTCAGAAGAAGCATTAAAAGATTTAGTAGCACGTCGTGGTATTCTTAAAGCGCAACTCACAAGATTTAATACATTTTTAGATGATCTTAATCAAGATTACTCAAAACTAGATGAATTACAAGCTAGGCTAGAAAAACTGGAGCTTGTATCGAAAAGCTTTGATGATATTCAAACTCAAATACAGATAGTAGATCAATAAATAGATCAAGAGTTGGAAAGAGATGCTTTTGAAGATAAGTATTTTAGTTTAATTACAGAAGCTAGAAAGTTATTACCCTCAAATAACATTGCTCAGATACAACAATCACCAGTCTTTGGCAAACAGGCTTTGGCACAACCGCAAAGGGAAGTAACATTACCGCAAATTAAGTTGCCAGAATTTACAGGTTCTTATGACACTTGGTACAGTTTTCATGACACATTTAAAACATTAATACATAATAACACAAATTTAAATAAAATCCAGAAGTATCAGTATATGAAAGCATGTCTAAAGGGTGAAGCCGCAGAAGTCATTCGCGAATTAGAGGTGTCAGAAGAAAATTATGACATCGCCTGGGAATTATTAAGAAAGCGATTTGAGAACAAAAAGGTTATTATAATAACACATGTAAGGGCAATTTTTGATTTACCCACATTAAGTGGAACACATTCTTCTCTTAGATATTTTACTGACAATTTTCAAAAACATTTTAGGGCGTTAAAAAACTTAGAGCTACCAGTTGATACATGGGATACCATTCTCATTCATTTACTATCCAATAAATTAGATACAGTTTCAAAGAGGGAATGGGAAACTAAAACAAGTAATGTAAATTTACCAAGCATAACAGAATTTGTTGATTTTTTGTCAGATAGGTGCCGATTGTTAGAAACGTTAGATAATAAGCCTTCACATAACAATGTCAAAAAACATGATTTCAAATCACATACTCATGCAGCAGTCAATCAGCATTGTCCCTGTTGCGATGAGCCCCAACCGCATATTATTTTTAATTGTAAAAGATTTCTTAAGTTAGACATTGCGGATCGTTGGTCAGAAATCAAGAAATTGAACATATGTTTGAATTGTTTGAGGCATGGGCATAAGTCCAGTGGATGCCATTCTAATAGATCTTGCAAAATATGTAACAAGAAGCACAATTCATTACTTCATTCTGATGCCAAATTCTCGACAAACACAAATGTAAAGAGTCACACAGATGTTAACGACCATGTTGCAACTTCATCTCAACTAAACACATTATCAAACCATTGTAGTCAAAACACAAATTCCTTTATTCTGTTATCTACAGCTATCATAAATATATTTGATGCAAAAAACAATTCAATACAATGCCGTTGCTTACTAGACAATGGGTCTCAGTCAAATTTTATTACTAAAGAGTTATTTAATAAACTTAATATAAAACCAACAAAAATTAACTTGCCTATAATTGGAATTAATTCTGCAACCACAAACATTTCGAAACAAACGTCAGCATACATTAGCTCAAGGCAGAGTGATTTCAATACAAATTTAAATTTTTTAATCATAGATAAAATCACAGAGCAAATTCCTCAATTTAATTGTTCTCAATCAGTGAACATTTCATCTAATATAAGTTTAGCAGATCCTGAATTTTATGAGCCACGTAAAATAGATGTTTTACTAGGTACAGGCATATTTCTCGAATTACTACATCTTGGGCAAATCAAACTTGGAATGGGGCAACCTATTTTGCAAAATTCAAAATTAGGTTGGATTATTTCCGGTCCATTAAATCTAGTAGGTTACAATAACAACACATGTTGCAACCTTTCTACAAGCATGAACATTCAGGAACAAATGGAACAATTTTGGTTAATTGAGCATACTCCAGTACACAGACAATACACAAAGGAAGAAGCGAAATGTGAACAATATTTTATTAACACCTTTTAAAGAAATCAAGTAATAGATAGATTTTCAGTTCATTTACCATTACGAAATAATTATAATCAGTTAGGTGAATCTAGGTCAACAGCTAAAAATAGGTTTTATGCCATTGAGAGAAAACTATCCAAACATCACAGTTTAAAAATACAATACTGTAATTTCATGGAAGAATATGAACAGTTAGGACACATGTCAAAATTCAATACAAATGAAAAACAATCATCCATTTTATATTATTTACCACATCATTGTGTACAAAATGACTCATCTTTGACAACTAAACTTAGCGTTGTTTTCAATGCCAGTAGCCAATCTAGCACTGGAATTTCATTAAATGACGTTCTTAAAGTCGGTCCTTCAATTCAGGACGACCTTTTTTCCATTCTGAGCAGCTGGAGAAAGCATAATATATCAATAACAGGGGACATTGCTAAAATTTACAGACAGATTGAGGTAAACCCATCACATCTTAATTTTCAATGCATTTTATGGAGATCTGATCCTTTTCAACCGTTACATGATTATGGCACTTCATGCGCCTCATTCTTATCAACTCGTTGTCTACAACAAGTAGCACGAGAATCAATCACATTATCCAGTTGTTTCACAGGTTATCCTCCAGGATTTTTATGTGGACGACTTAATTACTGGTAGTCACGATTTGGAGTCTGCACAGAACTTAATTAATGACTTAGATACCATACTGAAGAGTGCATGTTTTGAACTCAGAAAATGGTCATCCAACGACACCTCTGTATTTTCAAATATAATCACAGGTTCGCACTCAAGCAACTATGTTATCTCCAATGAATAGAGCTACAAGATACTAGGCATTCTATGGGATTCATGTCAAGATTCATTTAAATACACCACAAGCTTCAAGGTAAATTCTACCTCAGATGTGACAAAACGCCAAGTTCTGTCTATAGTATCTCTGATTTTTTACCCTCTAGGTCTGCTTGGGCCTATTATTATTAGAGCTAAACTAATAATTCAAACATTATGGGCAATGAAATTAAATTGGGACGACAGAATACCCACTAAATTACTTAAAACATGGAATGAGTTCATGTTTGATTTATGCTTCATCAGCAAATTCTCAATTCCTCGTCGAGTTGTGGTCACGAATCCTAATATTATAGAAATTCATGCGTTTAGCGACGCCTCAGAGGTAGCCTATGGCACATGCATATATGTGAGATTGATATCTGACTCTGATGAAATCATGGTCAGGATTTTAACTGCGAAATCACGGGTAGCACCTTTAAAAACAATTACCATTCCCAGACTCGAATTATGTGGAGCATTATTGATGGTGCAATTAGTACAAAAGGTAACAAAATCTCTCAAATTAGACATTCATAAAATTCATTATTATACTGACTCCACAATTGTGCTTTCATGGTTAAAATTAGAACCTAATCAATTAAAACCATTTGTATCACATAGAATTTCTGAAATCCAAGAATACACTAATTATTCACAATGGTATCATGTTTCATCTCAGGAAAATCCTGCTGACCTTTTAGGGGTATTGATCCCTCACAATTATTGGACTTACCACTATGGTGGAATGGTCCTAGATGGCTGCAAGAAATCGCACAATCAAATACTGACCCATTTCATTTAGATTTTATCTCATTCGCCAATTTAAATGAAATTCCTGAGATAAAGCAAACTTCAATCTCTAATGTTAATACAATTAAATTAGATTTTATTAATAGATTTTCATCATTCTCAAAGTTAATACGTAGCACAGCATATTGTTTACGATTCATAAACCATACCAAAAGAAAAAAAGTTGGTTCAGATTCCATTAGGTTAACAACTGACGAACTAAATCATAGCACCTTAATGTTAATTAAAGTAGTGCAATATGAATCATTTTCCAATGAGATTCAGTTAATTCTAAAAGATAAATCAATACAGAAAAGTAGTAATTTAGCTTCACTTAGTCCCTTCTTAGATGACTACGGCTTGTTAAGAGTTGGTGGGCGACTTAAGCATTCTAATTTACCCCACAATCATAAACATCCAATCATATTACCTTCTAATCATAAATTAACCCATTTAATAGTTCAATACTTTCATGTAACACATTTACATTCAGGCATACAAACTACACTGTCTAATATCAGATTACAATATTGGCCTATACATGGCAAACAAATTGCACGTAAAATTATTAGAAAATGTGTTACTTGCTTTAAAGCAAACCCTTATTCTATTACACAGAAAATGGGTAACTTGCCAGCAGAAAGAGTTGTTCCTGGCAGACCATTTTCAGTATGCGGCATAGATTATGCAGGCCCATTCTCCCTTAAAGGTGGCAAACTACTCAACAAGGCTATTATTAAGGGATATAACTGCATATTCGTATGTTTTGTGACAAAGGCTGTTCACATTGAACTAGTGAGCGATGCATCTACGAAAAGTTTCCTTAATGCTCTTAAGAGATTTGTCTCCCGACGAGGTCTTTGTCCTCAAGTCTTTTCTGACAACGCAACCAATTTTCATGGCACAGACAATGAATTGAAGCGTCTTTTAAGAATGCACACTGATGCTAGTATATATAATTTTTTGCTAGAAAATCAAATAAAATAGAATTTTATCCCAGCTAAATCCCCACATCATGGAGGTTTATGGGAATCTTCCATCAAAACAGCTAAATATTATCTCAAACGTATTAGTTCTGACTGTAAATTTACATATGAAGAGTTTTCAACTCTACTATGTCAGATCGAAGCTATAATGAATTCCCGTCCTTTGGTTCCTTTATCATCAGACCCAGCTGATCTCGAACCCTTGACTCCCGGTCACTTTTTGATTGGTAGTCGATTAACCGCACTGCCTCAAACTGATCAAATGGATACAAAATCATCATTGTTATCACGATTCACATTGCTTGAAAGTATAACTCAGCAATTCTGGAAGCAGTGGTCAAGAAGTTATCTGCACACTCTGCAGCAACGCACTAAATGGAAATTTAGTAAGGAAGTTCCCGAACTGATTGGCTCCATGGTCTTTCTTAAGGAAGATGGTCTTCCACCGCAACGATGGTCCCTAGTCCGCATCGTAGATATTCATCCAGGAGGAGATGGCGCAGTTCGTGTAGTGAGTGTAAAGACCCGAAATGGTATTACAAAACGCTCAGTTACTAAAGTGTGCGTCTTACCAGTCTAACAGATGTTCATTATACAGTGTGTCCCTGGATGGGGTGCCCATAAGGTGATTTTTTCTAAATAATCCTTTGGAGGAGGGTATTTTTGGTCTGGAAAGGTTTTGCTTATTTTACAACTGCAGAATACTAAAAAAATCAAACATTTTAAGCAACCTGATTCAAGTAATGCGTTTTTTTTAATGAAAAAAATGAAAATTTTGTAGAAATTTTTCTAAGTCCATAAACTAAGCACGGTTCCCTAGCAACCTGAACAAAGTGTCGGTGACGGATGATACATTATTTTGAGTGAAATAACAATTAACAAAGTACAAAATAATTTATTAAAAGCTTATGGAATTTACACAAAAATTAAAACGAGAAACAACTTATTCTACCTGTCCACCTCCAATGTTGAAACATTTTTCTACTCGCCAGCGAAATCCTCGGTATACATTCCCAGCATTTCTGGGGTAATTTCATTTAAAGCCGGTAGCAAAAAATTCTCTAATAAGTTTAGATAAACCTCCTGGTTTAAATTTATGTCTAAAAATAAAGGTCCAATAATCCTGTCTGGCAACAAACCACACCAAACATTTACTTTTTTGTAATCTTGACTTTTAGCATTAATTCTAAAATTTGGATTTTCGCTGGCCCAATAACGACAATTTTGGGATGACACCACTCCATTCGTTGAAAAAGTAGCCTCATCCGAAAATAAAATTTTCGTGTAGAACAAAGGATCGTACATTATTTTCTCCCCTATATTTGCACAAAATTCAAGTCTCAACCCATAATCATCATTTTCTTTTAAAGTGTGAATGAATTTTGGTTTAAATGGATAAAGTTTGTTGGCTTTGTAAATTCGTTGAAGGTCACTTTTGCAAACACCGATTTGAAGTGATCTTCTTCGTAAACTTTGTTTGGGATTTTCCAAAACAGAATTCAAAGCCACGGCACTGGCAGCATCATTTTCGTAACTATACATCTTTTTCTTCTTCTTTATGTCTGCAACTGATCCCGTTTCTTTAAATTTTTTCAAAGTTTTTTCAATCCACTTTGGCTCACATTAATTCCAGGATATTTTTCTTCGAATTCTTCGATTACGTATCGGTATGATACGTCGCCACGTCCGTAACATTAAATTAAGAAAATTCTTTGATGGAGATCTAACATTCTGACTTATTTTTGACAAAACCGACGTTTCAAAATTAATCATGTTTCTAGGCAATTTTTAGTTCGGAATACTAGATGGATCACAGATAGTTTGGACTTAGACAAAATTTTGATCCCATTAAAAAGAAAAAGAGCTCCCAATTAAAGCAAATCAACTAAGATTTGCAATTTTTTAACTTTTCTTGTAATTTATAATAAGCAAAAGCTTTTTAGACCATAAATATCTAGTTCCGAATATTTTTTTGGAAAAAATCACCTTATGGACACCCCATCCAGGGACACACTGTATTCTCGTTACATTTGAATATTGTTTATTTTTCATTACTTGTTATTCACATTAACTTATTCTTATTGGTTTTTTGTTACATAATGAATATTACATTATAAAATTTATCATTTGAAACCTGTATGTTTCAAGGCCGCCGGTATGTTAGGACGCAGGCATTATTTCTATTTAAACATGATGATCATAGTAGCATGATAGATTGATGTATCAAAATAATATATATTATGTAATTAGGAGATCAAGCGATACTTTAAATCCGAGAAGATGTATTATAACGCCGAGGCGCCAGCCGAGGCGTTATAACATCTTCGAGGATTTAAAGAAGCTTGATCTCGGTATTGCATAAGTTGTTTTATTTTATTTCGTATTTCAATCCTAATTTCTCCCTTTTCAAATTCATCCGAATTTATTGTATAATGAAGCAAGTTGCCTTGTCTGTGCCATCATACGCGTAACCAAGGAGATAAAAAGCAGCATGTCACGTGTGGCTGTTATGCAATATCAAATGATTTTTACGTTGCCAACAACAACGGAGATCAAGAACGTCTTGAACTCCGGTGTCATACAACGGAGATCAAGTTATACTTTATTTTACTAATTGTAGTATATAAACAATTGTTTGAAATACGAAATGAAATAAAAAAATATACAGTCCACTTTTCATGTCAATTGGTGTTCCTTCTTTTTAATGTAAAAAGAAAACCCTACAAGAGCTAAAAGTAGAACAAACCAATAAAGGTAAGGTAAATTTCACTTCCACCAACTTCCCAACATTACCAGATATACGACGAGTATGTAGAACTGTGGACGATTTTGTTAAAGCAATAGTACCAACAATTATTCCGCATACTTTACTTCATCCTTTCACTGAAATACAGAGGTTGTTCAAATCAAGAAATCTCTGAAATTTTGGAATTATGCAGGCGTGAACCTTCAAAGCCCAGTTTTGAAGGTACACGTAGAAATTACCACTAAAAACTTGATGGATATTAATAATGATAGGTATAATAGAATAAAATAATGAGAGTTGTTTATCAACCAGTTGAAAACTCTGATGAATCTCATCTCGGCCAGTTAACAAATTATCCTATGGGTGACTAGTTATGAAAATTACTGTATGAAATGTCAATGGCTTGTACAAACAAGCGTAAGAGGTAAATAGGATCCTACTTAACAATATAAGCCTAATGTTAGTTTCCGAAACGTATTTTACTGACAAAAGTCACGTTAATGTCTCAAAATACAACACATACCATGGCACTACACATGACGGATCTGCAAAAATCATTAGAGAAGACACGGAGTAACGCAAGGTTCAAGGATAAAAAACGGAGCTCATTCGCAATACACACAAGTAATACATAATTTCAACATGTTCTCTGACCGTCAAAATATATAGCAACGAAAACGAAAGCTTCGTAATTCTCAAACGTTAAGTAGTAGCTTCCTGACCGGAGGCGACTAAAAGTCCCCACAATCAGGATGAATACAGGGAGTACATGGAGGATCAAGGGAGTTACATGCACCTATGCACGCTAATAACCTAAATCATATATCAACAGAACAAACCACATATTGGCCGACTAACTACAGAAAAGTCTCAAATGTACTTTACTTCTGACTAACGAAAGGGATCAACATAAGGAAAATTATAATAAAAAAACAGATTGGGACGCATACATTGATTGTCAAAGTTTATTTAACGTGGTCCAACTGCGTTAAGCTTAATGACCACGCTCCCTATGGGGTCTACGAGTTGAAATACGCGCGTCACTTACTTATGTGAGTGATACAAGCTCACACTGGCGGGAGCGAGGTTGCCTATCCACCCTCTACTAGCTCTCCAGGCTAGTGTCGGAGCTATTCGGACTTCCACCGCCTAGCCGACCTCAAGTGTGGCTGGAACGTATATCCTAGGTCTGCTTAGAATGTCTAAGATCTAACCACACGGCTGACCATAATAAAGGCTTGGTGCACCCCGACAAAGCCCCGTCCGACTCTATCTAAGAATAGAGACCCGGCCTATACCAACTAGGAGGTGGGGTTGTCTGAGATGAGAATTAGATGAGACAATATTAACAAACCTAAACCACGCTCTCAAAACAAAGCAGTAATTAATTTTACCAGGGCATTACAAAGCGCGACTTGGACAGCAATATCATATAACAAAACATATAAGTCTCAAACAAGAACGTCCAGTAATCGTTTAGAAAAGATAGGGGTGAGAAGCAAATTGCGTAAAATATGACAAACCAAGCAAATGCAATTTAACAATTCTGATTAGTATTGTACTAATCTGAGTATTCAATACTAATTGGAAGATCTGCTATTACAAATTAAAAATTAATCAATCTAGAAGTACCTAAGTGGGCTTTCAGGCGCAGAAGAAAAAGAAGAAGAATATTTGCTATGGAAAGCAACTAAGAAACTAAAAAGACCTCAAAAAATATACCGGCAGTAATACACATTAATAGTACATGGGCTAGGAATAATAAGCAAACGTCAAAAACATCTACTGCCACTAAAACACATCTTTTAGTCAAACCGCCGTGGTGATGAACAAGATTCAGCGATTGAAGACTTCTTGATAGCACCGTACCAAATGGATTTGCTAATGAAGACATACCAAAACCTTCTTCTAGAACATTCTTCTACCAATCATGTCAAAACTTCTCAGGAGATTGGGCCCTATAATCGTCTTCAAGAGATTGAACTCTATCATCAACTTGGGTTTAGAGAAAAGCATGATGACACCGTCCAGCAAATCCACAGAGTAATTAAAAACAATAACAGTGCAGTAGAAGGAAATAAATACTTTAAATATATGAAATAAATAAAGATTATTAAAAGTTTCACAGTTTTATTAAAATATACCTGACAATATTGTTTCGACAGCTATGCTGTCATTATCAAAGGTAATATAATATTATATTACCTTTGATAATGACAGCATAGCTGTCGAAACAATATTGTCAGGTATATTTTAATAAAACTGTGAAACTTTTAATAATCTTTATTTATTTCATGATTATGGAGTTCCACAAAATAAGGCTGGAAACAATAAACAACTTTAAATATAGCCTTTGATAGAATATGGCATGAAGGGCTATTTGACAAATTAAAATAAAAAGTTCCATACCCGTGCTTTATGGTGTTAACATCTTACTTAAGTATCAAATTTTTTCTAGCAAAAGCAGAACGACGAATACACCTAACTCCACCAAATTAAAACCAGAGTTTTTCAAGGTCCAGTATTATACCTTTTGTTTCTTACCGATATGCTCATAATCAAGAATGCCGATTTTAGAAACTTTGTGAAGGACACTGCCGTAGCGGCCACTAATATGAACCCAGTTACCCTAAGATTAAGCCTAATGAAAATAAGTCTGTTCAAATTAGCTTTACATTAAAAAAAAGATACTTGCCCAACATCACCGCTGAAGGGTTGTCCACTGACAGACTGATGACGCAGAATACTTGGAGCTACACTTTTATGGAAGGATCAGATGACGAAAACATTTTCATTTTCAAAAAATGAGTAACTCAGACTTAAATTTCTCAAATATGTGCTGCTTAACAAGACAATTGATATATAAAGCAAATCACATCAATTTTAAAACCTCGTTTGGACCTGCGGCATACAACTATGGGGAACAGCAAGTACATCTAACCTGGAAATTCTACATCGGTTCAAAAATAAAGTGTTTATTGCCATATGAAAGCTTTGTGGTATTTACCAAACCATGGAATCTAAAGAGACCGACAACTTCCTTCAATTGTAAAGTAAAGTACCATATGGCTGTGGTGTAGATTGATTGTCAGAGTTTTCAGGTCGCGCTAGCGTCTGTGACATGACCTAACGACTACCATTATAACTGGTAACCTGAACCTTGTCGATATAGGCAACCATAGGGTAGCACATCCAACTTCTAACCCGGGCCAACGTAACTTAACTACAAATACTGTTTGACGAGTACTGATAGCGCTAGGCCATGCAACCAATTTACCTTCAACTAAAGAAGAAATACCTAGAAAGATCTAGTGCAAAATATTACTGAAATATTGGAAGCATACGCTAATCTGACTTAATAGGTAGGTTTAGTTAGTTAGCTAGTTGGTCATTAGTTATTAACACTACGAACATTAAGTCTGCTGAGAACTTTGCTGAGTTTCCAATTATACAGGACGAACTTCACTGGAAGCTTCTCCACTGTTTAACTTTAATATTCCAGCTACATATTGCGCTTTATGGGGGTAGTCTTTAATTTAATATTAAATAAAAAATATATAATTGAATCACTTTAAAGATCTCTGAATATTTAATGCTGAATTTCCGTTGGACGGACTTCATAACTTAGAATCCTGCAAATCTTAAGTTCCTGAGCTTTCAAATCTGCGAGTTTCCTAGACTTTCAAACATTTAAACCCTTAAACTCTGAAATTCTACACCTATGAATATTTGAATCCTTGAATACCTAGCCTATAAAACCTTAAAGACTAAAAATTTTGATAGACTAATATGTTAGCACTCTAAGTATTGCTAATTTTAAGACCCAAAGATTGTAATAACTTAGAATAATTAGAAATATAAATTTTTTGGAATTCTTACTTTTTGAGACTAACGTTAAGTCAATTAGTGAATCTGAAGTGTAAGACATATAGTAGATATTTGAGTTCTTGTTGCAGTGTTTCTTACCGTTAGGGTTACCTTCTTCAGTTCAGTATCAAACCCACTCTACACTTCAATACATTAATCTAAAATAGAGATTATTGTTGTGAACCTTTAAAGTGTGTCTGAAACAGTACACAACAGTTACTTTATTGGACTGCCAAAATTTTTTTAGAAAAACTAGGAAATTTTTGCCATTTCTTAACTTTGTTGTGATCTAATAATTTATTTTGTATCAAGGATTGTGGAAATTCGCAATATCTTTATTAAACTTGTTATTATCAACTTCCGAACAAGATATATAACCCGCATCAGTTAGTTTTTCATTCGAAACGTTTAACACCTTGATTTATGAACTAGTATCACCATTTATTCATTTTATACCCATTGAATCGCCGTTGTAATGCTATGATTTACTGCTATATTAACTCAATACGAGAGAGAACGCTTTTGTGGCTGTTATATGTGTGCTTTTCATAAGACCCGTTTACATGTCGAAAGTATAAATCTATTATAAATGTAGTATAGTGCATATGGACATACACACGTAGTTATGTATGATTGTTTATAACTGGTCTGAAAAAAATAACACTACAAAACCGATACCAACATATCATGCTACTATTCTCTTTGTTTCAGGTTCTGCGTGGGCGATAGATTTTATTTATGTGAAAATAAAATCCTGTGCGAGTACGATTATGAAGAAAGGTTAGTTTTTGCTAATATGGCTTACAATCCACCAACACTGGCCCATCTAAAACGACAAACTGCCTCCTTACCACCGGTAAGTGCTTTTTGTATATTCGTGAAGGATGATTCAAAAGGTACGAGATATCAGGATAACTGATACTGTAACGTTACGAAAGTTGCAGATATACATGTTTTGTACTTGTACATAAAGATTACTTTCAGTTTTAAAGAACACTTTCTCGTATTGATTTTCTTTATAATGGGCTATTTAAGCTCCCTTAGACATTACTTTTATTCATGACTATAATTTAGGAAAGCTCATTGTTAGAAACGTATAGTACAGCCATTCTTCGTCCTCAATCGCAAATCAAACGTAACTAACATAAGAATAATACCCTGGTAACTGTAAATTCAAATTAATTCATAATTTACGTAAATTATACTTAAAATACGAAGACTAGCATGTTATGTGGGTTGCCTAATTTGCAAACGTAACACATCGTTTTACAGCATATCATCTATCTCAAAAGCTACTTTAAATGAAAAATCAACTATTACTGTAGTTACTTGTGCACAACGATGCATCTAATTATAGCCTTGGGGCTGTTCTAAACCAAAAATTAGTAAAAAATTACAAATTTATCGTATAACTTATAAAGAACTTGAAGTTGACACATGTACCGATGTACTGACCAATGAATGGAAAGCCAATTAATACACTTTTTGAATAGAGCTTTAAAAGCTGATTATCATAATATAAAAATGAAGAATCTAAACACAGAGGAAAAGTTACAATATCTAAATGTTACCATAGAGACACAAGTAAAACTTGTTTTTTGCCATTTGTAAACAAAATTAATCTTCAAGTACTCCATTATTTCTAATCATATACAATAATTCTTATACATGTACGAGAGTGGATTGAAAAGTTTGTTGCCTAACCTAGAATATGAAACACCATTTCGTTTTATTTATTTTTATACATAATTCCACCAAGCTCTAGACACTTTTTGAATTTCATTTGTAATACTTTTATGCCACTTTTGAAAAATGATTCCTCTAACCCATCAAGATTAACAGCTATTTGGACCTCCTCGTTGGAAGAAAATCTTTGGCCTCCTAAATACTTTTTGAGATTTCTGGAAGTCTGATGACACCGTATCAGGAGAATAAGGCGGATGCGGCAATACGAAACCACAGTTATGAATGTGTGCATCGTGCATTGTGCAACCGACCAACTGAATATCTTTCTCGGCAGCAATCCTGGTCTTTTAACTTTTAATTTTTTCACGCAAACGACGCAAAAGGTTGCAATAATAGCTTGAATTAATAGTATGGCCTTTTTCTAAGAAATCTAGCATAATAATGCCCTTAGGATTCCAAAACACGCCTGCACGCTGTCTCGGCCACGCTTTTTGATACAGCTGTCCACCTTTTCACCATAGTATAAGATGGAGCAGATTCTTCTAGTGTTTCTACCAAGTCTTGATCGATTTGCTGTGGTGTGAAGCTCTTTTTATGCAGGTACTTGACACTTAACATCACAGGACGGTGTTCGATTATCTCCATTTCAAATTTCTGAATACTTCACTGAGCTGAGGACTTACATAATGGCCACGAACTTTATATCTACCCTCGTATCTAAGTGAGCACAAAATTACCATTAAAATTATATGCATTTTAGTGTATTTTTGTCACTTGATTCGACAGGACTGAAATAAGTTTTCGGTGACACACATATTAGGGCTCCAAAGCCTCGCCGGGTGAGCCCTTTATAGGTTGGTTAAATAAAATACAATTACAGAAAGAAAAATAATAATGATGAGAAGGAAAGTTCAATAATTTTTATAATGGATGTTCGGTCTCAAGGGGCCCCAAATCTAATAAAGCCTGGCTCCACCGAACACTTGATCCGGGCCTGTCTATTGGATTTAACCCCAATCTCTATATAATAAATTTTGCCAAATTTACCTTTATCCGAATTTATACACTTAAAAAATTATTTTCTCAAAACAATCTGAGACGTACATATATGAACTCCCGAAGGCTATTAACAAAGGAGTAAATTTTAGTCTTTTACTTAAATGTTCCTTAAATAACAAAATTCTTATGGAAAACTTACATGACAATTCGCTTGTATTCTGACAAATTTTCTCCTATTTCAAAGTTGTTTGGCAATGCCACACCAGCTTTGGCTCTTGAGACAGTCTTGTTGACTTACTCCTCTCATGATTAAAGATGATCGCTAGTATCGCCCGGTAGTTTGATTCTGAACAAAACCCTCTAGAAGACTTATATTGTTCAAGGCAGATACTCAAAGTTGCATTTCCCTTAAGGGCATGTTCTGAGAATGTTAGGAATGATGGAAATCATAATCAACAGGTGCCTCATTTACGTACAATGTAACTAACCTATGTGAACTAACCGAGTAGTTTTTTATGTACACCAAATTTTATTTTATTTAGGAAGTAACCGGAAAGTACAACTTTTCGTAAACAGATTCCCTATACTTCAACCGTAAATACAAGAAATGAGTCATTTTCGTAATCACACCTGAATAAACAAATACAACCCGGGGTGAGATAAGATAAGAGTGCAAAATCACGTTGCTAAGAATTTAGTGACGTATGCTAGAACCAACAGATTTTCATTGCTGATTTTACGTTTATTTTTAATTAAAAAGGGCTTTGTTTCGCTACTGTATCTTTCTAGCTCATTTATTGTTTATTTTATCATTTATATTACAGCGTGGCCTTCGCTAAATTCTAGATACTTTTCACATTTTCGCCCACGTGTTTGTGATGACTCATAGTTTTGGTTGAACTATAGAATAAGATATGTTTTGGATAAATAATGGGTCGCTCGAAGAGTTGGTGACACATTTTTGTAGTGCTAGGTTTGATAATATCTACCTACCCAACACTGATTAAATGGAATAATGCCAACACTGAGATACATGGAATAAAACTGAAAGTATCCAGACAGTTTTTAGGGCAGTGTCACAGAGATTTGATAGTGGCGGGTCGCTGCTTTGTATGCGTGTTTTATGTTCTGCGAGTCACTGCAACGTATTCCCTTAAAGGAAAATGTCTAAAACAACGAACTGATTTTTGTCCAGAACGCCGAAGGGCGCTAAACTATCATATGATCAAATAGTCTTTGGATCGCAATAGCCATGGAATGTAAAAACCATCTATAGAATTATTTACTTCTACTGCCCGTAGTTTTTGTGAACTGTACAGAGTAGCGCCAATGTATCTTGAGTAGCGCTAATGGAGATACAGCCACCTGTGTCAAGAAAATACGACGCGCGGACACAGCTAAACAGAGCCCCATAGCGTGCCCATTAGCGTGCGCTATTATTATTTCTTGTGCTTCCAGTTATTTTAAGTATTAATTAATAGCATTTATAAAAAGAACACAGAATGAAATTTATTTGAACTATTATCTGTTGACATGACTCACAACTGTCATGTCAATAGATAATAGTTCAAATAAATTTCACATATACTTCACAGTAAATGTCAAAAATAATAGAAATAAATAATTTCATAGATAGTTTGTTAATTTCATGGCAACCCTGATTCAAAAACTTTTTGATCATACTATATGTCACATCGTTCGTGAACCGAATACGAATCTAAATCTTTATTTGATCCAAAACGTCGACTTCACATCAGATTCTGCGTTTTGGACATAGTCGCCGGAATGGGAATCAGCGTTTTGGGCGAAATATCGATTCGTCGTTTTGCCCTGGCCTACTCTTTAGCAAATGTTCATCTTAAATGAACATAGTAAACATGTTGAGCTAATTTCGCGTCAGTATCTTTCAATGAAATTCATTGTCTTGATACATAGGTATCGTTAAGTGCGCTCACCAAAAGTGATCACTGTGTGTCAACTCGAAAAATGTTGAGATGAATTCTGACACACATTCCACAAGCTCTTTGGCCCCGACAGGTTTTCTATTTTCTATTGTCCATAATCATTGCATTTGAAGTGCATCATTGGTCACCATGTCTGTGTTTTCTGCTTTTGATCTTAATTGGATCTATATTCAATATTTGCTGTTTTGGTCATTCTTTTGCAGGATTTATTTTCTTTTTTGGTTCACACATGTCTATTTATGAATTAATTGTAATTAGGAGATTCTTCTAGTATCTTAAGTTTAGAGTTTCTTAGGTTGTAATAATATCAAAATTACTTTTAAATTCGCTAAGACTGTTTTACACTTTATTCAAACGATTCAGTTTTAAGATTCCTTTAAGCATGTCATGTTCAGTCTATGGTACTTAACACATTTGTGTCATTCATACTATTTATAGTTTAGAAGATATTCAAGGTAGAAAGTTTTCAAATGAACACACTGTATATTTTTTCATGGCAAGATTGAAAGAGAGTAAAATATTTACTGAATCTTTTTAGCGGTCTATTGCTGGTGCTGGTTTGTCAGGGAGGAATTAGATCAGATTACTAATAAATAGGACTTGGCAAAATATTGTTCTTCCGGTAGTTAATCGGTAAACTTGACACGCTCTATTTCTAGAGATAACGAACACAATGACAAAACCCAAATCTTGAGTCTGTGCAAATAGCTTTACGAATTTTCACGAACATTAGAAAAAAGTTGAAGTACTGACAAGAAAATGCGCAACGGAATACGACTATGAACAAGAAATAAATATAAGAAGAGAGAGACAAGCGTAAGAATAACAATTCCCTAAATAGGGCAGTATAATCAAAGCAATGGATTTAAGGCGTGTTTGGGTTGTACACAAGAAATAGTTGATTCTTATTTGTATTTATTATTCATTATATTTTATTTTTTAATAACTCTTACTAAATACATCTAGAAATAATTATACACTTGGTAGAATTTTATGTCTGTGCAATCCGTATTCTGCACGCATGCAATAGGTACAAGAAATATTACTTATTGTTTCTAGCCTTACTTGGTAAAATTTCATAATCATAAAATAAATAAGAGCAATTAATCAAATTAAATGCCAGTTTTTAACAACAACCACAAATTAGACATTTTAGTAGCTTTCGAGATATATACAAACACTAAGGTATCTTTAATGAACGAACAGATTGAGCTTATAACAGTAATTCTTCATTACTAGAAGTTTTAAATATTTAATTTTTGATATTACCTTTTGTAATGACAGCTTAGTTGTTGTAACAATTGTATTTTTCCCACCGGTAGATGTTTCTGAAAATTTGTTCAGAAAGTAGAAGCTGTAGATCACTATTTCTGCGTTTGTCTACCTATTTACAAGAAAGAACACTTGAATGTTACTTTTAATATTAAATAATAGTATTTAATCAATTTCATTTAGTTGAACTCAGAAGACTGATTACCTCTTATTTATTTTTCAGCCACAATTGCCAAATCACTTAATGAACGGACACCGGTCGTTACCGCCATCAAATGGGGATCTTAATAACAATATGTCAGGATCCGGTCAAACGCCGCCACATTCCATGGCAAGCCAGTCATTCGTAACTGCGGGACATCTGAAAAATAGCCCTATGTCCCTAGGTGCAACCAGTTGAAACCGTCAGTAAGACTGTGATGTTTTCTATCACTGTTTTTAGTTTGTTTTTAATTTTCTTTTTCTGTTTGAATGGAGTGCAAGTTATGGCCATTAACTGTTTTCGTGTACATAACACTTGATGCGAATTTGTCTCCAACATTAATGGTTCAATCAGACGCTCAAAAAAATACTTTACAAAAGTATACTAGTACTGCTACTACCTTGAAACGATTTACCAGCGAATATGTGCAATACTCAGGCGTGGTCTTCTAGTGATTGAATTTTAACTGAAAAAATAGACAATCCTATTGCTGAATGTATGACATAGAGAGAAGTATTAGTTTGATAAGAATAAACAAAAAAAATGTATAATTTTATAATAAGATTTTTATTTATTTGTTAGAAAAAGACAGTTTTTAGTTTATAAATAATAATATTTTGAAAAATTGTTACTTCTGTCTATATCTAATATTCGGTGTAACCACGTTAATTTTTATAGGTTAAGTTCGAATTTGTAAATAGATATTGTTAGAGTTAGAGATTAATGTTGATTACGTATACTCTGTATAATATTGATCTAGTTGTTTACATAAAAAATACACGTTATTTGCCGTAATATACCAGTATGTTACCGTTGCTCCTTTTTCATGTTATTTATTTTGATAATAATTTTCCCATTTTTAGTTTTTCGACACAGAACTTAACAACTGAAAAGCTGGATGGAAAAAGGGTCTTTAATAAATCGTTATAAGTTTATATTTTTTTATTAATTTTATTCATGAAATTAAATTATTCATTAATAATAAATTACTAATTATATATAATTATTTTAATTTTGCAATCGCTTTAATTATATTCGATAAATTTAAGCGGGTTAGAAAAAGTGAAGTACGTACCTACTGTAGTTCCAACAGCAAACACAGAAAAGTTAGTCAACAATAAGTTGCAGTTATCAGTGAAATACATAGTTATTATAAATAAATTGAAAGAAATATTAGAAAATTAAAAAATAACAATTGAATTGTTATTTTACCTTAAATTATAGTTCCTTAATTATAATTGTTATTATGTTTTAATAGTGTTTTGTGCTAAGTATTAAATTTTAATTGTATTTTTTATTATATAAAATCTTTAAAACCTTTTACCAGTCAATGGATATTTTTCTGAAATAATATATAAAAATAAAAAATCAAGACTGGTTTTTGAAGGAAGTTTGTACATATATTTTAATGAACAAGATCACGTTAATTGACATTAGAAACATAGGACGTGACCACGTTTCAAAGGAATTGATCTTATTGCAATTCTTATTTTATTTCTCAAAAGACTTCTGTAGTAAAGAATCAATTTCCGTTTGTTTATCCTACCGTGCTTTACCTAATTGAACAGACAAGGGCATTCGACTGCAACCGAAGCGTCCGAAGCCCGCACTCGGCCACGAAATGGATACGAAAAACATAATCAGTTGCCCAACTGTGTTATTATAAGAAATGAGCGACGTTATTATTTTGATGTTCGAAACTATACGACAAAGATAGCGGATTAACCTAATAACTGAGGTAATAGACTTTTTTTTTGCTACATTTGTATTTTTAGTCTGTTTCCTTCTGATGTTTCGTATATGGACGTTAGTAGAAGTAGTCGGAACGCAGTACGCGCCTTGTAATGACTGTTTCATGTGGGATAAGCGCGTCCTATCGCCTTAACTTGCTAAAGTTATATGGATTAAATATAGAGCTTCAGTTTCTGTACCGCATTGACGTCACGTACAATTCTTTCATCAAATCTCTTAACATTGCGTTTTGTAACTAACATGGAAATACTTTTTAATTCCTCAAGGTACTCCTTTAATAATTTGAAAATTTACGTGTCCCTATCCATCCAGTTCTTCAATGTATGTACTAGATTATTAATTACAAAATATAGGTGCCAATTTGAAGTTATTTCGTTCTGTGTACAGTACAAATGTTCTTGATTGAATGTATTTAAAAATATATACCAATGATCTGACCAAAGAGAAATAAATTGGATTCAAGAAAAGAGATTGTTTATTATTTTTATTTTATTATACACATCCGACGAGAGAACGTCGTGTGTGTATTATACACGATAGCAAGTTTATATATTTTAAGAAAATGCTCTTCAATATCCTTTCTTATTGTTGTAAGTTTGAGTTTACAACGTACGAAATTAAAGATTGTCGAGATAGCATTTTCATCATGGACGACGGAGACAAACTACGCAATTTCCCACTGATCAACCGAGATGGAGGATGTGAAGGGGGAGAGGTATAATTTTTCTTATGCCGCAAATCTGAAATTGCTGTATATAATAAGGTTGGGATGTATGACAGAAATGGACTTGCTTTTGGAAGGGTATTTATCGCTTTATGAAAGTTACTTTTCCTATACATTTATTTTACAGAGTATTTTCATAACAAGGATACTTCTACGTTTACGTTAATTTACGTTACAAACACCAAAAGGTAAGTCCTGCTTTTTCATTAATTAACTAAAAAGTTAATTATCTTTTACTTTGCTTTTAATAATCTTTAGATTAATAATTATTGTTAATCAAATGCAAGCTTTATTAAATAAGTTTTCAATTTATTAACAGTGCAATGCTTGTCATACAATTTAGTCATAGTAACATATTTATCGCAAGAATTCAAGAAAAATATTTAAAAAGTTTTGATAAACCAATATACATTAGGTACAATTATTTTACATTGTAACAAAAGCGGATGAAAATCAAAATTAATTTAAATTGACAAAAGCCGCTTACCTCTTGCAGTCAGATCCTATAAAATTGAAAATAATTCGTTGAAAGAAAATTTCTTACACTTACTTTTAAACGTCTTTTCAAATATTTTAAATTTAATGTGTCATACAGTAAGTTGAGAATTTTATTTTAAAAGTAAAATCTAAAAATTTCTTATGGAGTAAAATTTAATAAATAATACTACAACGTTCAGCTACCTATTCATTATAATTAAAAGAAAACCTAAAAGTAAAACAATAAGAGTAACTGTAACAATTATACTTTCTATATAAAATCTTTTGAAATGGAGATCTTGAAGGTAAGTTCAAAAAACAATATGACGGAGGAAGATTGACATTGATACCAGTGGCAGCCGGTGAGAATTTAGGATGGGGGTGCTAAATAAAATAATTATTAACAGTTTCACAAGATTTATTGTAATTTATATACCTGATAATTGTTTCGACATTTATGTTGATAATGGCATTTATGTCGAAACACTTGTCAGGTATATTATTATTAGATTCAGTTTAAAGTCACTTCAAACTGCAAGAAATCTACGGGTTAATGTTTAGTTCGTTAAGATACCAAGAACAAATGAACAACGTAAAAACGTATATTTATATTTTTTGAAAACACATTACAAAACACAACTTTTTAAAATAAAATATAAAAACCATAACAGTAGTTAAAGATATATATTATTAAGCTATTAATTAATTAAATAAATTTTTAATAGAATATTAAAAGATATTTTCAATATAATTACCAATAACTATAATTTATAATAAAATCTCTTCGAAATAATGAATTCAGCAGATGTACTATCACCTACGTTAACAACATTTTTTGATTATTGAACGAAACTACAATTGGTAATCATTACCTTCAGCTGTCCTTAGCCTAAATATTACTAAGCACATAAACATATGTGCTGATATGAAGAGCAGCGCCCTACAACGTTAAATGACTATGCAGATTTGTTGCTTATGCGGAGTCGCGGACGCGGCATTCGTATACTGCAGCAGAGCGCTGCCGACACTGGCAGCGATTAATAAGAATGTATAGCCCACTCAAACGTTCGAGAATTTAATTACAGAATAATTAATCGTCGCACACAGCAAATTGTTTGGAAATTGTTGTAATATTCTACGATACTTATTAAATTATTAATATAAAATGTATTTAAATTTTATTTTAAAGGGAATAAAATGCATTCTCATTTTTTTATTCTTGGGGGTGCTGCAGATCCACAGCGGTTATGGAACAGCCGCCACTGATTGATACCTAGAAATATGTAAATATTTTTTTATAATATAGTTGGATCATCATTTTCAAGAGCCCGCTTGTGTTATATTGCTGTTTAAATTGCTTCGTTCCGTTGACATAGTTGTTTTATGCTTTACTAAAATGCATGACTCTACTCAGAACCCTTTGGAAATATGTAACTACAGTAAAACTTCGCCTAAACACCTTAGTGTTGGAGACACTTATGTATTGAGACATTTTGGCCCCGTCCTGACTTATAGCTATTTAAATTTATTTATAGACATCTCAATACCTAAGACACTCTTTATTAGAGAGGTGGTCACTAATCGCCTAAAATTTAATTTTTCAATAATGACTGTCAAACAAACTACTCGAGATAAATTGTTATCAACCCTGTTATTAGAGACATCTCGATATAATAGGAGACACCATACGCCGGGCCCAAGGGTGTCTTTGATAGTGAGGTTTTACTGTATGTGTGAAACATTATTTAATAATTATTTTAAAAAAATGAGTAGCTATATTTTCAACATTCTAAAAACTATTCAAAATAATTCGCAATATAGTGATTTCTCGTTTTTCAGAAATTAAGTACGCTTTATTTAGGTTAAACTACAATGTGCTACTTTACGGTCCTTGGGGGAATGATCTTTTTGATAGTATTTTGCAAATATCTTACCTTACAAATAATAATTTTAGAAAATCTTGTGGAAAATGCAGGTAAAAGTTAGAGAGGAATATTCTGAAAAATAGGTATTCAAAAAACAGATAATATGTTCCCCATAACAAATATATTTCTTTTGTCCTGTTATAAAATAGTTATATATGTTTTTCAAATTTAAATTCATTTCAAAATAGAGGAATCTTTCTTCAATTGATAAATAAAATTTTCCCAGTTTCCACCAATTTATCTCTAAATTCTTATAAAAATCATGACATATTATATACGAAGAGGTATAAAAATCTAAGTTGTACTCAACGCTATCTACCGGAATTTTATATAAATGGCATAGCGACTTAGAACCATCACTGTAGCCAGCAACGGACCGTTAACTTTGGGGGCCTTGGGCTATCACTGTTTGGGGGCCTACCTAGTTAAGCAAGATAACTGCCATTTTGTCAAAAAACTGTTATAATGGTTTTAGGAAAAACTATAAGAAATAATATACTTCGACGAGTTCGGCGACGATGAATCGACAAATGAGGCTACTATCGTATGCAAAACTTTCGACCCCTGAGTGTGAACGTTCATAGCAAAAAAAACTGATTAGTTTTTTATTAGTTTTTTTAACACAAATCAATTCAAACAAAACCAGTTATATAGACAATTTATTTTTGTATAAAATAGTACATTTGTAAAATTATCTAATTTTAGGATTTTGAGTTTTCACAAATTATGTTACAAAAAGTCCGGTTTTTGAGAGTTTTGATATAGAGCGTGTTTTTAATAATTACTATTTTAATAACTACTCGACAATATTGAATGAAATTTTTGCTGCGTTCGGTATTTCTCTCTTTTTGCTCTGGAAGCTCTATTACTATAGTTTACAATTATTTATAACAATGGATACTTTGGAAACCGAGTTCTTCGAGGTAATAGATCTGAAAAACCGAATGCGGCTTTTATATGCAAGTAGCTAATAGAGTTGTATCTACAGGGTGTAGAATATACCTAACAAATAATATCAAACGTTAAATGATTTGCACTTTTTTTGCTATTATCCAAAAATATCACAAAACAATGAATTCAATTTTTCAAAATAATTTTGAAGTATGCAGCAAATATTTCCACTGTTGTCCAATATTTTCAAAGTATAATTGATTTCTGATAGTTTGATGTGATCGTTCTAATGTTTCCAAGGCATAGCTGCTTTTTGCAGAAAAATTTTATTTTCTTTCCTTTTTACGGTTTCAGTCAAATAATCCGTAGCCAAAGCTATTATTTGATGCGTAATTTCTTTATAGCATTCCTTCTTTATAGCATGGTTTGGAATAAAACAGCACGTAAGATTGTGTTGTGCGTGAAGCTATTCTACACCTTGTACAGTGGCAATTTTTGTAATTTGATATGTGGAATATTTCTCAAGCTATTCTATGAAATAGAGAGTAATGCATTCTGGTGTTCTGGTGCCTTAATTTTGAAAATATTCACGAATTATTTTAATAAGTAGGTAATTCTTTAAAGAATATGCAATGCAAATATTTGCAATGCAGACAAGCCCCAAAAAACCGTGACTTTTTGTAACATAATTAGCTGAAATTCAAAACCTAACGTCAGATAATTTTACAAACTTACTATTTTATACAAAAATAAATAATTGTCTATCTTATTATTTTTGTTTGAATTAATTGAGCAGTCAAAAGTTTTGCATACGATAATTGCTAGTATTCACTATTCAACTAAAAACTTTACGAAGACAGTTTCAGTCGGTTCGGCTAGCACGCGAAATGATTTAGGCATGTTAATACAGTATAAAAGTTGTGACACAAAACAATATCAAAATTAGTAAAAACACTGAAATTTGCCTATAGACCCTGCTAAATAGATAATATTAATTAATAATAATAATTAAGTAATTAATTATTCACAGCAAATAAGTTATTATATAGCAACTCTTTTTATATGTTGATACACCTTCATTAGTATAAGAATGCAGTAAATCACAAAAATCCTTATGCAATTTTTGGTTTTACGCACATCGATAGAAATTGCTAGAAATGCGCTTTTTTTGGGGACTGATGGATCGTGTCACGATCTGCCTTACATATAAGATCATATATATACATTGTATGCCAAAGAATAAATTTAAAAAAATATTTGGGCAATTATATGCATTGACGGTATCACATTTTATTTTGTTTGTAATCTTAGTGGGTGTATTGAGAATGAGTGATAACTGATGATATAACGGAAAGAAATAGAATGTTTACATTCATTTAATACTTTATTATTGCATTAGGACCGAGTTTATTTAGCTATAACGGAACCTTGACTTGCTTTTTTACTAAATACTAACAGTAAATAAAACAAACAGGTCAATCTGCCTTTTTGTTCGAGCTAGTATACTCACTATGTTTCGCAGCTTAATTCTTTTGGACGTGGTACATTATAAAACAAGCCAAAATTTGTAATTTATTAATAAACTAATTAATACTAAATCAATAAATTACAATATCACTATATTGCAAAATGATTTACTTTTATCAAATAAATAATCACAACGACAAAACTACATTTATTTAAAACAACGAAATGGTTGAGTATCATTATTTATCAAACTAAAAATATATCTTTTACAAATAAATATGTTAACTACCTACTACATTTGTTTCTTCGTAAAACTACGCGATTTCAAGGTATTGAAGGCTGAATATGGATATTGAAGGTATTGAATATTATTGAGGAGCTATCTATAAAGGAGAATTTCATTGTGTTTACAGTCACAAAATTTTTAATGTTTAGAAAATTTAAAAAGATGTCGTTTCTAAAGGAAACAATTTCAGTAATAAGTGAATCCTAGTAAAATGGACCATTATTTACACTCAAAATACCTGAAAATAATAAATAAACTTCTTCAAAAAACATAACGAGACAGTCCTGTGTTGAACGTAGCTTATTATTGGTAATTTTATTTTTTGGGATAAAATTGAGCAAATACTTGTATCTCCTGAATAACTGTTAATTATAATTAATAGGAGATAATTAGCTCTTGTGTTATAGGTACGTACATTACTTTAAGCATGGAGAAAAATTAATTAATCATAGATTTAATTAAATCCGTAATATTCTTTGCATCGTCAAACCAAAAATACAAAATAAAACTGTAAAACTTACTTCCTGATAGATAAGAGTGATGAACACATTTAAGTTACATAAACATTACATTGAGTTTAGGTCTTCATAAACTCAATAGGACAAAATGAAAATAACAATCAAAGCAAACTGTGACATCACTCACCAACAGCTTCATTAATGTAACATTTACTATCTAAAAATACAGTTAGATACATCCAGTTCCAATTGGGATTCTTAAACCACTGACCGCCAAACCCACTTTCCAAAAACAATTTTCTTCTCGTTTATAATGAAAGATAGGCACCAATAAATAAAAAATGTTTAAATTTTAATAACGACTTTGTTTTATGCAGGGAAATTTCTAAGGAGTCTTTTTTATTGTTAATAATTAAAAATATCAAATTGTTATCAATATCATCATTTCGGATTCTTTTTTATTTAATAAATCCTTCTTTAGTTGAAATTACATAATAGTTAAAACTGCAAAAATATAACATTTTATGAATATAAAATTTTTAGGTATGTACAGAATTTTTTGTATTATACTTACAAGTTCGTTGTTTATAAGATTAAATTATTTTAAAAAGTTAAAATTATATGTTGATGACATTTTAATGAGAAACATTTAATAACATTCACCCAAGATTAAAATATACAATAGAACATGAAAATTTAAAAAATTTAATAAACTTTATTTAACAATAATTAGAAATTCAAATAGAATTATAGATACAAATTGGTACAGAAAAGAAGTTACAACAGATAAATATTTAAATTTTTATTCATATAAACATTTAAAAAAGTTTAATTAATAATATAGTAGACAGGGCAATTAAATTATCATCATAAAAATCCCATAAATAAAACTAAAAAAAAATATTAAAATCATGTTACAAAAAAACATTATTTTTTAACCTTCATAAACACAAATATAACAAAAAAATTTAAAAAAATTCAACTTAAAAATACAAATTCAAACTAAACAATAAACTTACAACCAATTTTTTTAGGTAAAGAATTTAATAATAGCCAAAATAATATAGAAACAAAGCTAATAGTTATACGTTTTATTCCTACATCATCTCAAATAATATTAAAAAATTTAAAAAATAAAAAAATTAAAATTAGAAACAAGAATCATAACATAATAGGAAAAAATCGTTTCAATAATTTAAAAGATAAAATAGTTATAGAAAATGAAACAAATATAATTTATCAAATTAACTGTAATAGCTGTAATCCCAATTATATTGGACAGACAAAACAAAATTAAAAAAAGGATTAATCAAAATAAAAATTCAATTAAAATAAAAACTCTTCATTAACCAAATTCAGCACTATCTGACCACGCAATAAATAAATTTCACAACTTTAATTTTAATACACTTAAAATATTATAAAAAGAAACAAATTTAAAAAACGATTATTATACGAAATGATTGAAACAAAAAAAAGTCCTACAGCCATCAATTATAAAACAGACATTGAAAATTGAAGCACTATTTATCATAATTTTAAATATAGTATTTTTGCCATTTAAATATTAAATAACAATTAAATACAAAACATTTAATTTTTTTAAATATAATAAAAAATTATTTTTTTACTATTCTTAATAACAAAATAGGAATTGCCAAAAAACCCAGGTTTTTTTTGCAAAAAGCAGGTTTTTTGGCAAAAGTTTAGTCCCTAGACATACGATTTTCTTAAAATTTTGGGAAAATAGTACAAATGCTATGAAACTTAAGTTGTATTTTTTGGTTAACTTTGAATGTACAGTTTCTCTAAAATTAATTTTTCACGTAAAAAATGTGAAATAATTTAATTAATAAACATCGTTTTTCAAAACAAGTTACGTAAGCAAGTTTTAACCTTCCTAGAATATTAATTTAAAATCAAAGTTAGCACATCATTATATTATTTATGTAAAAAATAACCGTATTTGAATGTCTAAATGGCCCCCTTGTAATCATTTTTTAAATTTGGTATAGTTATTCACAATATAAGTAAATCCACTGTGATTTTTGTTTAGAATTTCTGAATGTACCGTTACATTTCTTTGGGTACACTTGGACCTTAAGTACTGTCTTACTGTATTGTTTACTGTACTTAGGTCTGGCCAAGAGTTGATCTAGCTGTTTACATCAGCGTTGCAGAGTTACAAGGTAATTTAATGATCTTGAAAATAGGAACGAACTTTTCGAAAATTCTTAAAGCTTTTAGATCGCATTTCTCTACTTTCTATTACTGACGATCTTAAGCTGTGATAGTTTCGACTGATGAATGCTATAACGATTTGGGTCCAGATTATACAGGACAAATCCAGAAAACTACATATTTTACATTGTCTGAACTGAAAGAAGCCTTGAATAATTAATTTCCAAATTAATCGGCATCGTACTCAGGAAGGATGCCTGCACATAATAAAACATTCTGTAGAAACACATTAGTGTATAGGCAGGCATTAAGGTATAGCTGTAATCCTTTTACTCTATTTTTCATTTAAACATGCTATAGGATGTTCATTGAGAGATGGTGAAACATTTACTAACGTATTTAGAATAGTTCGTCTTTTGCCAACTTTAATTTAATACGCCATGATATAAACATGAGAAACACAAAGACTTCAATTATTTCTAAATTAGAATTTCTAATGCACACGTATGCATTAAAATTAGACGATTTGAGAACACTTGAATTATTTTCTCCTATCTAAAGCAGATTTTATTACACTACTGTGAGTAATAATGGTGTCTATCAACTTTTTTATACACCCCATATTAATCACATTGAATTACGTCCTCTCCATCTTTGTTGTTCATATAATACCAAGGGTTGGATATTAAAAGGGGACCGGTCTTAGAATAAACTATTGAAAATTAAAAATGCTATTTTAAAATCTTAATCTCAAATTTAAACCAGTTCCCTATTCTTACTTCACGTCAGTATTGAAAGATATTGTTCAGTACCTTTACAGGAAAGTGGTATACAGGGTGTCCCACAATGCTGTTTACACGCAATATCTCCCTTATTTGAAAAGATAAAGAAATCAACCAAAAACTATTGTGAATGACTCAATATGGGCCTTCAGAAAACATCCTTAAACGCTGGTTGCATAGCAACGTTTAAGAGATCATGCCAACTTGATTAATTTTACAAATTGCACCCTCTGTTTTTTTTCACGGAAATGTATTCTTAGCTTCATTCTGCATATGGTAGTATGCCTTACTTAATTATCTAATGTGCATTTAGGGGTTGGAAAAAATATTTTTTATAAATTTGAATTTATCTTAAACTTAAAGCAAATTTTCAAAATGACCTCCTGTGGACTCTATACGGGCTTTAAAGTGCCTCAGTAGTTCCCCTGTAGACACGGTTCTAATCATATTTTTTGAAAAAATAAATTAGTTAGTGAATATGAAGTGTACGATCTCTTAAACGTTGCTATGCAACCAGCGGTTGAGGGTGTTTTCTAGAGGTCCATTTTGAGTCATTCACAATAGTTTTTGGTTGATCTCTTTGTCTTTTCAAATCTCCCTTATTTGAATTGCTGTTACCGATTCGTTGCCGGTTGCTATAACAACACAGAATGTTCTAATTCATAACGTGTCTGGGTGCTGTTATGTAAATAAATGAGTATAATAGTTATTTACATTGCAATACCGTTACTTAGAACTTTATACGTGCGAGCTCGATATCTAACAAGCGAGCGATCAGCGAGCTTGTTATCCGTGCAAGCACGTATAGTTTGTATGACGGTCGAGCATTGTACAATGTTTTATGGTATACTGACTCGTAAATCTTTAATAAATAATTTTTTCATTTACTGAAGCACGTTACGCATACGATGTATATGAATGTTTTAAATACATATGTATGTTGCTATGATATTGATGATAAAGACCCCATAATAATCTTTATGGTCTAGCCCGTAAAAAGAATCTTTACCCCTATAGACACACCTCAATAAACAAATGTTTACGAGTCAGTATACCATAAAATATTTAAAATACCATTCATTGTGAACATATTGCAAGACATACATACCTAACCTTACTTTTGTAATTTGTTTAAAGCTTAGAACTTGACATTACAGAATTGCAAAAGTAAGGATAGTATATTTTGCGGTATGCTCACAATAAACGTTTTACAACCAACGTCGACGTCAAATTAAAAAAAAAATCATTATAATTATATATTTTTATTTATTAGATTGAGACGCGCCAAAGACTGGCCTGCATTCTAGCGGGATTTTATAAAAGCTGGTTATGCAGTAGGATAATTGTTAAATTGGAAGGTTTCAAGGTTATATTACGACTAAAGGATGCGTCTCATTGGTTGCCTGCATAATCACCTACCGCATATCGAAGTCATTTTGTTTAATTTTGTTGCTGTACAATGATATATCGATATTTATTTTATTGGCGCGACCCAATAGTGTTGTTCGCGAAAAAGAAATTATATGATACTCATCGTTAAGTGATTACAACAGATATCGATTTTCTCTAGCTGTCATAAAGCACTTACCGGTCTCGTATCGTAATATACTATTACAGAAAAATCTCTATGACGTACTTGTATTAAACAGTAAGTAAGTAACTTGTTGGGTTCTGGACGTTAATGGTAAATCCTTGCTCATTTAGCTTAAAATAAGTTACTTTTACTTATGAGGTAGAATTACTATATAGTTCAATATTTGAAAGCACGAATTATCTATAAATCTAGTTTAGTTATAATTGTACATAACTAAATTTTTGAAACCTAACTGAAAAAATTCTGAAACTAAGTAAATGTTGCATAGACTTTGAAAATTTATGTCAAATATCGTATGTGTCAGCTGATCTTAAAATAAAGGAATCAAGAAATGACACACCTGCACACTTTGTATGTATTCCATTCCTCTGTACTGAGCAATATTCTGCTTTTATCTAGATTCTTTCTTTATTTGGTCATTTTAGAGTTTTACCTCTGACAGTGTGTTTAAAAGATAAAAAACACTTCTTAGTTAAACGTTTAATAATTTTATTTGAACTAATGATTTTTGTTGGACTGTACAGGACAGCAACTTATATATAAGTGAGCAAAAAATGCACCGTTCCACCCCTCTCCCCGACAAGCAACCCCTGAGCCATGCGCCCCAAACATGCCCAGGTCGACGATAGGCGAACATAGCCGAACAAATGTTCTTAACAACAAATTTATACAATAACACAACTATCAATCTAAATCTATAACGCAATTAAGAGAAGACACAATGATACAATAAACAATTAAATATGTAACCTAAACCCTAACATACACCCCCACCTTGAAAGGCTCTTCTTTCAATAGATTTATTTCTACTATTAACTATTACAAAGATTTATTAAATAATGCGTAAAATTCTAATGAGAAAAAGTACAATTCGCTGCACTACTTCCATACTAATTGTCTATTGGAAGGACGCACACTTTAGATATGGCACGTTTTATTATTCCGTTCGCGCACTTAACACTCACCACCCTAACTTCACCATCTGAACCGGGATGCTGCTCCAAAATCCGCCCATGACGCCACTTAAGCGGTGGAATGTTATCTTCTCGAATGACAACCATTTTACCTGGTTGAATCAATCCTGAGCTGCTTGTTTTCCATTTCACCCTAGTTTGTAATTCGCTGACATATTCTTTCGACCATCGCTTCCAGAAGTTTTGCATAACCCTTTCAATTCTTTGAAATTGCGATAGCTAACAAGGCTCCTTCCAATTAAGAAGTGGGCTGGAGTCAGAGGATTAAGGTCGGTAGGATCCCTAGACAAGGGAGAGAGAGAGGACGCGAATTTGCTACTGCTTCTATTTGAGTTAGTAAAGTATCTAATTCCTCGTAGGTGAACAAAGCAGTACCTAATACTCGTTTTAAATGGAACTTTATTGTCTCGACTCCGGCCTCCCAAAGGCCACCGAAGTGAGGGGAACGAGGAGGAATGAAATTCCAAATAATTCCTTCAGAGGCTAATGAATTTTGAAAATTATTATTTTTGGCAGGAGAGTTTAGACTCGTTAGGAATTGCTTTAGGCAATTATCTGCACCAACAAAGTTTGAGCCATTGCCGGAGTATATTTTTGCCTCTGTGGCAAAAAATAAAATGCCTCCGTGGCGAGTTCAGAGACTAATTCAGTATGAATTGCCTTGGTAGCAAAGCAAATGAATATACAAATATAAACCTTCACACTCTTGCAGCCTCGACCCTTTTTGTTTTTCATTAAGATGGGGCCACGATAATCAACCCCGCAAATTTCAAAAGGAAAATGAGGTTCCAGGCGTTCTTTAGGTAAAGGTTCCATCAATGTCTCAACAGTTCGAGGATTGGCTCGAAAACATCGTACACACGTGTTGACAATCTTTTTAACTTGATTACGACCCGAGACTGGCCAATATGTTTCTCTTAAATATGCTAGAAGGGCTTGCGGACCAGAGTGTAAAGTTGCCTCGTGTATATTTCTGATAATAAGCAATGTCAACTTATGATTTTTAGGCAGCAAAATAGGATGTTTTTGTTGTCTGAAGAGTAGGAATTAGCTAACCTACCACCAACTCTTAAAAGTCCATTACGATCGATAAAGGGATTTAAAGCTAGTAAATTGCTTTTAGAATTGATTTGTTTGTGCTTGCATAAGTCTGAGATTTCTTGCTTAAATTCAGCTTGTTGGGCTATCTTTATTAATAATTGTAGGGCATTCTTTAGTTCTTGAACGGTTAGATTACCTATAACTCTCAGATTTTTTGGATTGACTGCATTGTTCTTAAAACGCAAACAATATGCTACCACCCTTTGAAGCTTATTCAGTGACGAGAATTTGTCGAAAAGCATGTGAGGTTCAGTTTTGGCTGCCAATACAGTAGTCTGACGTTGCCGTTCTGTTAAATAATCAGGAGAATTTTCGATATTCTTATAATCTCCGGGATGGATATGTGGAGAAAAGTTTGCTAGCCATACCGGGCCATGCCACCAAAGTTCGGCATTGATTAAATTAAGCGGCCTGACGCCACGCGATAGTAAGTCGGCAGGGTTTTGCTTCGAATCAACACGTCTCCATACATATTGTGAAGCAAGACCTTGAATTTCCGCGACGCGGTTACCTACAAACGTTTTTAATAAGTTTGGAGCCGTTTTTATCCAAGCCAAGGTGATTGTCGAATCGCACCAACAGTTAACCGTGTTTACATCTAAGACCAGAGCACAGGTTTTTTCGATAAGCCTGGCAAGTAAAAGGGCTGCGCAAAGTTGTAATCGCGGGATCGACGTCTGTTTCAGGGGTGCGACTTTAGATTTCGCGGAAACCAATTGGATTACGGAGTTTTCCGATGCATTGATGCAGCGGATGTAAACACACGCCCCACAAGCGGCCTCAGAGGCATCTGAGAAGCCATGAATTTCAATGAGTGTTGCTTCGTTAATGACTAGTGTTCTTTGTACCTTTATTTCTTGCAGCGCACCCAACTCGTCCTGAAAGCGTAGCCACTCCGTATGCAAATTCATAGGAAAGGATTCGTCCCAAGTTAAATTACATTGCCATAGTTTTTGCAGTAGAATTTTTGAAATAATAGTGACAGGAGCTACTAAGCCTAATGGGTCGAATATTTTTGACGCGGTTGACAAAATGTGTCGCTTTGTTACAGGCGACCGAGACTGTTCAAGTTTTATACTAAAAGCCCAACGTATCTAACTTAGGAAGCCATAAGAGTCCCAATGCCTTGGTACTGTGGTCGGGACATAATTGAATAATGTTCCTATTGGATGAGTCAGGTAATCCTTCAAGAATTCTTCTGTCGTTAGAGACCCATTTTCGGAGTTCAAAACAGCCTTGTTTGAGAATTTGTGTTACTTGTTCTTTGATAGTAATAGCGTCTTCGATGGAATCTGCTCCGCTGAGCAGATCATCGACGTAAAAGTCACGCAAAATTATCTCCGATGCATGTGGGTACTGATTTATATTATCGTATGCTAATTGACGGAGCGACCTAATTGCTAAAAACGATGCCACTGAGGTTCCATAGGTGACAGTGTTCAACATGTAATGTGATAATGGCTCTGAGGGATCCGCCCTCCATACAATGCGTTGTAAATCTCTTTGCTCTGGATGAATAAATACCTGTAGGTACATTTTCGCGACATCGGCTGTTAAAGCGTATTTATGTTAGCGGAACCTAACTAAAATTGAAAAAAGGTCATCTTGAACCGTGGGGCCTATCATTTGAAGATCGTTTATAGAAATACCCGTGCTTGATTTAGCAGATCCGTCAAAAACAACACGTAGTTTGGTGGTGATACTCTCTTGTTTAAAAACACCATGGTGAGGCAAATAATATGTAATCGCAGGTTTGTCTAGAACTTCAATTTTCTCCATGTGGCCTAATCGCTCGTATTCATCCATAACAGCTATATACGATTCCCTTAGTTGGGGATTTTTTTGAAGTTTATGTTCAAGCGAATTAAACCGTTTTATTGCTAATTCCTTTGAGTCGCCTAACATTTCAACGGGGGTTCCTTTAGAGGAATTGAAACGTAAAATCGCCCGTCTTTACCGCGAGACCTTGTGTTTATAAAATTCTCCTCGCAATAATTTTCTTCGCGTGACAATGCCTTTATAGATCGTCATTCCTCCAATTCCCAAAATTTAACTAGCTGGTTCTGAACCTCAGTGTTGTCATTAGCAGTACTCAGATTACACTGAGGATTATTGATATGATTAACCTGATAATTGAGAGGATCTGATAGCACCCAACCAAATCTGGTTTTCTGAAGTGTTAATTGACCAACCCTTAGCTATAACTGACCGACACATATTAAGTTCCAAAATACTTGAGCCCCTATTAATAAATCTATTTTGTTTGAGATATTGAGTGTTTCATCCGCTAGCTGGATATTTTCTGGTATTTCCAGGGACCTTGCGTTAAATGAATGATTGGGAAGATTTCCCGTAATTTTTGGAACAATTATACACGATAAGTAAGATTCGTAACTGTTGAATCTGGATTTAATTGCTACCTCTGTTTTATGAGTCATTTGCCTTGAAATTTGGCCAATATCAGTAACAGCTAAACTAATTTTGGTTTTCTGCAAGCCTAATATATTACACATGTCTTGAGTTATAAAATTTGACTGGCTGCCGCTATCCAGAAGAGCCCTACATTTATAATACGATCCAGAATTACTTACAACTATTACAATTGCAGTGGACAATAGCACTTGTTGATTGTAATCGTTTAAAACGTGATTAATATTAGTGGATGGAACTTGATTAGCTTCAGTAAGAATTGCACTGTTATCTGCTGATGAAATGTTTTGGGCTGCCGTGCTTGGAAAATTTCCGGCAACTGGGTTGTTATTAATATGTAGGAGTGAGTGATGCTTTCTCCTACAGGATCTGCATCCAGCAGATCTACAATAAAGTGTGGATTGCGAATTTCTTAAACAATTGTAGCATAATTTATGCGTTTTTACTTGAGCTATTCTTGACTGAACAGGCAGTGATTTGAATTCTTCGCAGTTGTAAATGCTATGGCTCTTTTTGCAATATACGCAGATGGGTTGTTTGTTTGCATTTGACTCGTTGGTAGTTACGAACGTATTAGATGCAGTATGGGTTTGAAATTTAAATGGTTTAGGTTTATTATTATACTTTACTTCATTGCCCTGGCTCATGTTTAATGTTTCTAATAATGCACATCTACCTTTTAGAAATTCCGTTAATTCAGCAATAGTAGGAAATTCCCCGCTTATTTTATATGATTCCCATTCACGCTTTGTAGTCATGTCTAATTTTAAGACTATAAGATAGATTAATAGCCCATCCCATTGCATGGGATTGGTCGTGCATTATCCTCGGCAAATTACGCGTCGAATGAGCCCAAGCCCATCTCTCCAGCCCTTATAGAACGCGAGAATGGGGCTCGGACACACATACAATTCAACTTGTAGTATTGAATAAGTATGACGTTTCTAACTCAAATAAAAGCAACAGGTTTTGGACAATGAGTATTGAGGTACAAGGAAAAGCCCACTTACGTGAATCCTTCCTAGAAAGCTGCTGTTGTTGTCCTAGCAGTGGACAAAGCGCTGGATATTCCTCGTAGGTTGAATCACCGGTGTTAGCAGGTATCTGAAGTACAAAAGGGTATTCTTGCGATGCTGGCTTGTTGAAACTCAAAGTAACGGTTTTTGTGCGTCATTCTTTATTTTCGAATTTTTTAACAGCTTGATAATTTTAAGAGATGTTTTGATATTAATGATAATGTCTTTGGTTTTTGGTATCGACAACGGTACACGATATACCACTGGGTACACTTTAACTTTTTCACTTTGGATTTTACCACTGGGTTCACTTTAACTATTTCACGTTGGATTTTACAGTATCGACATCGTATATGGTAACACGATATAACACCGGGTAATTATTTATTTCAAGTGGTTCACATAAATATCCACTTCGAAGGACCAATGTTTAAAAGATAAAAAACACTTCTTAGTTAAACGTTTAATAATTTTATTTGAACTAATGATTTTTGTTGGACAGTACAGGACAGCAACTTATATACAAGTGAGCAAAAAATGCACCGTTCCACCCCTCTCCCCGACAAGCAACCCCTGAGCCATGCGCCCCAAACATGCCCAAGTCGACGATAGGCGAGCATAGCCGAACAAATGTACTTAACAACAAATTTGTACAATAACACAACTATCAACCTAAATCTATAACGCAAATAAGAGAAGACACAATGATACAATTATATATTATGTAATTAGGAGATCAAGCGATACTTTAAATCCGAGAAGATGTATTATAACGCCGAGGCGCCAGCCGAGGCGTTATAACATCTTCGAGGATATTGCATTAGTTGTTTTATTTTATTTCGTATTTCAATCTTAATTTCTCCTTTTTAAAATTCATCCGAATTTATTGTATAAAGAAGCAAGTTTCCTGTCTGTGTCGTTATACACGTAACCAAGGAGATTTGTTTATAATTCGGTTTTTTTGGCATGCAAAGTTTTCATTGCAGAAATGGAAGATATTAAAGAAGAAAATGTGTTTGTTCCGGAGGAAATGATAAATGAAGCGCGTGCCTTTGATAGTGTCTTGTTACCAAATAGATTGCGAGTGTCTTATGAAAAAGAATACAAGAAATTCAGCGACTGGAGAGTTTCGAGAAACGTAAAGGGCCTTAGCGAAGATGTAGTTTTATGCTACTTTGGTGAGAAGGCAAAGACTTACAAGAGTTCGTCGCTTTGGAGTTTCTATTCAATGTTAAAGACAACAATGCGAATTCACGAGGGAGTAAACATAGATAAGTTTCGTAAAGTGACCATGCTTTTAAAGAATTACCATGCAAATCATAAATCTAGGCAAGCGAAGGTTTTTGAGCGAGAAGAACTTGTAAAATTTTTGAAGGAGGCACCAAACGATCAATTCTTGGTTCAAAAGGTATACATATTTCACTATGTTGAGATTACATATATTCGCATATATTTATTGTGCTTTGTAGGTTGCCATGATAGTTGCTGTCGCTGGAGGTTGTAGAGGCAAAGAAATGTATGACTTGACGGTTTCAGATTTTCAAGTTGGCAAAGATGTCATTATTGGGACGCTTCGAAATACTAAAACGCATAATAATCGAATTTTCACAATTCTGAATATGTCAGACTGGCCGGGAATTGACATTTTCTAAAAATATTCATCACTAAGACCAATTAACGTACCTCATCGATGTTTTTTCATAAATTACCAACGACAAACATGCACAAAGCAGCGTGTTGGGATTCATAAATTGGAAGATGTTCCAAGGCGTATCGCGGATTTCTTAAAGCTTCCCCATAGTCGTTTGTATACTGGACATTCTTTTAGGCGTACATCCACGAATATGCTTGCCAACAATGTGCAACTAAGTCTACCCTAAAGAAACATGGAGGTTGGAAAACTGACTCAATTGTTGACCGATACATAGCAGATTCGGTCAACAATAAAATCAGAATTGCAAAGCAAATTCATGATTAGACGAACATTGCATCAACGTCAAGGTCTGCACAGCCAAGTTCTACATCAGAATATTCCCTTGAAAATCGCGGTGTGGCGGGAGTACATTTTTATAACATTAAAAATTGTAACATCGTAGTTAATGTTTCTGAAAAAACTAAAGATTGATGTTCAATGTTAACTTTATTTATGTTAAATTTATGGTAATAAACAAGTACTTCGTATAATCTTTATACTTCTAATGATCCTATATGAATTTTAATTTTTATTAAATAGGTACTCAAAAAGCAGCATGTCACGTGTGGCTGTTATGCAACATCAAATGATTTTTACGTTCCCAACAACAACGGAGATCAAGAACGTCTTGAACTCCGGTGTCATTGACAACGGAGATCAAGTTATACTTTATTTTACTAATTGTAGTATATAAACAAGTGTTTGAAATACGAAATGAAATAAAAATAATTAAATATGTAACCTAAGTACGAGTAAAAACACATAGAATAGATGTTCGAGACGATTATTTCGATGTAAATAGGAAAGACATCAACAGCTGTCTTAATATCTTTTTATTTAATTTCGGGAACTAACGTGTAGAACAAATACCTCTAGAAGCTCGATTCCAACTTGGGGAAATATTTTCACGAATGTAGGCTGAAACTGGCGCCGACCCAGAACTGTATGTAAATACTGAGCATTGAAATTCACTGACCATACTTTCTTGTTTCTATTAAATATCTAAACAATATCCCACTTAAAATAAATTTATATTTACTTAACACACTAACATACGTAGCATTCCTGACGTACTTAGTGTACCTAACTTAATTAATTTAAAGTATTTAATATAGCTACCATACCTAACATACTTATGTGCCTAAAATACCTAACGTACTTAACATACTCAATATAGTATTTGAATACTTAACATATGTTAATTATTATTTATTTTTTCTTCACACACCTATCAAGCGTGGCATGTATTGGGCTTAACTTATTTAGCGTTCTTATTTCCTTAATCTACTTGACATACGTTAATATGGACATGATAGTGTAGTATAGCATAATGTTAATTGTAATTAACATTGCCAAATCACTGAAGTAAATACATACTTATGCATGGTATAGGACGGCGTACTTCTTAATGGCAACCACAGATATATGCTTATGTCGTTGTCGATACCGACTGCTTCGTACTGATCTGATATCACGACGAAGTGTACTGCGGCTTTACAGCGACGAGAAAAATCGCGAATAAGAGTTGTGATTCTTTACCGCGCGCTCACCATGATACACTAAATAAAAACGTATTAATTAACCTGGACCTTAAACAGAACACATTGAATAAATTGTGCACTTAACACATTTAAGTACTGTAATACTAATGAAACACCCTGTATATATACTTAATACTTAACATACTTGACATAAATATCTGATATACTAAAACTGAACTTACGTACTTAACACACTTAACATACTTAATATATTCAATATCCTTAACGTACTTAACATGTAACGTAATTGACATACTTAATGTACTTGACATATTTAACATACTTAACATATCAAATCGATGCGAATGAGTAATATAGGAATAGAATAAAATTATGAAAAAGCAGATGATGTTATTAAATTAGTCTTTTTGTTTTAATAAATGCTTACACTGAACGATACAATATTAAACTTACGCATTTGTAAATTGAGGATATTCTAGAACATTAATTTATGATACATATTATCATGTAATTAACATGCCAATAGATAACTTAAGCAACAACATTTACATTAATGCATTTTGGGTTGCATAACTTTCAGGCGAATTTTATTCTTTTTCAATTTGAGTTTAAAAATATAATTAAATATGTTTTCTTATGTTTAAGAAACACTATGACACACTAAATAGAAAAAGGATAAATTTGAAAGTTGACTTTCCTCTAAGTTGACTAAAAATAGCAGATTTTTAGGTTATGTTGTATTATGATACGTCAACGTCAACCTCTTGTCAAAAATTTAAGGTTATGTTTTAATGTTACGTCAAAATATTTATAATTATAAAGTTTTTGAAAATAAGTACAGTACGACCTCTTTAATCCGAACTAATAATTGCACTGGTTGATCCGGATTATCGAAATGTTCGGATTATCGAGCAAAAGACAGAAATATCCATTTTCCTAATTATCTACGCTTTTCAAGTTCAAGAATTTCTTTATTTTCAAATAAAAAATTAACTACATACTACATATCTTATTTTGTTAGATATAACATGAACAAATAAAGTACATACCTACATATGTATGTATGTACATAAATCTAAAGAAGTAAATAGTATTAAGAAATTGTAAAAAATTCAGTAATTTTCTTCAGTTTTATGTTTGTTTCTTCTGCCTTTAGAGCTCGTTTTTTCATTTCGGATAGAATTAGAATGTGATGTTCCGATTCATCATTTTCCTCAGCCCACTTCAAACACGTTTCGAAACTTCTGAGTGCTTTACACGTCGTGGTATCACTTCTACTTCCTCCTCAGAGCTTGATTTATTTTGAACATGATCCAAAATATCTATATCGTTAATAGATTCCCATGATTCTTCTTGTTCGATGGCCCATTCAAGAGCTTCTTGTCTTGATATATCTTCAGATATGTGGTTTATCAGTGCAGTAACTTCCTTTATTTCTTTCTCTATACCTTCTAACTCCCTTTTATCCCTCCACTGTGACAATGGAAGATTATCATCTTCACTCCAATCGTCATCACTTTGAGTTAGAAGTTTACTCCAAGACTTTTGAATAAGTTCTGGCCTCACATTTTCCCATCCTTTTGCTAATCCGATTACATCTTTTAGATTGACTTTCTTCAGTTCTGCAGAAATATCTGCACCTTCAGAAGCAACAATCCGTTTTAAGAAACCTTTTCGGTAATGCAATTTACTGTTTGAATTACATTTTGATCCATCGGTTGCACTAAGGGGGTTACATTTGGCGGTAAAAACATTACAACAATTTTTTTAACATCTGAACATAAGTCTTCAGGGTGTCCTGGAGCGTTGTCTAAAATTAAAAGTGCCTTGGCTTCTAAATTCAACTGTTGCATTCTTTTCCTAACTGCCGGAACAAAATCCGTATAAAACCAGTCCTTAAAAATTATTTGGGTAACCCAGGCTTTTTTCTGTCCCTGGTACTTCACCGGCAGCGGTTCATTTCCAAAGGCCCGTGGCTGTTGAGATTTGCCCAACACAAGCAATCTCAGTTTGTGCGTCCCAGAAGCGTTAGAGCACGGCATAAATGTAACTCGTTCCTTGCTCATTTTTCTACCTGGAGCTGATGCTTCAGCTTGGTGAGCAAGTGTTTTTTTTGGGAAGTAATCTCCAGAAAAGTCCGCTTTCATCTGCATTGTAGATTTGATCAGGACACAACTGCATTTCCGCGATTTTATTTCGAAGCGCGTTTTTAAATGGCTCAACAGCTGCTTGATCACTTGATAATTTTTCTCCTGTAATTGACAGTTGTCGAATTCCGTACCTGTTTTTAAACTTATCGAGCCATCCGGAACTGGCTTTGAAATTATCATCGTTGTGAGTCTGGCCATAAAAGAATTGTGCTTTTGCTCGCAAAATTTCCCCTGATATTGGCACACCTAGAATTGTTTAATATGTTGTGTTAAAAAAATTATATGTATGTACATATTTAATCTTCTTTTTACCTCTAGATCTTTCTTGTAAAAACCAGATATAAACCGTTTTATCAATTTCCGGATATGCACTCTCTTTCAAAGTTTTTCGTTTATTAATCAGAGAATAGGCTGTAGTGCCATAGGATAAAATCTTCGCTTTGTTCTTTTTGATGTCGCAAATCGTTGATTTTCCCACGTTGTATTTTTGTGATAAACTAGTCACTGTATAACCCGCCTCTAAACTTTTAATAATCTCAATTTTTTCTTTCATCGATAAAGTAACGTGTTTCCTTTTAGAAGACATCTCTGGTTTAAATTCAATGCAAACTGAACTCAGTAACGGTTAACAGTCTACTGAAAATGAAGTACATATGTAATGAACACTAAACATGAAACCAAGGGATTCCCCCATTTATGTAGCGGGAATCACTACTGTTCGGATTAAAGAGGCGTTGTTCGGATTATGGCTATAAATTTCCGTTGTTCGGATTACTGGAGGTTTGGATTAGGGCATGTTCGGATTAAAGAAGTCGTACTGTAGTGCTAATAATAATAAACCACTTAATTTAAATAAATAAACAGTGCTATGAAGTTAATTCGTGTTTTAACATTTTCTTTTTATCGAAAGAGAATTTTTTTGTTTTGGTGAAGTTTAATAAGGATTATTGGAATGTGAATGTCAAATAGAAATTTAATTTTGAATAAATTTAAATGGATTTACTTTATGTCTGAAATACAGCTGGCGTTAATAATTCAACTTTAATTTATAATCCAAGATTTGTTTTTGAAGAGAAATTTTGAATTTTGTGGAATGTCAATCTTCTTCATTCTGAATCATATGGAAACATGAAGACTTTACAGTTTACTACTAATTCAATGCGGTATAGTATATTAAGTATCAAGAACAGTAAGGACAGTTTACCGATCGACGACAATGTTTGGCGACTGAGCGAAGCGAAGTCGCCAATATTGGAGGAGATTGGTAAACTCCTTACTGTTTGAGATGCTTATACTATTTTTTGTACGACCATTATGAATACAAAGCTATTAACTAAGGAAATATCCCCGAAAAAAATAGATTTAAGATAATTTATTTTTGCCCTGTATATCCACCAAACATTAAGTAGGTTTTGTCGTTACCATGGATACGTTTGTAATTACTATTATTTTTGAATGTCACGATATTTGTCAAACTCGTGAGAATGAGTGAATCTGAAAACGAATATAATTGGGATATTGAAGAGGCCTGAGCAAATTTAAATAAACAACATACATTTTTTTAAATAGTCCAATTATTTAGAAAATAAATGATTTCTCGCGAAAGAGACATCTAAAGATCATGCATTTATTTTATAAATTACATATAATTTACTTACCGTTCTGTTTTTGACAGAACTGAACGGTAAGTAATTACTTACCGACGTGTTTTTGCTTAGCAACCAGTAAATATAACCTACTGTTCTAAAACCAAGTATGGTAAACAATCCGAAATAGCATGGTCGTACAAAAAATCCTTTATGGCTAAGGATCCTTGGGTAAGGCGTCAAAATTTTTAATTTTGTACTCCAAGGTAATAAATTAGATTTTAAAGTAGTCCTACTAACGATAGAAATATTAATTAACAAGACAAAGGGAATTATACTGCCTGATAATTCATTTCTTTTCATTCTTTAATTGATATCCAATTTTCTTTTTTTTTCCTTAATTTTAGTATATATATATTTCTTTTTCAATTTTAATTTAGTTGTTTATTTGTGTTAATAAATTTGTTCTATTGAATTTTTCAAAGTAATCTTGGGTTTATTTATTTTATTTGTGTGTGGTCAGTTTAGTTATTGTTTATGCAAAGAACTTGTTTTCCAAATTTACTTATAGCCGAGCATTTTTCTTTGATGGTAAAGGTAAGTGGTTTGTATTTGTATATGTCTTCACTGTACTTTTGCCAGATGTCTGTTTTATGTGTTATTGATTATCTCCAATTATAAATCAAATTTAGAATTTATTAATGTCATTCATCATCATTATCAATTTAGCTGTGATTATTGACAGTGGCGGCTTCGACACTCGTAAATAGCATATCACTATCTACCGGAAAATAATAGCAGAATGATGTACGATATTTTCCAGTCATTTATATTAGTAATTCGTTAGTTACTGCTACAATCTTAACTTCTACATTTAACCGCTTACAGAGTAACGATACGTACATGTTCCTAGTACCTACTGAAATTACTTTTTCAGGCGTTTAAAATAAATCCCCTTCAAGAATATAAATAACAGTACTACTATTTTATTTTATTCAGAAAGAATACAAACAAGCAAGTTTGGTATATTCCAGGTTACTACTCGTATATTTAAGATTTTCCACTTAGATGAAGAGACTATTCCAACCAACCCACCCATCTCATAATGTAAAGCACGGGAATCTCCGCGAAACTTTCTAAAATATAAAATACACTTTACAATACCTTGAAAATCCGCAAATGTCTTATCTATGATGTTAAAATGGCACCGATACTGAATACAAATATAATATTTAACTTGAAAACGAGTATGTTTTTGAGACATAAATCCAAGTGTCGCGCCATTGAACAGAACTCGTATTTAAATGCGACTATCGCATCACACACGGCCGACTTGATCCTGAGAATCGTAGAATAAGAGGAGAACTTGAATAAAATAATCCCTGAAAAGTGTGAACGCGACTTGAAACATTCTTTATTCGTATAGAGCGGCACAGGAATTTGATCATATTCTCCAGAGACAATATCTAGTGATTTATCAAATGACATTATCTTTTTGTAATTGTATTCTAATGCTATCTAGGACAACATTGGTATAATCTTAAAACAGACTAAACGTGTTAAAGATCATGCTGAAATCTACCTTAAACAAATATAATGTAGTCATAAATGAAACAGGCCAATGATTGACTAAAATAAAAAAAAGTAAATGTACCTGTATAAATTGTTTACCGAACACGAATTGGAGCTTTCCACCACACTATGTGAATATTAAACAGTTTACCTTCCTTTCACCAATTGAGATGGGATAGGTTTAGTTTTGCTTGGGTCGTGTGCATAATTCAGATAAAGGCAAGCGGAAGAACTGTTGCTTATAGTGGAAGGCTGAAAGCGACCGATTCTGTTGAGAGCAGGATGGATACGAGAATGGGAGGTAAGACTGAACGGGAGAAAGTTGTGAATAGAATGGACAGTGATAAAAAAAGTGAGATAAAGGACAATCTGAGGTATTCGTTGGCAATTTCAAATATCAATTTTTTGTTATGCTTATTTACAGAAGCTATTCTAGCCTGGTAGTATACCGTAAGCCCAAAACTTGTATAATCCAAATACACCCTTCCATATGGTTGTTTTCTACCAGTTACACAGTCACTTGGATGTTTACATTATTCGAAATTTTGTGGCCCACCCGCTATAAACTTAATGACTACGACCCTCTTAGGGGTCAACAAATTGAGTTACGCTCAATTCGTGCGTCGCACACAGGGCTGAAACCTGATTCTAACTGGTCAAAACTCAAAAAACCGTTGTTAAAATCAAAGATATTCTAAGAAATAGTATTTTAGTAGAAAGCTTAGTGAACTCTTAACTACCTGCCGTTTACCGTTACGGCAAATAATAATAACTATAAAAAAACCCGACAATTCTGGTAAAGTGCAGTTAAGTGTTAACCCTTCCGAAGGCGCTAATCTGATGTAGATGTATTTGTAGTTTGTTCGTTAACGTGCAAGTTTTTTTGTGGAAGTGTTTTTTTCATTGATTTCAATAATTTATAAAAACGTAATTGAAGTGCTAAACATTCTTAAAAAGAGGTAAGTTTATACCCTTCTAATATAGAAAATGATGATTTTTACTTTCCGGATAATAACTTTTTTATTTTGTGGTTTATAACTTACAAAGTTTGCAAGAGCTTGCGTTTGTATTTTTAATATTTTTTGCTATAGTATGAAGAATAACATATGTATAAATTCACATGCATAATGACTCATAAACTAAAATACCATCAAAATGAAAAGGGATAGTTATTAAACCATTATCAATACAATTCTTGCACGTTATTTCATTTAAATATTGCAGAAGCATTTTAAATTGTGTAATATTTCTTAAAATATAGAAGAATTAGTGAAATGCTATTTATTTTAACTTTTTACCTTATTTCTTAATAACATAATTATGTAAATAACTTTTTCTTGGGAAAAGTATAAAAGTATCAAACTGATCCAGTTCTAGTGGCTAAAAAGATTTTTTAAATTTCTTTATTGATTATGTTATTAGTTTTATACTATTCCAGTCATTTGCTTTCAGTTAAGCCTATAAAATAATTTTGACTGGCCAGAATCGAGTTTCAACCCTGTGTGCGTCGTTTACTTTTGTAAGAGCTACCAGTATGCACTGGTGGGAAATATCCACCCTATACTAACTCTGCAAGCTAGTACCAAAGCTACATATGTACCTATTTGTCGGGGTTCATCTCAGAGGGAGTGCCATAACCTGGAACCTCAAAACTGGGTCTGACTAGGATATCCTAGAATTTAGCCATCAGCTCTACCATAATTAGGCTTAATGATCATTCGGCAGAGCCCCGTCCGACTCTACAACAGAATAGAGACCAGGTCTATACCAATAAGAACAGATGCAATTAATAATAGTAGAGATAATAGATTTGCACTTTTTCATAGAGGTATTCAGAGGTGTTTCATAGGTGTACCGAGTATATTCGCCAATCCTTTCATCATCGTAAGCCTTCCATTAATCATTAATTGTAAACTTTATTCAATAACAGTAACATTATTTGGATGATGCTAGCGTTTCTTTTAGCTATCAGAGAAATGCAACCTAAACATGAAGAGTCATAAAAGTACCAATATGAGGAAACTCATACAAATCACACGCGACCAAGACTAGATTGATTTTAATGAATGACTGCAAGATGTAAAATCTCTTGCTTGGGTAGCTTAATCAATAATTGAGGGGGGAAGAGTTAATCACTGTGGCAAACGAACGATTACTTTTTAATATCTATTATTTTTCAACTACCTACTTAAGGTAACTAAATTTCTTGGGATTCAATGAGTAGTCATCCTATCTCCGTATTCACATCCACGTTAATAAGCTCAATTTCACCTCAAAATGCAACAGGAGAACAATCTCCAATAAAATAATGTCTAAAGGTAGCTTACAAGAACAGACCGTCGGGTGGAGATTGCGGAATAAAAATCGTAGACGTGCACAATATTTACTTTTGCGGGACAAATTCATTTCTGCAAATGCGGTTTCTGTGATCTAGAGGGTCACTCAAAGTTTACCCACGCCCATTCAAAAACGGCTAGCCTTTACTACAAACTCTTTATACAAACTATCCTACCAAGCTACCATTGTACATATTATTATTATAATAGTTCATATAGTGAATTAAATTTAATAACGCCCCACGTTGGTTGAGACAAAATGTTATTGTTATACAAAAATTATTTGTAAATATTATTATTAGCTTCTATTCTGATTAAGAATTAAATTAAATAGTACCAACACTGGAAGTAATATTCGATTTTAAACTTACTTACCTTAAACCTTCTTACCTTTTTAAAACAACTGTTTTGCTCCGGGTTTGATGTATTGGTGTGGGCAAATCTTTCCTACAAAACTTGCATGATACTCTTTTTAGAGTGGGCCGCTTTGTTATTTTTTAAAATTGTTATATAAAATATTCGTCTACCGACTAATGAAAATACCACAATGCACATGTTCTGGTGATACGGTAATCCTGTCATCTGATGAAAATCCACTAATAGCAGCCAACACCGTACAAAATCATCTGAACCAAATACAAATTGAATAGAAAATTAAGACACCAATTCTGTGCAATCAAACTTTATCTTAAGAAGAGATGAGTGTCCCCCGTGTGTAAAAAATACAAATACAGCTATCTTCGAACAAAAAATACCTCGTGATGTACCTGACTTACTAGAAAGGATCACATAATCAAGAAACGCAAACAGATATACCTAAACATAAAAGAAATGCAGTGGTTAATTGGAAGAAACTATAAACTTACACTAGAAAACGAACTTTTAACGCATAAAACAATCTTTAAACCAATGTGGGCATATGACATTGAACTTTGGGCATGTGCTAGCAAGCCAGATTAAGCGGCTATGCAAAAAAATAAATAAAAAATACTATACATATAAGACATCACAGCAAACTAGAAGGTTATTCTAACCCACTATTACAATCCACCATTGAAATTACACAATGATAGGAGATTCTAGGAAAATTGGCCAGCAGACCTAATGGATGGTTAGGAGGAGGAGGGCTGAGTAGTTTTCATAAGATTAGATGCAAAGGGGGAATTGTATCTAAGCAGTAACATTTTTTGTTAATTATTCTACTCTTGTAAATCACCAATGATGTAATAATCAAACACTGGCCAACCACTAAAGAAACCGAACTTGGCGTTTTAATTAATTTGGGAAGTAGGTTTTGCTTGAATGGAAACTAATTCTACGCAGATATCTAAATTTTTAAAACCAAGCGGTGCCTTACTGTTATTAATTATTTATTTTTTTGTTTATTATTTTTTATTTTTAGAGTTTTAGTGACTTATTTGTTACGAAGATGTACATGAACCTTTCATGGAAATTATTTTTCTTACAAATTACTAAGATCCACTTCAAAAATTTAAATATTATGCAGATAATTTGTTTTCAATCATACAGGAGCTACTTACTATAGTCGTCAAATACGAATTCAATTGATTAGACAGGATTAAATAAAATTCAAACCTATTGAATTAAAAACCTCTTATGGCATCATCATCCGGAGGACACACTGTATATGCTGTAGAAATTAAATATTATGTTATAACTATAGCTATTTAATTTTTAATTTACCAATTATTCCGTAATTAATAATTCGAATAAAATATTTACATTTTATAATACATTTAAAATTTTTTGTAATAAACAAATTTTGCAAATTAATAACGTTTTAATTTAGATTATACATATATAATTAACAAATAATTGTTGTAAACTTCAATAATTAATTCATTTCATTAAATTTACTAAATTGTTTGCAATTAAATTCTATTTAGTTTTATCATTAAATGAATGCGCTTCTATATTAATTAGAGATTATATCGTTTATTTGTGGTTGTTTGCATTATTATTCGTAATTTACGTATACTTTTGTTCATTGTTATGCGTATTTAATTTATGTTGTAATACACATTTTTATATCATATTTCTATATAGGCACTTGACTTCATGAAACAGGATTTTTGTTAGAGGGGCAGACACTTATCTGTTCCCAGTAGCGCTGGAATAGAAATTCACATAAAAATTACATGCCTCTAATTCTTTTTGCATGCCACAATTAATATTCTAAATTGATGCTCAATGGCATGTAATAATTACGTACCCGCGGTATATCTTTGACATGTAAGAAATTAATAGGTGAAAAATACATCCTTTTCATATATTCGTCATTACCATAACATCTATATGCTTTCGATCAGTAAATGAATTGAACAACACATTTAATTTATTAAATCCCTACACACAGTGTCACCAACAAAACGTCTAGTCTCATTTTTAGTACAATGGAAAGAGGTAGAAAAATTTATATTTCTTTTCATTTAAAACGAATTCAAAAAAATGAGGCGTCAAAAATTTTAAATCTGATAAATTCTATAGCTATAGTTGTCTATTTGCTATTTGTTGTCTGTGTTTATTATTAATTAAGTATTCTTTAAATCAATATTTCAATATTATAAATACGTTTTTGTTAAATAAACTAATTTGAGCTAATATTTGCACATTATTGAAAATTCTAATCATTTAGTTCACTTACAACAAAAACGAAGCCTACATCTGCCTTTGAAAATCTAAGTGTTGATCCTTATTGCTTTTCGAAGCTCTCTGAATTTGGTTATCAAAATGCACAGTCTTAGTGAGATTTTAGGTATCATGTAATAAAGCAGAAAATAAAGTAGATTCCTTAATTAATGAAATATGGTTATTTAGAAAACCTAAACTTGATTTTAAACTATATTAAAATTTTACTCCATACTACCTCTGAGAGTTATTCGTTTGTACTGTACAACTAGTAGTTGTTATATTTAAAAAAAATGGTGAGATTGGACACTTTGGTAAATCAGTTTGGATTCAGTACCAAAGAACGGGTGTCGGAATTTTCTCCGAAAATTATTTATCTAATTTTTTTTTGCGAATTACTAATTCTCGAATTCATTTATATTGAAAATACTGTTAATCGAAATACATTTGATCGAAAGGTAAATAATCGAAAGCTAATTTGATCGATTTTTGTTTATCGAAAGCACAATTTATCTAAAGTTTAAAAATCATATGTTCTGCTATTGGAATTATTTTCGTAGAAACCTCAAAACAAATTAAGTTTTCAAAAATTAAAAAAATGTCGTTTGTAGACAGCAAATTCAATAGGAAGAAATTGTATCTTAACGGTTATTTCTACATTCGTGACCGAATTAGTGATACTACAATCTACTGGAAGTGCGAACATTATTCAAAGAAATGCAAAGGAAGAGTAATTGATATCGGTAATGAAATGAAAGAAAAAGGCGAACACAATCATCCAGGCGAACCGCAGAAGCTAGAAGTGAGAAATGTTTTATCGAAAATAAAAAGTGTGGCAGAACAATCCGAAAAAGAACCACAAGCGGTAATTTCTGAAGCCATAGGATCTATTAGTGAAATGAGTTCTTCATTGTTGCCTTCGGTTAGTAGCATGAAAAGAACAATCAGGAACATTCGATCCAAGAAAAATATGCATCCAGTGAATCCAGTTTCGTTACGTGATCTTGAAATCCCGGATGAATATAGAATTACTAGTGATGGAAGTCAGTTTCTGTTTTACGACTCCGGCGCCAGTGAAGACCGTATACTAATATTTACCACCTTCAAGATGCTCCAGCATCTCTCAAAATCCAAAATTTGGTACATGGATGGCACATTCAGCACCGTCCCCACTTGCTTTTATCAGTTATTTACGGTTCATGTTCGAGTTTGCGAAATTGTTGTCGTAAGTTTGTATGCACTTTTGCCAAACAAAACGGAAAAGACTTATCTACATTTATTAGAAAAAATAGTATCTTTATTACCTGAATGTCAAGTTGAAGTTTTTATGACAGATTTCGAGAAAGCCATTGTTAATGCAATAAAAAAGGTTTTTCCAGAACCAACTCACAAGGGTTGCTACTTCCATTTCGCTCAGAGTCTTTACCGAAAAGTAGCTTCTCTTGGTCTGAAGAGGAAATACGACTGTGATCAAGATTTTGCTTCAGCTTTAAAAAAATTGTCGGCATTAGCTTTCGTTCCGGAAGGTTTTGTTGCCAAAGCATTTTGGCATTTATGCTGCAAAAATGTGATACCAGAGGAGGCACACAATTTTTTGGCATATTTTGAACACACCTGGGTAGGTGATTCTAAAATCGGCAAGAGATGTGAAGCAATCTTTCCTATTTCCTTGTGGAATGTCTATAATCTTTTAGAAGAAGACATACCAATTACAAATAACGTAACAGAAAGCTGGCATAACAGCTTCAAATCACAGCTCAACGCACAAAAGCCGAATATTTGGGTCTTTATCAAGGCTTTACAGAACGAACAAAATATTAACGAATTAAAAGTAAACAAAGCTCTATCAGGAGAAACGCCATCAAAAAGAAAAAGACAGCGACAAGATATCAAGAGCAAAGTATTAAATATCAAGAAAAACTTCAATTTGGATGAGGAAGACGATCTGTTGGAATACATAAAAAGAGTTTCCTTTCTGCTTTAAATTGTTTAATTAAGATGTTTAGTTTGATTTATTTATGTATGATTAAGTTACTTGCAGAGTTTCTTTTTCTTTCTTTAGATAAAAATTACCATCGCTAAAATGTATTTTCGATTATATGTTTTCAATAAACGAGCATTCGATATAAAAATTTTCGATATTATTTTATTTCGACAAATTGTTTTTCGATAAAAAAATTTCGAAAAATTGTTTTCGATTGCATAATTTTCGTAGAAAATTCCGACACCCCCAAAGAACTACTGGGATCTATGCTTAAATCTTTAAGGACAGATGTCCATTTTTGCTGTACGCTTTTTTTTTAATTCTGAGGGTGTAATTTGTGGCATGCAAACTTTTCGTTTGGGTATATGCACTGCGGCCATGTTCTAAAATCGATTTTGACTGTGTCTATCTAATTCAGTTTAAAGACGCATCTCATAACCAGTACTAAAAATTGATTTTCAAACATAATCACTGTCCAGCAGATTCTAAATGAAGTGTTTCAAGAATTGCATTTAGGTGGAATGAAACGCCCATGGCCAGGTCCATAACCAGAATTTTTTTCTGGGAGGGGGGGGGCTAACATATTAAATCAAATGAGCCCCACGACCACCGTTCTGGCTACGTGCTTGTCCATGGTCAACTTATTGTAAGTTAAAAAGTTTGCTGATGTGGTTTAGTACATTTCTGTTTTCTTCTACAATTATGTAATGGTTTACTTGGGTTCCATTGGTATACTCATAGGTTTGCAATCGTTCACTTCTTAATTCATTAAAATATTTTGCAAATAGTATGAAATTTCTTGGTCAAAAGGTTTTTTATTCGAGTCAAAAATTGACTTCTTGAGGTTCTTGTACCTCCTTTATTATTGTACTTGCTTTGATAAATTCATTGTAATCACAATATCCTTGTCCTTCGTAAAGGAACTTTATGTTCAAATTTTGTTGTAGAATACCGTCCTGTATACATCAACTTCTTACAGCCCTGAACGACCATGCCATTTCTGGTCTTTCGATTTTGGCTAGGTGAATGATCTCTTATTATAGACTTACACTTTTGATAAAACGGACTTATAGTTGAATGTGGATTTGGAACTACTGATGCCGCGATTATTCAGGAACTGGATACATCACGAGACTGCCTCAAAACTACATGTTTTAAATTATTATAAATCTACGAGCTTGACGTTTGGTGGACAAAATCTTTCTTATAATATTTCAGTGTATTGGGGTTTTTACCTATAGAGTTAAAATTCGGAAATGTTTAACAATTTTTATTCGCGGGTTTAATTGTAGGCCTGTTTCAGGTTTTTAATATGTTAAACGGTGGAAGTTTCATATCTTAAGTCTTCAAATTTTCGCTATTGAAGTCGATAAAGAAATAGCAAACGTATTTTGTATATAGGGTGATTCATTAGCCTCTGTACAAACGTTGGCAATGAAAACTAGATATAATTTCATGAAGAAATGTCGTATGAATGTAGATTCTATTTTTCTTTGTTAAGTCCAGTGAATGAAGGGATTTTACCCTGCAAAAGGTCGGGTAGTTCTAAATTTTTGATATATTGTATAGATTGGTGGGTTAGTGAAAAATCCAAGTTTTCCAATTCCATCCCCCTCCGCCATCTTCAAAAAACCGTCGAAAATCGGTATTTTTCCTAGTTTCTCGCGTATAACTTCGTTCTGGTGCATCTTAGCGCAAAAAAGTTATTTACCGACTTGTAGACGACAGAATTTTGTAAAACTTTGGTATATGAAGTTGTTTTGCACGATGAATAACAACGGAGCTGTAAAGCTCGCAAAAAAGGCTAAAATTGCCTACTCTGCCAAATTTTGAGTTTCTTGCGACTTAACATCGCGATAACTTCGTAACACTTTATTTTAGCATACAAGTCTTCCGAATCAATCTTGCAGATAATTTAATTAGCTACAGATTTTATGTATCAATTTTTACGCTCAATACAACGGAGTGGGGGTAAATTTAGAAAAATAACGAAAAAGTGGCTTTTTTAAAGTTTAGTGCAGCAAATCTCTTTGGTCCATTATTTCTAATTATGAAAGTATTGCCTTTGATTTCAGGCAGAATAATCTTTATAGATGCAAAATGAACGTAATTACTGACGTTGGTGAACGTCAATGATGTCTCGTGCGACTATTAAAAAAAACTTAAAAAACTGCACCTCCTTCTTTTATTTGCCTGCGACTTCTCTCTACTGCACTTTAGCGCCGAATAAGTTATTTGTGGAGTATTCAAAGACTCATTTTTGTAAAACTTGGGCATATTATGTCTTTTGTGAAATCAATAGCGGTGGGGCTGTACCGCTCCCAAAAAGGAAAAAGTAGCGATCTTAGAAAAATATAGAGTTTCTTTCCACTTTTTGTAGCTATAAATAAATAAAAAACTCATCGGATCTTGTAAAAAACCTTATTATCATCACATTTCATTATATAGTTTTAGTTGTATTCGCCAAACATCCATTTTAAAAATTTCGTTATTACCATTAAATAACTTAATCAGCACAATTATATACTATAAGCCTTATGTATAAGTTGTATATTGCGATGTTCACGTTTATGTGAGGTGGAAAATTTAATATGAGCATATACATAAGAATAGAAAATTTTAGAGAATCCTTATTGCACAGATGTGGTTATTAAGGATCAATAAATAAATAAATAAAAACATATAAATTTACATACAAAGTCATAATGATATCCCAAGAATACAAAAATTTAGTATATAATTATAAAATAATGAAACAGAATGTAATAGCATATATTTATTATAGTATTTTGATACAATATTAAAATTAACAAGGATAATAAAAGGAAAGGTTATCCTAGCCATAAGTCAACCTGAAAATTAAAAATCATGTAAATAATTTAAAGGTATATTGATTTTCTATAGCATATTTAAAAATCTCTCTGTACTTCAATAATAAGGTATCAATCACTTCTATGATTATAGACATTGTTAATAAGAAAAGTGAAAGAATTACCAAAGATAAGGAGTATTTTAATAAAAAGGGGAAAGCATATAAAATAGTTGAAAAAAAGGGTATCTCGGGAAGATGAGAATAATAAAAAAATGGTTTTTCTGAGTTAAGTGAGAATAAATAAATAAAATTTTCTAAAAGAAGAAATTTGTCTATATAATAGAAAATAAAATAAATGTGTATATAGTATATGTAATCTGATAAAGTTCAAGAAGAAAATTTGTTAAATTAAAATATATAAAAAGGAAGTCCAGTGTTTTATTGAATAAAGCAAGAGTAAGTGCATTAATTACACAAAGAAAAATTAAAGGGTATTATGATACAGTAAGTGTAATGGAGGGAAGAAAATAAAATTTAAAAAACTATCTTTGAGCTGGGTTGGTTACTCATCAAGGTGTGGAGGATTTGAAGTCTTCATTATATTCCTGTAAAAGAAAATAATTATTAAGGTAACTCAATCATAAGAATTAGATTTGAAGATACTTACTGAGGTGTTGGGGAGCTGGCAGTCATCATTCGAGCCCTAGATAAGAAGAAATCCATGAAAGCAGTTTATGAGGCAGTCCAGTAGTCCGGTGATGTGAGGTCTGCAGAATCGACGGCTGTGATCACGGTTCTTGGTGGAAAGTGTATATTGTGAAAATTGTAGGTTGTGAAAGTGGAGGTAATAGTTGGAAAAGGAGAAAAAATACATATGTCAAAATTTTAAGAAACTATTGGATAGCCATACAAGGAAGACTTACCTGAAGAAAAATTTTACATGTTAGTTGACAAGGGTAAGATTTCTTTCCATTTTAAAATCCTAAAATAAAGATTTACAAGATAAAGAGCTAATAAACAATATATGCTATACTTACTTATTCCTTCTTGAGAAATATTTTAATTGATAACTGTCATGTTTGACATTTCAGATGCATGTGTCAATGATTATTATTAATAACCAAACTTTATTTATTGAAAATTATTAACCACTGCATGAGTGTGAAAAATTTAAATATTTATTGATAATGTTTAATCTTTCAATAAAGGAATCCCATATTGAAAGATTATAATAAGTCTAATATTAAGGTATATAATAAAGAAATTTTATAGGTAACTTTTACGATTGAACATCGTGTAATTCGACCCTGAGATAGATAAAATTTGCTAACAATTTGCAAGATACAAAATAACTGGACAAAAGATAATTATATACAATCTTTACAACTTCCGACGTTTATAAGGGAGTGAAGTAGGAGCGGAGGAGTTGTCGTTAGAGTCTGCTTGTGCTAGTGGTATTGAATCATTTGAGGCCAACTTTCCTGCAACCACAAGCTCCCATGCACCCAGTTATACATTTGCAGGATACCGTTTTCAGTAATTCTAGAGGAGTAGCATCTCTCGCAGTTTTGATAGGTTGTAGTCCTCGGCTCCCTCTCGTTCAGCCCAAATCCAGAGGACTTTTTTCAATTCCCATCCACGCCATGACCTGGTGGTATGTCCGGAGGGAATGGTAGTGCGCAGCATCTGTTGTAGGTGGTAGCTTTGCCAAATTCAGTTTGGTGCTGCTGCTCATGAATTTGGCATAGCGGAGAGCTGAGGGATTGGTCATTATCCCCACCATACAAAGCCACCAAAATGCGTTCTCCTACTCATGAAATTTTTGGTGCAACGGCAAATGGGTTCCGAAACTCCTCTGCAAGCTCTCACAAAAGTGTTTTTTTTGGAAAAGATGGCAAAAGTTATTCTTTCCGAAACCAAAGATGTTGGAGGTGGTGTCACATTCACTTATAGCGTGAAGGAGCAAGATGTTCTTCGGCGAGTTGTGCTTGAATGATGAGGAGGAGTACCGAATGTCAGGTGAATTAACTCTCCCAGGTTTTTGGAGGTACACATTCTTGACCGTAAGTGTTGTTCCGGTCAGCACAACCAGCAAGTCGATATCTTAACCAATAATCACCACTGCATCATACTGTGAAGCCACGGATTTTGCAGAGGTTACTATTAATACGTCAGCATCTTCTTCAACTTGTTTGGTGTCGATGTTTGAAGCCCTTAGTTCAGTCATGAGAAGTGCTATGAATTGTTTTTTGTTGTGTTCATTTGATAAAAACTTTTCTTGAGGTGTTAGGTTGACAGCTGTTTTGTCAAACATGACGTCAGCTGAGATGTTTGTCTTACACCTCCTTGCCCGTTCAGAGCTCTTGGTGCTTCGCAGTGCAGGTTCCTCAGGGTAACCATCAAAAACCACCCTCACAGTAGTGCCATAATCTAAAAGAGCAAGAATTGAAGAAAAAGGGGGGGAAGCTTTGAGAAAATGAAAAGAATTGATTTGTGTCGACTTCTACAAAAGTAATACATGTTTGGACTAAGGTACTGAAGTAATAACTTTATTAAAAGGTAATAGAACAATTACTTAAGTAATAGTACTGGAAACCCTGATAACTGAGCGGACGTGCTAAACCGGTCCTTCCTCTCTACTCACCCCTACCTCTTTCGCGGTCTGCTCCACTATCCTACTCTCCTGCTGCTCTCTCCCCATTCTCATCGTCTTAACTGCTCCACATTCCCTTTTTTTGTGGTGCACTAGGAATGCAAGACTCCATACCTGCGACGGGTTACCGTCGTGTAGATTCCGACTTACTTTGTATACAATACCTATACACATAATTACTTTCATTTTGCATCTATAAAGATTATTCCGTCTGAACTCAAAGGCAATACTTTCATAATTAGAAATAATGAACCGAAGTGATTTGCAGCACTAAACTTTAAAAAAGCCACTTTTTCGTTATTTTTCTAAATTTACCCCCACTCCGTTGTATAGAGCGTAATAAATAAAATTGATAATAGAATTTGTAGCTAATTAAATTGTCTATATGATTGATTCTAAAGACTTTTACGCTAAAATGAAGTGTTAAGGAGTTACCGCGATGTTAAGGGACAAGAAACTAAAAAATTTGCATAGTACGAAATTTTAGCCTTTTTTGCGAGCTTCACAGCTCTATTGCTATTTATCATACTAAATAACTTCACATACCAAATTTGTATTAATTGTATTAATTGTATTAATTGTATTAATTGTATTAATTGTATTAATTGTATTAATTGTATTAATTGTATTAATTGTATTAATTGTATTAATTGTATTAATTGTATTAATTGTATTAATTGTATTAATTGTATTAATTGTATTAATTGTATTAATTGTATTAATTGTATTAATTGTATTAATTGTATTGTAATTGTATTGTAGGAAATTTTGTCCTTTACAAGTCGGCAAATAACTTTTTTCGCGCTATGATGCACCGGAACGACGTTATAGGCAAAACACTAAAAAAGTGCCGATTTTCGACGGTTTTTTCCAGATGGCGGAGGGCGCGGAGGGGGATGGAATTGGAAAACTTGGATTTTTCACTAATCCACCAATCTATACAACATATCAAAAATTTAGAACTACCCGACCTTTTGTAGGGTAACCACCCTTTTTCGACCTCCGTTTACTGGACTAGTTTACTTGAATTTCTCTAGTAGTGGTTAATAATTTTTTCTATTATTAACCTAGGTTAATAATGGATAAATTCAAATGTTTTGAGAATCCAGGGATAGTTGTTTAACAAAAACTTGTGCAACATAATTTTGTATACCCAGGAGATTGTCTTTAACGTATTTGCTGCTTGAAATTACCTAACACGATAAAATTATTTGAATAAAAATGCCATTAGTTATTAGTGGAAATGTCAATCTGCATCAGACTATTTGATTTTTGTTTTATTAGTGGAAAGGCGAATTCCTGTGCTACTTGATTTTTACAAGAAAAATTTTAATTTTTAATTTTTGCCTTAAATTTGGCTAGTAGTGGAAAAAATAGTATATACACCACGGTGGTGAAAACATTAATAGGCACCTTATTCCGCTCGGGGCAAAGCCCCTCGCGAAATAATCTTGGTGCTCGGTCTAATAATAACAGTCTTCACCACCTTGGTGTATAATATACTATTAGCTATTTGCATAAAAAATTACATTCAATACAATACAACAGACTTGGTAGTGTAATGTCTAGAGTGCTGGACTTTCACCCAAGCGGCCCGAGGTCGATTCCCGGTGCCGGCAGATCTGGTTAAGGTTTTCTGTAGTTTTCCTTAGCTGTGACACAAATGTGGGATTTGCGCTGTTCCATCTGTAAGTCGGCTACAGCCGCACTTAGGGCCTACGTAATAATAATGATCGCCCCCTCCCTCCCGCACAAGCTTATAGCTTCTGTGGCCTGGTTTCCAGGCTATGGGTTGTAGCAATTATATTATTATTATTATTATTAATTCTGTTGAGCAGTTATTGAAATATTAATTATTAAAGACACGTTTTATGTCAAAACTCCCCAAAAAACCGTACTTTTTGCAACATAATTTGCAAAAACTCATAAACCTAAAATTAAATAATTTTGCAAATTTTATACAAAAATAAATTGTCTATACTGTTTTTGTTTGAATTAATTTGAGCGATTGGTTTTGCTATGCGCATTCAAACTCAGGGCTCAGAACTTTTGCAGTCCATAGTAGGGAGTTTATTCGAAAGAAAAAATAAATTGATAATAGTTATTTGTATAACAAGGCACTTAAGTTGTATTTTTTATCACGAATATGGGTGATAAACCATAGTGGAATGATAAATAATAGCACCATAATGCGTGATAAAAAAAATCAACTTTATTGCCGAGGTGTACTTTACGTTTTTTCTGAAATCGTGAAATTAAATTTAAAATACAAAATGTATTTTTAATAACAGTAGAGTAGGCAAACAAGTCAACATGACTGTGTGCGACATATGTCAAATAAGTAGGATGTGAAACAATGCAAATAAAAGTGACAAATGAGTCCGTTACTTTAGTCGTCTTTACGGACTCATTCAATCCGTAAAGTAAAACTTTACGGACTATTTCAGAAAAGTAATTTTTAGTATTGTATCAGAAATGAATTGTTAAAAGAAATATATAGCCTGAGATTTATTTATTTTACGTTTATACTACCCTGCTAACGCTAAAAAGCGTATCTGACATCTTTCCGAAAATCGGTTTATGTGATTACTGGATAGTCACACATGATTGTGTCTGAGCTTATTCCTAAAGCAAAAGGGCGTATCCTGTAAACTAAATAAGTTAAAAAGCCTTGTGAAATGTCAGGTATCTGCATTTTATACTAATATTACAAAGCCTAATAGTCGTAACTAGCATCTCATAAGCCAAAAAGTTGTATCTACATCATTATTAGCAGATACTACCTTACCTTTTAGATGTTGGACTAAACTTTACTAAGCCAAATTGTCGTACGTGCATTTATTAGCAGATCCAAACTTTTCATAAAACAAATGTTTAGTTAGTTATTTTCGCTTTTTCTTTCCAAATCTCATTAATTTAAAAAAAATACTAAGGTTTATGGGCGTATCTGACTTATTTTTCAATTACGACTTTTAGTTAGCAAATTGCACAAAAATTATTAAGAAAAAAGGGCGTATCTGTCATAATTCAAAATCTAGATTAATGCCACGATTTTTGACAATTCCACTAAATTTCTAAGAGAAAAATAGCCTATATTAATATTTCAATATTTAATAAAGTTCATCTTAACTAGTTGGTATAGACAAAAATACAAAAGTTTAATTATCTCAGCATGGTAGTATAATGCCTTGAAAGCATTAATAAGTGTATTAAAGCTTTTAGTGATTCTTTACTTATCTTACACTTAAATAAAATACCGTTACTACAATTAGGTGAAAAAAAAAAAACAAAGTGTAGAAAGTGTAGATTGTAACGCTATGTCCCAGGTAAATACGATATATGCGATGCGTACGGTGCGGGAATCGCATGCCAATAAATTATTATTTTCTATATGCATTTCTCAATCATGGCTCTGTCAAAAACCACACGTATAGGGTTATTGCTGAATAATTAATAGTTTGCTAAAATTGAAAATTAAAAAAAAAATAACAAAGGGAAAAAATCACACATATAATTTACAAAGACAGATTAAATTTTGAAGAATTCCATCTGTATGAACAGTTGCGATCAGATGAAAATACGTTTTGTCAGTATACAAGAATAACCCTAGCTACTTTTGATTACGCAGTGGAAGCTACCGTTTTACTGTTAGTGGAATGTTACCATTGTTCAACTAATGGCTGTTCTTTAGTTTACGTCCACCACCAGCAGCCGCACATGTTATGTAGTCAGGGACGAACCTAAAGAGTTTTTTTGGAGGGGGGTAAGCTTAAAATTGCCAACTTATTACGATGAAAATACCAACTACTAGTAAGAAAATATTTTTATTTGTACCTAACATTATATGAAGCAAAATTAGTATTTTACACAAATCTTATTTTTAATTAAAAACTCCCCAACGTGTATGCATGGCAATTAGATTAAATTTAAAAAAATAAATTGTTTTGGACATATTTTCTTATCTTCTCATTTTTCTCAAATTATGAAATTGCCAACTCTCGCTCAAAATTATCAACTTTGAGGGGGGAGCTTGCCCTCCCATCCCCCCATGGGTTCGTCCCTGTATGTAGTCTCCATAAGTGAAATTGGGGGGAGGCAGTAGTTTTCGGGAAAATCGCCAAAACTTAAGACTTTCCATCGCCCTATCTGAATATGCACGTTTTGATGCGCATGCGACCTAACCTAACCTAACCTAACCAAAATTAAATTAAAATACGTATGAATTGACGAACAACGCAATCCTAAATTAAACCTAAGTTAGGTTATGTTACGTCAGTTTAGGTTATTCACATTTCATTACAAGTTCGGTTGTAGGTTAGGTTATACGTAAGTTATAGGTTAGGTTACGTTATGAGTTAGGTTGTAGGATAGGCTAAAGGTTAGGTTCTACATTAGAGGTTAGGTCCTCTAAAACAGTTTTTGGTGATTATCTCGAAAACTACTGCTCATCCCCAAATTTCACTAGGGACACTATGGTTCAGCTCGATGAGACGCATCGGATGGTATATAGCAAGTGCGGCTGTGGGTGACCAACTTAATCTACTGTTACCCAACTAATTTTCAAGTACCTATTACAGTAAAGGAAAGGTTTTTATTAATTTATTTTTAAAAAAACATGTTCATATTGGTATTATTATTAATACTGTCTCTAACATGGGTGTTTGATTACCCTGAACGTATTGTGATGAGAACTTCCATCATGCGGACTCAGCGACAATTACGTTGGAAAACCAAAGATTTTGATTTTATAAACATAACTTGCGATGCGAAACGCAAAATCGTGCGAATCGCAGTGTTTACTTCGGACACCATAATTACTTTCTTCGGATTTTGTCGTTTGCGATTAACGCATCACACGCAACGTATCGGACGCACCGTACATACCGTATTTACCTAGGACATAGCGTAAATGTTTAAAGGGAAATTATTAACCGCATATATTCATAATACAAAAAATTAACAAAGTTAAAGTAATTGTATTCATTGGAATTTTATCCAGCATCCTGTTTGTTCGTAGAACAACTGCTGGAGTTCAAAAATTATTTAAATATTGAAATATTATTTATCTTATAGTAGGTCGTGATTCAGGAGTTCTTATATAGCGAAACCGAATATACATTAATAGCGAGAGAAAATAATTTCAAAGCAGCGCCATCTAGTCATTTCTTCGTTCATCAGTCTAATCTAGTCGTAATAAAACTGTGTATTGTGCATAGCACCGTCTTATTGTCTTGCAATGTATTTGTTTATAGTCTATAGTTTTTAGTTAGTTCAATTTTTACAGTCACATTATATCAAGATTATAAATAATTTAAATTCGAAATTTTTTAAAAGTTTTCCGAGAGTTGATTGGTTAGCCAGTGGCGGATCCAGAGAATTATTTGGGAGGGAGGGAAATTTTTGGAAAAATGATTGTTTTAGATAAATAATAATTAAACAAACGTTGTTTGTTTTTATCCGATGTATATTTATTTATACATATTATAAATTGCACAATATTTAATAAACATTAACTACTTTTACATTCAAAATGTATTTAACTATAATACTAAAGTATATAGGATAAAAAAATTTAGGGGAGGGGAAATTTACAGTAATAGGTAGTTATCTACTTCGTTGATTCTTTGCAAGTTTCTATAGAACGTACTAACTTCGAAATTATACTTTTCTTCAATATAGTGTTTCAGGTAGTTTCAGCCATGATGCTCATAGAAAATTTAATATCAATCTAGTGCTCCAAACTACGCGACCTAGACAGTACTGGGTTCCGCAAACTAATACATGTTTAGTTGTGCTGGGAACATGATATTCTATGATGTGTAGTAAAATGAGTAATTATTGTTACGTACGTCGCTAACATTTCGAACTATGTGTGGTCTGAGCTCGTTCCCGGCCCGCATTGTTTTTGCATATATTGATGACGCGGATGATTAATGTCTTGATTATCCTGGCGGAATTTAGATGGGACAAGTGTAACAAGGACGACGACGATTCCCCTAGAGCATAGATGGTCTGGGATTCGAAGAAATGTGTGACATAAATCGAAAAATAATCTTTACATTTTCTATCTAATTAACTTCAAAGTGTTACTAAAGAGTGGCAACGGTGTCTCCAAGTATCAAAGTGATAATTGATGCCCAAGAATCAAAGTGAAAAGATGTGCACAGAGTGAAAAAAGTTGAAACACATTTTAAGGTCTGAATTAATTAATGACAAAAGAAATGCTCGCTTTCCCCACATTTTCCTTGCTGCTGCACAGGACTTGAGCATAGACAGTTACTGCACTATATGTTATACTGTGTTGTATTACAGTACTACATAATCTACTACATTCAACAGCAATCAGTGATGTAAAAAAAGTAAACCATGTCTGATGCATATAATGCACACCCTTTCCTTTAAACACATTTGCCACACTGGATGCCTACCCTCATCGTGGACCAATAGAAACGCTTGAACATCAGTTATTGAACATCAATTTGAGTCGGTACTGAATACTGTTTACTACTTTAGCACTTCTCGCATAATAAATGCGACTACATTCGTTGTGAAGTAAGTAAGTAATCAAATATTGTGAAATAAATAGTGAATAGAAATCAAGTGAGAAGTAGTGTTACTTTTTGTAAGCGAGTTATCGTGAAGTACTGCGTTTTTTCTTTCCTAATTTGTAATAACCATCAGGTTTCTTGTTATTTGTGTTAATGTGAAGGGAACGGTAAAGTCGGCATGTAAAATGTCGGACAAAGAAGACATGTTTAAAAAATAAACATGCAGTAGCTGATTTATAAAAATGACATCAGGCGTCAAGTTCCCGGCATTAAGGGAATTAAGGATTAAATCAGCATCTGTGACAGTTATTGTACACAGCCAGTCACCTGCACACAATGTGTTCATCTGTACGAAGCCTTTGGTTGTTTTATGAAAATAACACAATTAAGAGTTCTATTTAGAAATACTGTTTAGACATCCAGTGATGCAAATAAAATTTAAGTGGTTTGCAACAGCTAAGAGTACCTATATATTAGTAGCTGTTGAATGTCCAACAGGTGCATAATACCTTCACAGTTAGTTCCTTTTTCCAGTATTTCATTTGGTAGCAGTTTTTCACGTTTTACTCTTGATAATCGACTTTATTCAGTCGTCCATCACGTTTTCACTGAGCTGTTGCTATTTCTTCATAATAATAATATAATAATAATATTTGCTACAACCCATAGCCTGGAAACCAGGCCCCAGAAGCTATAAGCTTGTGCGGGAGGGAGGGGGCGATTATTATTATTACGTAGGCCCTAAGTGCGGCTGCAGCCGACTTACAGATAGAACAGCGCAAATCCCACATTTGTGTCACAGCTAAGGAAAACTACAGAAAACCTTAACCAGATCTGCTGGCACCGGGAATCGACCTCGGGCCGCTTGGGTGAAAGTCCAGCACTCTAGACATTACACTACCAAGGCTGTTTCATAGTTTGATGGATTCTGGCTTATTGCTAATTTTGTAATCTTGACACCAAAATGGTCAATATTTCTTTATTTTACGATAAAAACGTCGGTTCCCATTTTTATTTTATCTGGAATATTTTTGTCGATGTTTTACTATTTTGAATGGTTAAGTTCAAACTGGCATCAAAAATTCTCAAATCTGTTCTGATTTACTCGATTAAGTCTCACTCAACCAATTTACGTTACAACATACAACTGACAATGTATAACGTGCAATATACAATGAATATAATAATTGTTAGTACTCATTGTACCATCATACAATGTATTTACCTAAATGTACTACGTGCAATTTTCAATGTACAATTGTACAATATAGTACCATATATATGAAAGAAAATGAAATTCTCAAATGCACCAAACTTCCAATCCTTTATTTTTCACGATGACTAGACTCGTAACCTGTTGTGATGAAACTAATAGATGAAGTGTTCTAAGAATGATATAAATGATTAAATTTAATGTTTAATTGTTTACTTTGTTTGTTGTTAAATTCCATTTGACTTATGTATGTGAAAAAATGATATTATATTTTTTACAAAGGACGGAGTTCTGTTTTCTTTTTAAATATTCACTTTCACTAATCAACAGTAAATGTAACATGAATAATTCGCGCCTGCAAATACGTTAATGTGCCCTCTAATGACTCAATCAGAAACACTGATATGTAACCTCACTTTATAAGGTAAATATTTATGTTTAAATAATTTATAGTTTTTGTTTAAGGTAATAACTTCATTTATTAATCAAGTTTGCAACTTACTTTACAGTTGATACTATATTTATTGATTATAAGAAGAATTTCCAATAATGCACAGATCAGTAAAATAACCTCTCCTTTTTTTATACCAAGTCCCGGATAAACTAAATGCTTTAAGGCAAAGAATAAATTGTAACATCTTCATTTCACGTTTAAATTAATAGGCATGACTGCCTTTTTTAAGATAATTAAGTTTTTACAGTAGTAAACAATTAATATTTAATTATTTAACACTTTGTAATAATTAGTAAAATGTAATATTTTTATAAATTTTCTATCATTACAAAATTATGCTTGTTTACCTTCTTATAGACTTCTTCTAATCTTAACTTGTTTATAATTTTCTAAGGAAGACATTTATTGGCAAAATTTACCTTTCAAGATTACATACCTTGAAATTCATTAATCGTCTTGAAAAATAGTTGGATTTTCTCACCTGTAAAAGGTGTTCATTATTATAAAAAAATATTATTTACATGAGATCAAGTCTCCTTGAAAAACCAAAATTATTTCTAACCCTACATTTAAAATTATTTGTATATATATTGGAAACAAAACATAAATTTACCGGTTCTTTTTCTTTTCTTTCAGTAACCTTGCAAATTATATGTACCGAAGTGTTAATAAAAAAAAGCTTTTTAAGTAATAAAACTTCATATGAATTGGAAATGAGGTAACAATTTAAATTTTATAACTCCTGTTAGAAAATATAACTATCATGAACAATAAACAAATTTGTGATAAGTATGCCACTTTATTTGCGAGCATAAGAAATTGAGATATGTACGCACTCTTGGACAGAATGTTGCAATATACTGCTATGACATATTTCTATTCAGTTTCCTGAGTCGCTCTATAGGTAAACCGATAGTGGCTAGGTCATCAGGTGGTAAGAGTAACTAGTCTCGATACATATTGCAATCAACGTGTTTTGTATCATACTATACTAGCTAAAGTCTCTTCAGATACATATTCCAAAATCAATGAAATACAAATGTGAAAACTGGAAATAAAATAAAAAAATGTATAAGCGAAGAGCTTCGCCCGCTTCCAGCCCAACGCTTTCGGTTCAAAATAATCCACCACGAATTGGCAAAAAAAAACTTGCAAGAATCCTCGAATCATCTTAACATTCCAGTCACTGCCATTGACTGCATACATTATCTTGTAAGAGCTTACAGTTACTAACCCCTTAATGCCGCTATTATAAACTACTAACAGAACCCTAATCTCGTTACAGCGTATAAAAATGTTCCCAGAGTTGCGCATATATCCAGATAACGAGAGCTCGTTCATAACCCAGGACTTACCGACACTGCTTGTATTTAGTACACTCTCATCTAATTACATTTAAGCGTAAATTAATTTAGATTACAACCCTTATACACGTTTGAAACTCTTACTATGCATAAATTAGCTGTAAATAATCTACGGTGTTAGTACAGGTGCACGAATTTATACATTACCATCTTTTTGAACCGTAGCACATCGCTGAAATAATAAAAAAGAATTACAGAAGAGAGACTGTTTCGAGAAATTAAATTGTATAATCTTTCGCGACTTCATTTGTAGTTACTATATTTATTTTGTATGAACTGGCTAGATGTCAAAAATTAAATTTAACATGCTTACCAAGCGCACAAATAAATGGCCCGAAAATGAGTGTGCATGAAACATTCTGAAGGAACGAATAATACTATAATTGTACTTTATGTGTGACAGATAGGTGGTACGCTAGAGATGTCTGTTCGGTTTTGGTTCCAAGACGGAACATTTACTTTTCCCCAGTTTTCGCAGACAGATCGGTTCATTGTTAGTAAGAAGTGGCAAACGTAAAGTTGTATTCTTCAGCATTATCTTTCAGACGATAATGATGCTATGAGATCTCTTTTTGTGTTAAAAAATAAAATTTTTGTTAAATCAATTTTTCGATCATTTGCCGTTATTCAATTTTTATTATCGTAGGTTTTTCTCTACATAGTGTTCTATCAGCACAGTTAATTAGCTCAAAATCATCTTTAAGAGAAAATTGCAATTTTTAATTAATTTCTGCGCATGTACACTCATTTTTGGCAGAACTAGAACTTCTTCCGATTGTTAATAAATATTCAGTAATTTGTAATGCAAACTTTGAAGGGTTTAGGCTAAAAAAGTTTTTTAAGCTATTGTGGTTTATAAAAAGTCTTGGGGAGGCTTTAATCATACATTGCTAAGATCTATTGGTTATTCACGCAATTAGCTCTGACAGAATCTAATTAAATAGTATATAAAATAGATTGAATTCTTCGCGACTCGATCTAATCTAATTCATTTATTGTAACTGCAGGAAATTGTTCTTTCGTCGACATTAAAATTAAGGGTATTATTCTATTCTTCAACCCAAGTGTTGTATATGGTTGAATTCAAAATTTTCTTTTCTGTAAGTTTATATAATTGGTTTTTGCATTAATGAAAGTTTATAACTAATATTATATAAAATCTGAAATGTCAAGATTATTTTTGATTTTTAAGATAATTTTTTTGTTTCCCAAAAGTGTATAAAAAGGAATCCATTTTTTAACAATTAAGTAGCAATATTCTATCAGAGAAACAAGGAGTGTTTCTAGCTGCTTCAAGTAGCATTAAAATTGTAAGGTTATAATCTAACTTCGAAAATAATAAAGAAGTAAGGGTATGTGAAACGCAAATAATAGATAATTTTATTTGAAGTGTAAAAAGGTGTTTTTATGAAATTAAGTAATTTATTATTAAAAGGAAATTGTTCTTTCGTCGACATTAAAATTAAGGGTATTATTCTATTCTTCAACCCAAGTGTTGTATATGGTTGAATTCAGAATTTTCTTTTCTGTAAGTTTGTATAATTAGTTTTTGCATTGATGAAAGTTTATAATTAATAATTGGGTTATATAAAATCTGAAATGTCAAGATTATTTTGGATTTTTAAGATAATTTTTTTTGTTTCCCAAAAGTGTATAAAAAGGGAATCCATTTTTAACAATTAAGTAGCAATATTCTATCAGAGAAACAAGGAGTGTTTCTCGCTGCTTCAAGTAGCATTAAAATTGTAAGGTTATAATCTAACTTCGAAAATAATAAAGAAGTAAGGGTATGCGAAACGCAAATAATAAGATAATTTTGTTTGAAGTGTAAAAAGGTGTTTTTATGAAATTAAGTAATTTATTAGTAAAAGGAAATTGTTCTTTCCTAATAATAATTGGGTATGTAAAATCGGAAGATTATTTTTGTTTTTTGAGATAATTCTTTTGTTTTCCAAAAGAGTATAAAAGAGCAATTCATTTTTTAACAATTAAGTAGCAATATTCTGTCAGAGGAACACGGTGTGTTTCTAACTACTTCAAGTTGTGAGGTTCAACAATTCAACTTTGAAAATAATAAAGATGTTAGGTTATGCTTATGTGAAATGTTAATAATAGATAATTTTGTAAAATAATAAGATTCATAATTTTATTCAGCCTTGTCAATGTTAGATTAATTTTGGAAATATTAAAAGGAAGTATCGAATTTTATACGTACCTGTTTAATTGAAAGAATACCTATTTTTAATAAACAACGTAAAATGTGGTTTTCAATTGGCCTGAAATTTATACTTGTATCGATCAATATTTTCGTAATTCGGAGATAGAAAATAGATTTGTGGTCTAGATCTAGATAGTATTTTCAATTTAAATTTTGGTTGAGATATTCCAATAAAACAATAAATAAAAAGATTATCCAGTTTTTATTTATTTGGTATTAAATAGTATTTGGTATTAAATAAGTTTAATTTGATTTGCTTTCATTTGTTATTCGTAATTTATTGCTGAATTTCTTCAAAATTTAATTTAGTATCACTTTTGTTCTTTTTTCTTTTTATGTGATCATTTAAGCTTTTTTTAAGTAAATAAAAAACTTGTGTTCTTTATTATGAATTTTGTCATTTGTATAATCTTATTTGTTTAACAACCAGATTTTATTTATATAAGAATATACGTCAGCGACCCAAACCTGAGTCTCATTGCAGTGTCATTATGTTACCCACTACAATAATACATTTGTAAAGCCGGAGTATTATATAAAATTTTTATAAGGTAAGAAGTTGTTGATTCGCAACAACAATGATCAATGAACAAATAGTTCAATTCGATGTTTAATTCTTGGTATTCATTTAAGCAAGGGTGTAAACCATTTGTGTAAACAAAACTGTCTTCTCACGAGATCTTATTTCTTTTTTAGTCACGTATCTACGTAATTTCTGCTTATTGTAATTTAAAAAGACAAACGAAATACACGAAGTATCGATAAAATTCCTATGCAAACAGAATGTTATTTTGAGTCCAATATCAAAATGCTTACAAATAAACTCATGGTTTACAAGACATCATTATAGTTTAAATAGAGTTACATTTTGATAAGCTTGTTTCAGAAGTATCTTTTAATAAAACTACGAGAGATTTTTGTCTAAATTCATTATTGGTAGCAATAATGTCTTGTTTTACGTGATTGGTCGGAGATATTGGTCTGGAATATAATCGCCTCTTTTTAAATTTTAAAAAATATGAACATTTTCGCTTCTAAGGTGTTTGTTTTTGGGAGAGGGCAAATACACACCCGCATGCGTCATTACACGCTAGAATGCACGCTCGCACTAGACCTACTACCTTAAAACCTGTGATGTGGACATCTTAGGTTTGGTTTTAAGAAAGTTTCTGGTTACATTATCATTTCGTTGGGTTTATTGTTTAATCCCTTATATGGAATTAAGTATTTTATAATTTGGGCTAATTTAACGACAAAGGAATAAATAATGTAACCTATTTGAGAACCCTGCGGTGTTAACCCTTATTAGCTCTTATTAAGTTTTAGTCTTTATGGGAAGTTTAGCAACTTATAAATAATAGAAGTATAAGATTTTAAAAGTCTTGTGTCCTAATAACGCCGAGTTACCTGCCATAATTCTTTTAAAAGAGCCATTTATAATTGTTGATTCAGATTTAGATGATTCAGTTCTGATCATCGTACAGTTAACAGTCAAAAAATGCAAATTATTGCTACGTTTGAAGATTCATTGTATACAAAAAGTTCAGAGTTCAACGATAGTGATCTTGTGTTCCAGCATCAGTTAAAGGTGAAAATGTTTTTTGGTTATTGTGATTGATGGCCTTTAAATGTGTTAAAAAGTACCAACATCTTTGATAAATTTCCAGGTTTTTGATTTTTATATTCTTCAAATAATACCAATAAATTGAATAAAACGGAGTTTACTGTTAAAGATATTTACTGTACTTAATTTTCTCTAAAATTACAATTGTCAAAGGAAATTAGATTTTCAACATAGAAGTATAAATTATTATTTATTATACTCTTATTATTTTATTTTTTTCTACTGGCAACGAATATTAATGGTTTAACAATATCTATAATTACATCATTCAAGTCGTGACAAACTCAGCTCCTGTTGTAAATACAATGGACTCATATAATTAAGGTATGTCCTATATCACTGCCTAGCAACAGTACCTATCTCAATAAATTAATTTTTCTAATTTAACAACGCAATGTTTAGTGTTCTAGCGATTTGCAACTTCACAGTCCTTATGGCGTCTTATTTGAATTTTTTTAAATTTAACAAAGATTAACAGAAACCAACTTGTTTTGTAAATATAAATTAAACGTAACTACAGGAAACAAACTAAATAGCATACTTCTTCCCTTAGAACAATAACAAGTTTTAAACTCTTTTACTTAAATAAAATCCCTTTAAATATTTTAATTAAAACAATTTAAAAAAATCATTAAATTCGAATGTATAACAATAATGCTTTCCAACAAAAATTAACTATGGTCTTTAACTTTATCAATTAAATCGGTGCGGTATTCTTAATTTGAGTAAATTTTCTCTTGTGGGATTCTTGAACATTATAATGCATACGTAATAGATTGTCAATTTCATATTCTGTTCGCAGATCTTCATAAATTTGAATTAACAAATGAAGTTTAAAATTAATAATCATGTGTTACGGCTCTGTACGACAAGTTGCTTGTGGTCTAGTTACCATAAAAAAGGCATATATATATATATATATATATATATATATATATATATATATATATATATATATATATATATATATATATATATATATATATATATATATATATATAAAGAAAAAGGTAGACAAAAGACAACGTAATTCTGATGGAAATCTTTTCCTAACTGTAGACTTCCGTCTCTGCATTTTAATAATAACAACAAACAATTAGGGTAGCGCCTTTTATATAGTTCATTTATTCTTGTGTCTAATCTGAAATTAGTAAACCTTTGTAACTAACACCCACGATACTGAGTGCAATTCGAATCAGTAAGAAGTCTCTACCGGGAGCTATATTTTGTGTAATTATAAGATTTTTATGCATTATTTATTTATTGTAATTTTTAATGTTACAAATTACAGCATATAAAAAGTTCTTTCAGCTATAAGATTATTTTTTTAGTCCAATTGGTCGTGATTATTTTTTAACGTTTATATTATTAAGTGTAAGTGTGGTATATTATTAAATGTAAGCATCAGTAGTGACAAGTAGGACGTACATCTATTTGTTTGATTTATCTGTTAAAGAAAAGCTGTAATATCAGACACCTGCTATACCTACATATTTATAAAGGATATTTGCCTTAAACAATTACAAATAATTTATATTAAACCAAAATGTTTATCTTAAACAATTAATATGAGGCTACGAAACAAAACACGACTAACCCAATTTTGTAGAGGATAATTAGACCCTTCTAATAATTAGAGCTAATGATTACCAAGTCTAGACATAACTTCAGGATAAATTAAAGTTTTTGATGTTGGCATTCTCGACATCATCTTGACCGCTATTATTTTCCCCAACTCAATTACATTGGAACATTTGATAACCTGTTTGATGTTTAGGTTAAACCATTTTACGTCATGTTAATTTTAGTTTGTGCAAGTAAAATTTAAAACGAATTAATTTTTCACTAATTTTCACAATCCATTAATAAATAATTTATAAACATTTTATATGAACGTATGCAATTCAAGGTTTTTAAATAGTAAAATACTAATTTATACACTTCGCCTGTGTTTTAAAGAAATATAATATTAATCCAACCAGCTCACTCACTATTTACAACATAGAAATATACAAATAAATCAATTACTAAGTATTTAGGGATTTATTTTAAGGATTTACAGTCCTATTAAATTAAAGTACAATATGTGCAATATACTCCATATTGCATTTGAAAATAATCAAGTAAAAGCATTATGCACATATAGGCAACCAACTATACAACACTCTATTTTATACGATGTACATATTACATAGTAAATAAATAGCACTGTATACCTACACAACAATCTATATATCAATCTTATTTTAACTTTACGAACTATTATAACCACAGTTTTATCGCAGAAGCAATCAGTGTTAAACATACCACAAGTTGAGAACTGCTGAAAAAGTAGCAAAAACTAGACCTCATGGATATGGCAACACGTACATAATACTTTCAATGCTATTCCTTGAGAGTTTAGGATATGTGCAAATTGTATATTATAATTAAAGTAAATGAAAAAAGATCAAACATTTAATGTAAATAATACAGTAAGAGGAGAGTGACGAAAAGTCTGATTATTAACAAAAAAATTATACTTTATCGAGGTTCATTCACGGTGCCTCAACCGGTAGGAAGTACTTATTGCACTTATTTATAAATAACTATTTAATTCTGTTTATAATTCAATGTTGACACTAAACCACGTGATTAGTAGCCACTATATACTGCACACATCAAATACAGCCCACTCCTTCAATATTTAGTCGAACTGTCATTTGAACTAGTTCTACTGAAATCGTTAGACTCTTCTTAATAATAAACTTAATAATCTGATGAGCTAAGGGGTAGTAATATAGAAGAGATTTCCTGGGTTCCACGTTTCTCTATCCCCGAAAACAATAACAGTAAAAAATAAAATGTGAGTAAACTGTCTCTAATGAAGAGTAAACGAGTGGAGTGAAGATATTAGAGTAGAAATTCCTCTATATTTCACTCTAAGTAATTTGTAAACTCTATTAGTGTATTTTGTATAGTCACTATTTTGTCATTTTATGCATTGCTAACAAATAAAAATAGATGCATACAATAGCTAGAGGTACATATACTTACTTATCTTAAATTTCTTGGGTTCCGTTTAATTATTAAAACAGACAAAAATCTTAGTATTAATTTATTACTCATTCCACTGTTCACTACCCACCTGTGGATAATCTTTTTGTATCAAGAATATATATACTCTACTCTTTTCGAGTTGACCTCCTGGTACTCTCGTTAGTGTCGACTTAGATCCAAGTCTTTTACTGTGTGTGTGTGTGTATAAGGAATGCATTTTGTATAATTCGCCTATTCTTGCGAACGCAGGCATGAAACAAGTTGTCAGTTGAGGCCTCCGAAATATTTTGTTAGGTTCGTTGTAAATCTCGAAAAAGTCAAGCTTCTACCGCATCACTATATATTTTTCATTTCCTAGCTAATTCTCGATATTTATGTATGTATAACATGTTGAATAGTTTTCATTTGCTTGTCCATAAACGGTATACTTTAGATTAGAAACAAATAGCTTCTAATTTTGTCAAACGATGCATTTTAAGATTTTTTAACACTACCTTTTCACAATACCTTACAATTATCTGTACTTTAACATGTCTTGAGATTATTATAAAACTTCTCACAATGTCATACAATTACTCGAAATCTTTTAAGATGAACCCATAAAAAATCTCAAAATATCTAGAGATGTCCAAAACTCAAACTCATTTAAAAAAAAATACATATCCTTAACTTGAAATGTATCCTTAATCCTTCAGCCTTGCACAAGAATTATAAAATGTACTTATAACTCAAAACCTCCGTTAGAACTAAAGGCATTTTAGAGCAAAACTTACTTTATAGTCAATTATTTAAGAACAAAAAAAGAATAAAACTAAGTAGTCGTCATCTAAAATGATAATGAAAGAGAAATGGAAATTTACATGAGAGAAATGGATAATGATCATCTTTCTGTACTCTAGATTATGCAGGAATGAGAATTATATAACAAAAATAAAAGAATCGAGATATACCAATTGTAGTGCAGAAGACAGAATAATTAGTGTTAATTGGCCACGAGAAATAGTTAATTGCTTAATAGTTCTAATTTTTTTTTTTTAAAGAGTGTTCATAAGTGTTATTCCGTATATTCGTTTTAATAATTATAATGCATATTAGCGTTTACTGTCTCCAGCCTTACTTTGTGGAACTCCATAATCATGAAATATAATATAAATACAAAGATTAGTTAAAGTTTCACAAGTTTTATTAATATCTTAACCTGACAATATTGTTTCGACACTTTGTGTCATTATCAAAGGTAGATAAGATTGATAAACAAACACGTTGCTAAGTATGAATACATACAGAAAATAGGTAACTAGATACAATACATAACAAAAACTAAATATCTAACACTTCTAATAAAGGAGAATTACTAAGCTCAGTTTGTTCATTCATTAAAGGTACTGTGCGTTTATGTCTGTATATTTCAAAAGCTTCTAAAATGTCTAATTTGTGTTTGTTGTTGCAAAAATGTAAGAATTTAATGTTGTTTTGAGGTGTCATTGGGTGGTCCTGTTCCAAAATGTGTTTGGCATAATTCGATTTTTCTGGATGTTTAAGTCTATAAGAGCGTACGTGTTCTTTGTATCTTATGTCGAAATTTCTAAGTGTTTGCCCAATATAAACCGAGTTACAAAAAGAACAATGCAAACGGTAAATGCCGGATTTCATGATATCTTGTGTTTTGTCTTTAGCATTGAATAAAAATGAAAAGGTGTTGGTGTTAGTTTTATAGGTTATTTTGTAACTGGTGGTTTTTCTTAGTATAGTTGCAATTTGTTCTAGTATCTTGCCAAAGTATGGTATTGATATGTAGTTTGTGTCTTGTACCTGAGTGTCAATTGGAAATATTCTTTTGATAGCTAACCTATAATCTTTTTGTTGAATTAAATTGTGTCAATCATGTTATGGTTATAATGGTTTGCATATGCTAATTGTTTGATGATTGAAATTTCTTTATTAAAATGTGATCGTTTCATTGGAGTAGTTAAAGCTCGGTGTACTAAAGATCTATAAGCCGCTAGTTTATGCATTTTATGATGACATGAATCGTTAGGTATAGTGACGTCTGTCTTGTGGGTTTTCTGTATATGGAAAAATCAAATTCATTGTTTGTATTAATTGTAATAGTTAAATCCAAAAAATTAATAGTTCTATTTTGTTCTGTTTCTAGTGTAAACGTGATGTTTGTGGAAAGACTGTTTATAAGAATTAAAAATTCATTGATAACCCCAAAAGAACTGTCAAAACAAGCTAAAATGTCATCAACATAACGAAACCAAAAAATAATGTGTTTAGAAAGATCTAATTCAAATATCTGATCTGCGAAATTATTCATAAATATGTTAGCTAATAGATGACTCAGAGAATTACCTATAGGTAAACCATCTTTTTGTAAATAAATTATATTATTAAAAGTGAAATAATTTTGACTGATACAAAGATCAAATAATTGAATTAACTCCAATCTTTTTACTAATTCTACATTACTATTGTAACAAGAGAGAAAAAGAAAGAACCTCTTCTTCACACAACAAATGGAATATTCTACAGCATTCGAGAGAATGACGCATCGCACTAAGAATGTAAACCAGACGCGGTTTATCTAGCGCCTTCGAGAAATACATAGTAGGTTCTAGCGGCTTTTGGTACGATTATATGAGGGTATAAAATCGACTTCGCGGATAAAAGAGGATCAGTCAACAGCGAGTAATAGAATGTGTATCACGAAATAAATAGTAAATGTAAAGATAAATGTTGTATTAGAAATTCATAGTCTGTAAATAATAGTTTTAATGGTTTATAATCATAGCGTTAATTTATAGTGTATTCATTAGTGTTTGTAAATAAATATTAATTATTAATAGACGATTTAAGCAGCACTTTTGTTATTATTTTAAAAAGAACGTTACAGTGTTGTCAGGTGTGGTGTTTTAAAATAAATAAAATCGCGTAATAATTAAATAAAGTGCTGTGAGAATAGAATTTTAGTGTTAAAAATAATTTCAACAAACAATTAAAATGGGGATGAAATTGTTAAAAGATCTCAAAGTAATAGATTTAAAACACGAACTTGAAGAACGAGATTTAGACACAACAGGCCTTAAAAGCGTGTTAATAAATCGGCTAAGAGAATGGCTTTTGGAACAGCAAGAAACCCTGAAAGTTTCCTTTTCGAAATACCTGGACCCGCAATTGATACTAATTTGTTATTAAGTAAAATGGAAGAGAATTCTAGAAAGTCTGAAGAGAATTCTAGAATTTTAAAAGAGGAATTACTGGAAAAATCTGAAGAGAATACTAAAATGTTTAAAGAAGAATTACTTGAAAATACTAAAGCACTGGAAGAAAAAGTTTTTGAAAATACTAGAATGCTTAAAGAAGAACTACTTGAAAATACTAAAGCATTGGAAGAAAAAGTACTGGAAAAACACGAAGAGAATTCTAGAAGGTTTGCAGAATTATTAGAAAAGTCTGAAGAAAGTTCTAGAAGGCTTAAAGGAGAACTGTTGGAAAATGTTAAAGCGTTGGAAGATAAAATTTTCGAAGAATTGTTGGAAAACTCCAGTGCGTTAGGACTATTAGAAATGAAATTGGAAAAACAGGATAGGGTAATAAAGATGGTAGAAGAGAAAATGGCCCAAATGCAATTACCACCAACAGCTGAGAAAGATAGCGTAACTAAACTGTTTTAAGAGAGAATGAGTCAACTACGGTTTTCCTCAACTTCTGAGTGGTCGTTTAATGAAGAAAAGAAACAATTTAAAGAAGAAAAGGGTCCTGCCGTAGGGATAAAAGTAAAACCACCCACGTTCGATGGAAAGATACCTTGGTCCATCTACTACAAACAATTTGAGGCGGCCGCTGGGGCCAACGGATGGACAGGCAAGGAAAAGTTTCTTTAACTGTGGCTTTGCGTGGAGACGCGTTGAACGTCCTGCAAACAATCCCATTAGGACAGGAAAATGATTACCAGTTGTTAGTTTCTAGATTGGAGATGAGATATGGAGACGCGCATCTTCAGCAAGTTTATCACGCGCAAGTGAAGAACCGTGTCCAGAAGAATGGAGAAAGCCTTCAGGAGTTTGAAGCCGATATTGCGCGGCTTGTCCGATTGGCGTACCCTACGGCACCCGATTCATTTCTGGGACAACTCGCTGTGCAGACCTTCATTGATGGGTTAAGAGACGGGGAAACACAACAATCATTGAGGCTGGCACGACCAAGAATAACTGATGATGCGCTTGCTCACGCCTTAGAATTTGAAGCTGCAAAACAAGCGTCCCGAGGTCACGGGCGTGTTCGGACCGTTGTGGAAGAAGATAAAGGTTCTAAAGATCGTCTAGAAGAATTATTAATGAGAGTTCTTCAGAAGGAAGAGAACCGTAAAAAGAATCCTCAAGAAGTTCGAGGACCCCGTTGCTGGAACTGCGGTGAACAAGGGCACATACGACGCCGCTGCTCTAAACCCAAACAAGTTCAGCCGTCGGAAAACTAAAGGGGGTCGACGAGAGGGGGCGAACGTCGACTTTGAGTGGAGATGCCCCGAAGATCACCATCCATGCCGTAACATCAAACAATAGTACCAGCAGTTTGTTCGTAGATGGGAAAATTGCTAATCGTACTGTTCCACTACTCATTGATACGGGGGCGACAAAATCAATTATACGCCCTGACGTTCTACGAACAAGTATGAAGCTGTTACAGACAACTACTCAACTCCGTACAGCGACGGGAGAAGTAGTACCAACACGCGGAGTGGTGAAGATGAAGATTGGCATTGGAAGTGAAGAACGTGATCATGAGGTGCTGGTAGCCGACATCATTGACGAATTCATCTTGGGAATGGACCTCCTGAGAAAATTTGGTTTTACATTGGACTTGAAGGAGGGTGTTTTGAAGGTTGGTAACGAAGAACTTCCGTTGCACCCACGAGAAGATCCTGTCGTAAGGGTTTTGCTGACAGAAGATGTGATATTGCCGGGTCAAAGCGAGATGGTTGTCGAGGCAGGTTTGGATGGAGATCTTCGGGTAGGATGTGTGCGAATGATGGAGCCTGTTTGTGATAAGAAGATCCATAGTGGCATACTGGTGGGAAAAGCGCTGATCAAGGTTGGAAAGACAGTACCGGTGAGGCTTATGAACGTTAATGTGGATCCGGTGACATTGAAGAAGAGTACCCTTGTGGGACAGTGTGTGCCAATATTCCGAGTAGCCAGGTGTATGGCTGATGTTCCAAAACCAGCGCCCAAAGACCATGGTGGAAAATTAGTGGGTATGGTTACTAGTTCGTGCGAAGACCTTAACAGAACGGAAGTGAAAGAGGTACAGGGTTTGGTTCACCGATACCAAGATATCTTCGCTCTTGACGATAGCCAGAAGGGACGAACAAATATAGTAAAACATAAAATCAATACAGGCAACTCTATGCCTGTCCGTCAGCAGCCGAGGCGTCTACCCCTAGCAAGGCGAGCAGAAGCCGAAAAGATTATTACCGATATGGAAGAACGAGGGGTCATCGAGCCATCCAGCAGTCCATGGGCATCACCGGTGGTTCTGGTCAGTAAGAAGGACGGGTCAACGAGATTTTGTGTGGATTATCGGCAGCTCAATAACGTGACCAAGAAAGACAGCTATCCCTTACCACGCATCGACGACACGTTAGATACCCTGTCTGGTTCGCGATGGTTTTCGACTTTGGACTTGAAGAGTGGTTATTGGCAAGTTGAAATGGAACCTGAAGACCGGGAGAAGACCGCGTTCACTATTGGTTCCGGACTATGGCAGTTTACAGTTATGCCTTTCGGTCTATGTAACGCTCCGGCCACCTTTGAGCGTCTAATGGAGACCATCCTGAGAGGGCTGTCGTGCAAGACCTGCCTGGTATACCTAGATGATGTGATTGTAGTCGGAAAATCATTCAACGAACATTTGAAAAATCTAGAGGAAGTGTTCCGAAGACTACGTGGAGCCAATCAGAAAGGAAGTGAAATATCTCGGGCACGTCGTATCACAAAATGGAGTGGCAGCCGACCCCGATAAGATTCGTGCAGTTCAAGAGTGGCCAACACCGAGAGATAAACACCAAGTTCGTAGTTTTCTTGGGTTATGTACTGTTGTGAACGACTCACAACTCATGTATTTTTGCATATATATGAAATGGTACTAGGCAACGCGTATCAATAAACTAGTAGAGTCAAATAAATAATTCATAGAAGTAAATCTGCGTTTTATTTCCTTCTACAAGAATTAATAAATATAGCCCTAACACACCAACCACAGTGTTAAATCGCTATATATGGTGACCCCGACGTGATTTGAACACGCAACCTTCTGATCTGGAGTCAGAATATATAGCGATTTAACACTGTGGTTGGTGTGTTAGGGCTATAGTACCTACTACAGGCGTTTCGTTCCTGGGTTTGCCAATATAGCGAAGCCCCTGACAAGGTTAACTGAAGATGGGCGCGAGTATGTTTGGAGCGGAGAGTGTGAAACAGCTTTCCAACAGTTGAAGCGTGCCCTGACAACAGCACCAATATTGAGCTATCCACGGACAGAAGGGAAATTCATACTTGACACAGATGCAAGTAATCTGGCCATTGGGGGTGTACTTTCTCAGATACAGGATGGACAAGAAAAGGTCATCGGCTATTTTAGTAAGGTTTTGTCGAAAGCCGAAAGGAATTATTGTGTGACCAGAAAAGAACTATTGGCCGTCGTGAAGTCCGTTGAGCACTTCTACAAATACTTGTACGGACGGAAGTTTTTATTGAGGACGGACCATGCAGCGTTGAAATGGCTTCTACAATTCCGTAATCCTGAAGGCCAGGTCGCAAGGTGGATCGAGCGATTACAAGGATACGACTTTGACACAGAACATCGAGCGGGTACTAGTCATCGAAATGCCGATGCTCTTTCAAGAAGACCCTGTCCAACGGATTGCCGTCATTGCTCACACTTGGAAGAGAGGGTTTGCCGAGTATTAAGAACTACCATCGTCAACGACAATTTGTTGCCGGAAGAATTGCAACGACAGCAGAAGGCTGATCCCGAACTAAAAATAGTACTGGAATGGAAGTGCGTGGGAGAAAGGCCTGCCTGGGAGGCTGTCAGCCTTTTCAACAGAACGCTCAAAGCATATTGGGCCCAATGGGAGTCCTTGAAGGTGGAAGACGATCTCCTGAAGCGAGTACTGGAGAGTGAAGATGGCACCACCATTAGTTCTCAGTTCGTGGTTCCAAGAAGCCGAGTGGCTACAGTATTGCGACATCTCCATGACGGTGCCTCAGGAGGGCACTTCGGTGTGAAAAAGACTTTGGAGAAAGTTAGGGAGCGTTTTTATTGGGTCAACTGTAAAGAAGACGTGAAGGAGTGGTGCCGGAAATGTGAACTATGTGCCACTGGTAACGGACCCTTGGGGAAACGAAGAGCACCTATGAGGCAGTACAATGTGGGTAGTCCTCTGGAAAGAATAGCTATAGATATTGCCGGACCATTTCCCAAAACCGACGATGGGAATAAATACATATTAGTGGCAATGGACTACTTTACCAAATGGCCAGAAGCATATGCCCTACCAAACCAGGAAGCTGCGACTGTTGCTGACGTACTAGTCAAAGAGTTTTTCAGTCGCTTCGGAGTGCCCATGGAGATGCATTCGGATCAAGGCCGCAACTTTGAGTCTGTACTATTTGGAGAAGTCTGTCGATTGTTGGGCATTCGCAAGACTCGGACCACACCGTTACATCCTCAGTCCGATGGAATGGTAGAACGCATGAATCGGACAATGGGCAAATATTTGGCCAAGGTCGTATCCGATCATCAACAAGACTGGGACCAATACCTGCATCTGTTCCTGATGGCTTATCGTGCATCGGTCCACGAAACAACCGGTCAGTCACCAGCATCTGTGATGTTTGGACGCGAGTTACGGTTACCGTGTGATCTGGAATTTGGGTCTCCACCTATAGAGCAGGAGGTAGCCGGGAATGATTATGTCATCAACTTAAAGAAGTTGGAGGATATTCACGACCGAACCCGAAACAATAGTCGAATCGCGAGTGACCGGATGAAGGCTACGTACGATGTGAGAGCCCAAGAAGGAGGGTTTCAACCTAGAGAGCTTGTCTGGTTATACAACGCGCAAAGACGTCGTGGCTATTCTCCAAAGTTACAGCGGAATTGGGAGGGCCCATACCAGGTGAATAAACGAATAAATGACTTGATTTATCGCATCCAGAAATTGCCAAGAGGGAAACCAAAGGTGGTACACTCCAATCGTCTGGCGCACTATGAGGGAAATAATGACGCAGTCCCGGATCGGGAAGATGAGGCTGAGGTGGCTATCAATACCGTAAGGCCTGGAGATGATCAGCCAACCTTCAGAAAATTTATGACTGCGTTTTCTGGAACTAGAAAAGCACGATTCGGAGTCACAACTGAGATGCAACAAGATCTCTTCCGGGTCCCTGGTGATTATTCCATTGCCCACTGTGTCTCTGAGGATCTGCGTATGTCCAGGGGGATCGCAGTAGTGTTTAGAAATAAATTTGGACGGCTGAATGAACTTCGAGAACAAAATCCCTCTGTTGGTAAATCCTTACGCTTGCCTGATCATGACCGATCCATTTACTACTTGGTAACCAAGCAGTTTTACTACCAGAAACCGAGTTACGCCGACTTGTGGAGGGCATTATGGAATTTGAGGATCGAGTTGCTTACCAGGGGTATTAACAAATTGGCAGTTCCCAAACTCGGCTGTGGGCGGGACCAGCTGGATTGGAGAATCGTTAGAAACATGCTGGAAGTTGTCTTTAGAGGTACGGACGTCAAGATCTTCGTCTGCAGTTTTGACCCACAGCCCGCATTAAGGCCAACGAAGAGTGTAGACTGTTACTTCTACCGTAATGGTACGTGTAGTCGAGGTGAAGACTGTCGATATCGTCATGACCCGTTCTTCAGGAACCAGAGCATAAAACCTGTTCTGGGACAGAACAGACTTGAAGAGGGGGGCAGTGTAACAAGAGAGAAAAAGAAAGAACCTCTTCTTCACACAACAAATGGAATATTCTACAGCATTCGAGAGAATGACGCATCGCACCAAGAATGTAAACCAGACGCGGTTTATCTAGCGCCTTCGAGAAATACATAGTAGGTTTTAGCGGCTTCTGGTACGATTATATGAGGGTATAAAATCGACTTCGCGGATAAAAGAGGATCAGTCAACAGCGAGTAATAGAATGTGTATCACGAAATAAATAGTGAATGTAAAGATAAATGTTGTATTAGAAATTCATAGTCTGTAAATAATAGTTTTAATGGTTTATAATCATAGCGTTAATTTATAGTGTATTCATTAGTGTTTGTAAATAAATATTAATTATTAATAGACGATTTAAACAGCACTTTTGTTATTATTTTAAAAAGAACGTTACACTATTAACTATAAGTATTTTTAAACTAGTTATGAATTGTTTAGATTAATTTATAGAAACACTAGGTATTTAACTATTTATCTTTTATTGTAATATTATTAACTATAGTAAACATTAGAAATAACAACTGAAGCACTTCCAGTTAATGTTTAATTCAATGACTGAATGACTTTTATGTGTGTATAAATAAATAAATGCGATTATTGGTGTTATTTATTTCCTTTTATTTATTGTGTAATATTTAGTGTTATAACCGATTTAAGAAATTCGGTTCTTGTATGGTTAGAATGGATGCACTTTAAGATCTATAGAGCTCCGTTATTGTAGAAAAGTACGGTTAACACTTTATTTGTTTAAGTAATGCTGGCGCCCATTCTCTATAGCTCTGTATAATTAGCTGACATTTCCATTCACCTACGACTTGCTTTAATTTAAAAAGAAAGCGAGTCGTGCGTATTTATTAGGCTAAGCTGAGACCTATTTAAATTCAACGTAAGTAGCATTGCTGAAAATGATTTTGTTACAATTGACGAGCTATCGCGGGGCCTATAGTTTTATATAAGCTGATGTTAAAATATATATATGTTACAAATTGACGCCTAAGCGTGGAAGTTTTGTTGTTTTTGAAATTAAAAGAGTAGTTTTGTATGCTAACTACATATTATAACAGATATATTTATTTGATTTGGTTCAACCTTGGTGACTCATATCCGAGGACCTTTTTAATCAACCTTGAGATTGGTGTCGTTTCGTTATTAACTTAGAGTCTTTTGAATGTTTTACATTATTTGTTTATACGATCAATTTACTTGGTATATGCTACGGACAACTGAATTTATATTAATTTGTTTTATATTGATTTATCTATGAAGCTTTCATTTGATTTTCCATTTTTTCGAGATTATTTGAAAAATTTTGATGATTTATAATCTACTAAAGAAACATTAACAATATCATTTCTAAAAAAACAAATTTAATTAACGGCTGCAGAATTTTTCGTTATTAAGAATAAACTCCGTTTAATAAATTAGACCTCTTAATTTAAGCCAGTTTAATCAACTTAGAGAGATTAAAATGACACTAAAATCCCCAATCAAATATGCAAAACTTCAGACAAGTTCCCACTAAGTCTCAGATTCAGAATTCCTTTTAGTGTCTAAAGTAGGTTTAAAGTTAAAGACTGTAGTTTGTGAAATAATCTTATGTAAATCTGCCGAAGCTTATGGCGAGAGAGGGATGAAGGATCCTCGAGAAAGATGAGCTTCATACGAAAGTATGGTATAAAGCGAGAAAGTAGACAGTCAGAAGAACCGGGAACGAGTGGGACGCACAATAAAAGCATTTAGCGCGTAAATTTGGATCCCACCTGGTTGTTCCCAGATTATTTAAGCATTTCTTAATACAGCCATTATTTAAGATCGCAGTATGGTAATTGGGATTGCAGCAAGTTCGTGTTGTTTATAGAGAACGCGCCCGGAGTCTGATATCTTTACTAACTGCTGTAATGTATGAGAAGATTCACTGGCTATGATAATGTTCTAGTTAAGGGTGGGTGCGGAATGGTTGAATTAACAACGTATGGAGAGGTATTATTGTAAGAAAGTTATTCGAGAATTTATTTAAGACAAAAAAAACAATAATAATAGACAAGGTAGTCGATACCTTTACATTGGACCAAAACTACTATTAATAAGATCTCCTGTAATGGCGATGTAACAAAAAGCACCATCTTCGGGGACAGGTTGCGCTTGCAGAAACTCAGAAGCATCAGGAGCTGTAGGATCGGTGATAGGTTTCTTTTCAGCAGTTAATCTAGCAGCTTCCGCTAATGGTGGTAATCTGTTCCAGGGTGGATATTCTTTAAATGGCCCTGTTACTCGCAGATCATGAATGTATCTGTAAGTTTTTAGCATGTTAATGTTAAAACTGACTACCTGAAAATTTACAGAATTCCTAAACTACCTAAATTAGTTTTAAAAATGTTATAGATAATAAGTAGATTTATTTAGAAAAGTATGCTTCGTTTTACGACTATTTAATTTAATTTAGAAAAATAAATCACTAAAATGAAAAGTAAGTTAAGTAAGTATCAATGATGAACTAATTTTGTATGTAGCAACATATACATATATGGTGTAACTAATATATGGGGGTAGTGGTAATTATTTAGAAATATTTTCCTTATCAACATGTGGTCGCTTCTTGCTAGTTTTCGAGAAAATTGCATTTTAAATTTTAGGTACTAATACTAATCAAACAAAAAAAAATTTTTTTAACTTTTTAAAATTGAATACTTTTAATTTTTAAGTGGGCGACCACATGTTGATAAGGAAAATATGTTCTAAATCATTACAGCTAACCCCCATCACGAAGTTTGTATTTATATTAGGTATACCCCGTATATGTTCAGGGTGATTTCCGTAAGAAGACCTTTTGTCTTATAGCCCAAGAGCTGACGACCAAAAAGTATAAGAGTTTTGTAAAGGCTAATATTTTAATATTAGCTTATATTTAGGGTGACTAGCTCGGTTCTATCAAAATGAAGTCTGACTGATTTTTTGAGAAACTATATTCAATAAATTAACACTGTGCAAAATTTCAGCTTTTTCAAATCACTTTTTTACATTGACCGCATTTTGAAGACATGCGACCACCGCATTGGTGCTGTTGCAACACGTTCGATCATTACGCTGTCTGACGACTGTTTTCCAGTTTCTTATTACATAAACTGATTAGTGGTCAATTTTCAGCTTTTAGAAAACACTTAGATGACGCTACTTCTTGTTACAACTTTTAAGCTGCGCTGACGCCGACTGTCCCCATATCCGAGTTTATTTTTTGTAGGATATTAAAATATTAGCCTTTAAAAAACTCTTACACATTTTGGTCGCCAGCTCTTGGGTTATTATCTTGTAAACTAAGAATTACAAAAAAAAAGTTAAATACAAAAGTTGGTTGGTACAAGACTAATTTAAATTTTATATCTTGTATATACAGAGTAAGTCGTTTAGCTATATGTCTACTATTGATCTTTTTTATTTTAAATAGTACATTTTATATATTTTTATTACCAGAATTACGCATAGTTCTTCAGGAAATTCAGTTTATTAAATTTCTTTTTTGAAGATGCAACTTTATTTAGAAAATTAAATTCACATACTGCAAGTTAAACTTAACTAGTTCTAACAATACACGCGCTTTTAAATATTTAAATCAACCATTTTTTATAAATTTATTGTTGATTAATGTACAAGGTGTCCAATTTGCTAGACCACAGATATACTAGACATACAAGGATAGATATAATAATTTTTGAATATGCCAATCTGTATATTGTGCTCAATCCGTCGAAACACCGTATATTTAAATTTTATACGATACAGATTTTGAGTGTTAACCAATTTCGACTGTTTTTTCTATTTTAAAAGTTAAACAGTGAAACAGTTTCACAGTTATCAGCAAATTTATACTGTCGCGTATGGTCGTGTATGAAAGATGTATATAATACAGAGTTATGTCGATCTACAATCAAACTAATAAATTAAATTTAGAAAAATCTCAAAACTATAAAAATACTGATAACTTTGAACCTGTTCATTTTTGAAATAAAAAATATGTACATAAATTGGTAGAGACGACTCAAAAACTCATTTTAATCACCTTAAAATTTAAATATACAAAATGTCCCATTTGAAAAACTGAGATTTTCATGTTCAAAGATTGGTATTTTTGGCTTAGTAGATTAGACACCCTGTATATTCCAAATTGGTAGTAGTCGCAAATATGTTGTTCTTTTCAGATTTTGTCGGTAAATACTAGAGTTATTTTAGACGATTCGTGGCGCCCATTACAGAAGACCCACGACCGCACACTATTTAACTGCGGTTAAAAGTTGTTACCGTTTCCCAATTAGTAATCCCCATTTTGTGGGTAACAACTTGATAATGAAGATTTAATAATCAAATTTTCTTCATGACTGGATTTTATAAATGGAGGTGGACTCTATGGATTTATATGGAAATATTTGAAAGAGGTCAATGGCATACTTTCTTCATTTCATTGTGCAACTAAATGGAAGCAGAGAGCAGATACTGAGCAATTTATAATAATACAGGCGGCAAGCTGTTGGCGCCAAACATTTAAATATATTTCAAGTTGAGTGAGTTTTTAACTGTAGTTATATAGTTGTTTTTAGCAGTGGTGGTCGCTGCGTACGTAAACCCGGGGCACTCGCAGTGCAACACATGATCATTATACTGGTTTAATGTGTGCGTACATGATGGCTATATACCGGTTTGTCGGGTTTGACATATGCAGCAACCTCCACTGGTTTTTAGTAAGTAAGAAATATGTTGATATCAGAAGTATTAATGTCCAAATAAAGTGGACTACCAAAACCAAGACTAGCAAAATACTAATATTGTAATAATTTGGTTGCAGAGTAAATTGACATATACTTTAGTAAACTCAAAACAAAATCGTTACCACAACATTACTACTTAGGTAGTAATGTTGTGTATGTAACACATAAACAATATTTTTCACGTTATAAAATTGACAATTTTTTAGTGACCCATTTCAAATGAACGGTAGTGTATTTTGGGATTAAAATAAAAAAAGAATTTTAGTATCGGGGTTTTTAATTTTCTTTTGTTTCTTCGTTTTGTTATTTGTTAAATTAATTTATAAAAATAAATTTGTGCTATTATTGTTGAAAGATTGCTTTGTGTATATGTTTTATATTACTGTGTTCTTACATTTATATATTCATTTAGTGCCCTATAGAAGCGACTCGCCTGAGAGTCTGAATTTGTGGAGAGACTTTTCACAACAATTTTATTTAGTTGGAGCAATTATTTTAATTAAAGGTAAGAAAGTAGTGAGTTGTATGTGTATACATCTGTATTACGTAGACACCTTGTCTATGTTTCCCCAAGATATATTATAACGATATACATTTGCTTTCTTTGTTTGTTTAGACAAAATATCGGAGCGGCTAAACACTCGTACTTTTTGGTACCGGTGGCTATGAACTTATGTTTGACCCATTGGAATTTATTCAAGACCCATAAAGGAATTACAATATTAACTTTAAACGTGCAAATGTACAATTAACACAAAGCCTTCAGTTTTACTTCTCTTTCGGGAAGAGGCATGCTTTTAAATTCTTTACACTATGAAGAGTTACCACCTTGTATCAGTCGGGTATCGAAGTCCATCGGATTACGAGGTAAACCTACAAACCCTAATGCACTGCTAGCGGCTAGGTCAATATTTTAATATTGCATTCATAACTTTTCGAATGCAAATAATTGTTTTAATGATAACTTGACCAGGGAGATTTATTACCGCTGGGATTAATACCTTTTATACTTTTGAGTAGTATCTATTTACAACCGTTTAAAATTGACGACCTTCTGTCAAATACTTTTTTTGTTAGGAGTGTTACATTTGGCAAGAACAACTAAGTATGCCAGGTGGGAGATATCCTCGTTGGTGCAATTGTTGCAATCAGTATAGCTTTATTTCATAAACAAATCAAATCATAAACCATTTTTAAAAATAATAGAAGTCCAAGGTTAGATCCTTGATGTAACCCTGAAAAACTGATGAAATTAACTGACTAATTGGTGATAGTCCCGGAGGAGTTTAATGCCAAAGTTGGTCAGAACCCATCCATCATTTGACACCAGTTTCTTATGTTTCCCAAAGTCAGGTATCGTGATGGGCATTAATCTCTTCAATGCCCTCAATTTGGTTATTGATGACTTCTCGGTCATCAGTTTCTACGATTGACAAAATCATCTTTTTTGCTGCTCTAGAACCAACCATTTCCCTTTCACTGCATTCGCAGTGTCGAGGTTCGATACAAACTCTTATGGGAGTGCAACGGAGGTAATGGAGCTATTGTAGCAATTAAATAGATTACGCTTCCCCACACTTTTATCAGTCCTACAACTTTTATACCTTATCCTGGAGCTCAAATACGATTGTACTAAAATCTTTAAATTCAGTCGCAACCTCTACCGTCTCTGCCATTCGACTACGGAGGGTTTTAATATTCTTACAACCCAATGGAAAAAAAAGTGTGAAGCGTATTGCAATACTGACATAAGTCAGTGTCTTATGTCTTGAATTCTTGACGAATGAAGATTCAAACATCACCTGCGTACAACTTTTCAGGAATTTAAAATAAAATTTCCAAATAGAACTGCAAAGTGCTGTGATATGCTTTTATCAGAATAAGATTTAGAATCTGAAAAGAGGAGAATAGCCTTAACATAATACGTAACCACAATCGGCAACATCCAAGGTTATACAAAATTGCTTTCTACAATACTATGTATAAATCCTAGGTGGAAAAATAAAGTGCAGAACATGCATACAGGGTGATTGATTATAAGCACTAGATATAAACTTCATAGGCTTACTAAAGATCAAAATACATATTCTGCTTGAAATCCTGTAATTACTAAAATTCTTGAATTTAGTTTATCCTCATTTGCAAACAACTGTAGACATCTTTAAACATTTGCCCCTGGTAACGTTTTTTCCATTTTGGTTAACAGTAGTACAATGCGTAGAAAGAACCGTTCTATCATAACATGCAAAACATGAAACTAACATCCGTTTCATCTGCACTCTACTTACTTTAACAACCACGTAGTCAACGGCTTGTTTCCGTTAACTGCAAGAGTACTTGCATATAAATATGCTACACAACAGAACAACTCTTTTACAAACCCTAGCGGCTCCAAGCAGCAAACACAAAAGCAGGCGAGAAAAGTTGCATAAACGACTGTCGACTATCGCCGCGCAAAACGACGAGAAGAATTACTCCGATGGAGCTGGACAGTTATAAGTATTTTGAAATTTTCTAAATTTATGATACTTAGATTTTTCCCTTATCTACATCATATGTATGGTAACCCTAACCCCAAATATTGTAACAAATGATTATTGGTGTCAACAAATAAATACTTTAAATTGTGTTTGTTTAATTTCAAGTAATATCGTTACGACCAGATCATTATAAGCAGACGAGAAAATTAAAATTATTCTAGATCTATTTGCAAAACCATAATAAAAGCTTTCTACCTACCCCAATAACGCCATCATATAATCATTTCGGATGGCTCTCATACTAGAACAAAAATCGCCATGAATTGTGCATAACGTTTGGAGCCAAGCAGCAATTCTTGTACGGTCGTCTGTATTACTCAACATAGCTGCGAATGGTCTGGCTAAATATAAGAAGAATTGAAATTCTTGATCTAATATCTAAAAAATGAACACCCTAATTTTAGTTTTAAGCCCCATAAAGAATGGGAAACTATAGTTTATTACTGTGTCCAGGTGATGATCAGCAGCACAACCGCCTGGTGTACTATGAACAGTACATGTTAAATTTTCAAAATCTTCCGGTAAAGCTAACAGAGTTTCTGTCCACATTTCATCACTTTCCCACTCTGCTGCTGGGATAGGTTCATACTGTAAACTCTCAATATCAGGAATAGTTTTTTCTGGAGGAAACGTTCTGAATATTCCATAGGCTTCATTAGTTAGTAAAGTAATAGTCAAATATAACAGGTACCTATAGAAAAGAGATAAAAACTGATTACGAGTGGTTAAAGATATTAAAGAAGATAATTATCTTCTTTAATATCTTTAATTACTCGTAATCAGTTGATAATTTAAAGATACTTGTTTCGTTTTTCTTTAAATTGAGAATTGTGGTATTCTGGTCTAAACAGTTTTCTAAGCCATGGTATCACTAGTTTTCTGTCTGTTTCGCCAGTTAACGCTGGTACTAATACTTTCAAAACTGAACTGTAGTAGAGAAATTCTGAATTGAGGGCATCGGATTTTCCACAAAACCTAGAATAATAATTTAAAGTAAATGAGCAAAATGCATTTAAGTAGATCAGGTACCTGTTTGCTTGGGTTGAAATGTCGCTCATGATTTGTGATACTTTATCCATTCTAAAACTTTGTAACTAAAAATAGCAAGAATTTGAGAAAAAAATGTGTCAAACGTGACGTATAATATTTCAATTATTTCATACCAAGACGCACATGCAAACAGCAAACCAAGATTCCGTTGATTTACATTACAGCCATTACACTAACCAGTGAACGCTAGCTTTGCTATCGCTGGTAGCCAAACTAAGCGAGAAAAATCTACGGTGATATTTGCTACCAGCAATAGGCAGCAATTACTGGATGAGAAACGTTGAATAATGTGCGGTTCTGGTTTACTGTGTTTCGATGGTCCCGCTGAAGGTAGCTAATGTACGCAAAAGGCAAAAACTTTATTCTCGTAAATCTAGTATACCATAATATTAGTATATATTATGTAATTAGGAGATCAAGCGATACTTTAAATCCGAGAAGAAGTATTATAACGCCGAGGCGTTATAACATCTTCGAGGATTTTAAAGAAGCTTGATCTCCGTATTGCATAAGTTGTTTTATTTTATTTCGTATTCCAATCCTAATTTCTCCCTTTTAAAATTCATCCGCATTTATTGTATAAAGAAGCAAGTTGCCTTGTCTGTGTCATCATACGCGTAACCAAGGAGATAAAAAGCAGCCTGTCACGTGTGGCTGTTATGCAACATCAAATGATTTACGTTGCCAACAACAACGGAGATCACGAACGTCTTAAACTCCGGTGTGATTGACAACGGAGATAAAGATATAGTTTATTTTACTAATTGTGGTATATAAACAATTGTTTGAAATACGAAATGAAATAAAAGAAATTAAAAGATAATCAGGGTATCATTGGACGTATTTAGCTCGGACAAGCTCTTATAGCCCGAGAGCTAGCGATCAAAAAGCCTAAGAGTTTTGTAAACGCTAATATTAGCTTATATTTAGGGTGTAAATAAATATCTTACACAAAAGAATCTCGGATCTGGGGACACTCGGCGTCAGCGCAGTTTCAAAGTTGTAACAAGAAGTAGTGTCATCTAAGTGTTTTCTAAAAGCTGAAAATTGATCACTAAGCAGTTTATGTAATAAAAAACTGGAAAACAGTCATCAGACAGCGTAATGATCAAACGCGTTGCATCAGCACCAATGCGGTGGTTGCATGTCGTGAAAATGAGGTCAATGTAAAGAGGTGATTTGAAAAAGCTGAAATTTGGTACCTACAGTGTTAACTTATTTATTAAAAAGTCGGACTTCATTTTGATTGAACCGAGCTAGTCAGCAGTCGCTAGAAGTAACTTTTGTGTAGGATATTTATTTACACCCTAAATATAAGCTAATATTAAAATATTACCCTTTACAACATTTTACATGTTTTGTTCGTCAGCTCTCAGGCTATTTGCAACAAACTGCAATAACATAAATTTACAGCTTATCGCTACTCAATGACCCGGCTGAATGTGTAGTTAACATAATTTAAAGATTTGAGATTTGTTTCACAAATGGAATTATTCCGAATTGTATAACTTTATAATTCCTCAACTAGCAATCCGTTTATTGCAAATGTTATCAAGGTTACACTCGTCTATGCAGCGGCTACCCACTAGACCACCTGCAAGAAGCATCACATGCGAACCGCCAGTTATATGATAATGTATGCATCTCGCTAAAGATAGTTTATTAATTTATACAGTATGCATCTCAGATGTAATTTATTCAGTATGCATTTATATTTGCATCTCATTATGCATTTATATATTCATCTGATTATACGTAATATATTTATTTATACATTAAGGGTTCCGCAATATTTATGAGGATACAGTATATAAACAGCTTTCTTCAAGCCTAATATTCAGTCATGAAAATGACTCCAACGAATCAACATCTTGAAGTAAGCTGGTAAGTATTATTTATTGATGGGAACTAGAATCTGGTGCCCAGGGGCATTGGTTAGCTGGTTCCCTGAGGCTTAGTTGTAGGACTTAGTGCTAGTGCAGGGTGGTTCCGATCACCCTCATGTTTATATTAGTTTTAGGAGGACCTAACCGTCCTCATACTTATGTTTGGAACCTATTGTATTTTGACTTATTGTTTAGTATACAATTAATTGTGGCCTGTGTTTACTTTCTACTTCTACCTCTGACTACGACCCTCAGTCACGAAACCCCACGTGACAATACTTTCAAAGGGTAAATTCAGTACTAACGTTATTTTATGATTTTTAAACTTGTCTTGTTCAAGCTCCCATAGCTGAAGATAACGTCATGTGGACATGTTTCATTAATTTTATTTGTGGTTTCTCTATCAACGATAGCACATGTCTGACAGTGACAATCCATATAGACCTTTCAGTAAATTGATTGGGTAGTTTGAAGAGCAAGTAGCTTTAATTATCTAAGGTGACTATCTCTTTTCTTTTGGCTTTGGTTTATTAACTAACCTGATGATATTCTAGGCTTTTTCTGGACTTCAACCTAAATCGGATCTAATCTCGTTCTCGAGCTTAAAAATTTACACGACAGCGCACCTGTAACGAAAATAACTATTATTTTGTCAGTAAAATAATGAAAGACATTGTTTATGGTTTCAAGATTTATTTGGTTAAATTCCATAATCATGAAATAAATATTAGAAATATACAAGGTTTCACAAATGTATTTTATTCTACACGACAATTGCTTAAAATATATATAAATATAAACAAACACGCTCACTTAAAGCTTCAAGAGAATATCAGCGCTGATTTCTAGATAGCCAGTCAACCAAAGCACAAAACGTTCGCTAAAGTATTTTAAAGAATACTTTTGCTCTACAAAGAATTGGTGTTCAACAGCAAGTAAATGTGCAGGACGAAGACAATGTGATGCAGTAATCAATGACCCATAGTTAGCACTCACGCATCGCAAGAAATTTGGAACTATCCCAGAATTTTCTAGGATGAGTTGACAATGTCAATTTTATTTCAAAAATGCTAAGTCCAGGGGAAGCCACTTTTATAAAAAATAGTGACAACAAGGGACACAATGTCTTGCTTAACCTGCACGTAATGGAAGCTCGATTTGTAAGAAAATTCTTTCGACAATACAATTATGTGAATGAAAGCGTCGAATAACGTTTTAAATCAAATGACTTACGGGCTGGTATATGTAGATTAAGTATTAATTAATTAAGTATTAATAAGAAGCCCAATAAACATCTTTCACTACTTATGGTAACACTTGGTTATATAGAAGGTATTGAAAGTATATAAGAAGGTTCCACAGGTTTATTTAAGTTTTATATGATTACTTCAACCTCTAAGCACATAAGGTAGGAGGCCCGAATATCGCCTACCATAGCCTAGTTCTTACCACGCGTCCAATTTACACACTATTTACCTCCTCACCGCACGGTAGTTCACTGCGAAAGTTTTAAGTGGTTGCGTCGTTTCCTTGTTATTGCGTGAATTTTTAAAACATTTTTTCCTGGTGAGTTATCAAACCACTCATACACTTACTAATGTAGCATGCAAGTCACGTGATGGAACGCAATCGCGCATAACTGATTTTATTTAAGAATTGCTAACGTGATGCTTAATATGCGTACAAACTAGGGCATGAAATCAATTTACACTATAATAATTATTATTATTAACGTCACGTTAAATTATTCTATTTCACCTAATAATAATAATAAAATTTATTTTCATCCTTATTTTTATTAACTAAAATTTATGCAATCACTTTTCTTTAAATTACCCATTACCCTGTGGCACTTAAAACCTAATAAAGTTTTTAATTATAACCCCTTATTAGGGTGTATGTATTCAACGATGACAAACGAAATGTTAAAAAGTACAATCCTAACGTACGGTGCTTACTTTTTTAACAGTCTTGGTAAGATAAGATGCTGCTTACACTCTTATCTTATCATAATGTGTTTCACAGCTGTTGATCACGCGTTGACCTAGATTTTTCAGTTTCTTGTTTGAGTCTAGATGTGTATTTTTATCCTCAATCATTTTAATGATTTGCTTCCAGTAGTTCCAGTAACTAACGTAAACACAAATACCTCGATTCCCAGCGTCATGTGGTAATGGCGGCGTGCAATGCGATCACGTGACAAAATGGGCCAATAAGAATATTGAACGTTAATATACATTGGTACACGTCGGACGTATTTCTAACCAATTCGAAAATTTTATCACTAAAGGTTTCTAATCGCTATTAAATTCCATTTTTATATAAGTTATATAGAGGTAACGAAAACGTTTTTGTTAGTATTGTTTATGAACTCTGAGGTCACAACCTTTACTAAACAAAGGTGTTCGGACTGTGTTAAAACTGTCCCGTATAAGCTCTTTAAGGGGTTTATAAAAGAAACAGAGATATTGCAGTTACTAGATTATATAAATTAGTGATTGTAAGTTTGTGATTGTATTATATATATTTTTTTGAGAGTTTAATAATAAGTAATATTACTTAAGTTTAATTTAAGTCACTGTAAATTATATATTAGTTTTAACATAAAAAGCAGGTCCACAGAAACCTACTTCTTCATGATACTACGTACAGGCTTTCATTTTTCAATTGTTTATTGTTCGTAATTATAGAACACATAGCAGTTTATTAATTAAATATACAAAAGAAGTCTGATTTTCTGATTTAAGTAATTCATGCAATCTAAAAAGAATATTTCTATTTGTATGAGGGAAGCTTCTTAGAACTTGAATGTTCTGTGATAAGTGAATATGAATGAATAGCAACTCTAAAGAAAGAACTAACTTATTATAAAGCAGAAGATAATTATTTCCTATACAAGAATGTCAATATTTCAACTTTAATAGTTGATTTTTCCGAAATCATCCTAGAAGACAACTGATTAAATTATTTCAATATTCGATGTATTAGATAGAATGAACGAAAAGTTCTGACCGCCATGTCACTCGGGACATCCGAACATTGTTCTTCCATTTTTCGGATCTAAAATAACCAACAGTCAGTTGTTCTACTAATGGATTTCCCCTTCTCTTTGGTTACATTTAATGGTATCCTACTACATTGTAAATTGGCGTGTCTGTTCAAATTGTGAAGACATAAATCCAAATTTAAAATTCTTGCAACTTTTTCCCCCGAATATTTTCACCATCGACGTCGCTTGAAACTTTCACATCGGTTGTTGTAGAGCCAGCCGGTGCGATTTTTTTGTTTAAAGTATTGCTTATACAAAAATCCAAAATAATTGAAATTTTTAAAAATGCACTTTTAGAAAGTCACTTGGACGTCTAAAATAATTATTTAAGGATGTTTTCAGGTTATAAATTTCAGATAACAACAAAATACAAATCTATTATCAAACTATAAATATATGTATATAAAATGAATTTTATGTTTTTTTAATATTTTACTTTTACTATGTCAACCATTGGTTTATTAGATTTTCCGAACCGATTAATTTTGCAAATTAGTCAATCTTTAAAAATGGGATTTGTTTAATCCATCGTCCGGCTACTGTCACTAGTAAAAAGGGAGTCTATTAAAATTTTTATACGCTCGTTAAATTTCCTGGCAAAAATTCCTTGGGTCAGTAAAAGCACGGGGGATTAACAATTTAGATATAGTAAGTGCAGGATCGAGTCTACATCATTCTGAGAGTCCTAATCTGTCAATCAGAATCCGACAGGACAATGGACGCATCGAGAGGGCACAATGGATATCAAGAGACGCAAAAACCAAGCGGACAGTCCGGCTATTTGCCTAACACATCTCTCATAATTGATGTTTTGTGCTGAATACCTTTACAAGGTGATTTATTGGCTTCCTGAGAACCATTCTCAGGACTAGATTAGGGATTAAGTGACATCAACTTTTAATTAATAGATACCTCCCTGCAAACAGAATTTAATTAGCATAGCAATAATTTCACTGACGTGTTTAAGCTTTAATTATTGATTTATTTGTAAATTCATCTAAACACTGCCTTTGGAATTTCAATTTTATTTACTCCTTTAATTTATGATACTCATACTAAGACTTAATTAAATATTTAATCATAAAAGCTTCTTTTTTAATTTTTTTAATAAGAAAACTTAATAAAGATACGCAAGGATATTATTTTAGTTATTTAGAGAAACGTTGTGGCTTGTATAGTGAACCTTCTAACACCACAAGAAACCGAACTATATAGAATAGCGATGTGTTATGCCATGGTTAATTAAATCTTATTAATTAATTGGTTAACGCGACTTTTCTATTTGCATTCGAAATGATTTCTGAATTAAACTTTCTTTTTAACAAATGTGTAAATTAATGTTTTAGCATTGTCGCTACGTAGAGAGAATGTAATTGTAACACAGTTAACTAATTAATTAAACAATTACTTCAAATACGGAGCCACCTGCGAAACCAAAATAAATGGAAAAAGTCAAAAAATCATGTTAGGAATTTTTTTATTGGAAAAATTTACTAACAAAAGTTGTTCAGAACTGCATAAACAACTTAAATCCAAAATTTCTATCTAATATATCTTCTATATCTCTAATAATAATAAAGCAGTTTTAGGGCCAGCGGTGGACGAGTGGTGGCAGTATATCACTCATGTTCCCAGGGTCGTGGATTCGAATCCCACTTTGGGCGGCGGGATTTTTCTAATTGGAAAATTCCGCCACCTCAACTATGGATGTGTGTATTCGTGTTGCATTTTAGATGGGGACAGATGACCTTAGATGTTGGTTCCCCCGTAGTGTAGGCGTGGAAAAAAAATAAAAAATAAAGCAGTTAAAAAAGTGTCAAACTGTTGGCTAGAAAGCACCTTAAGTTAGCGACTATAATTTTATAGTAAATATGGATATGGCATAAGAACATCAAATATGACATTCTATAGCACGTGCACATTTTATGTTTTAAAGATGCACGTGCTCATTTTAAAGCTTTATCGACAGCATTCTGTAAAATCGTAATCTTGTAGAAAACAATCTGTTCCAGGTTTCGCCGTAGATGTAGATGACTTAGTATATTTATTTCCTAGATCTTATCCTTCTGGATAAAATCGGCAACATTAAGGCTATCCGGCAGTGTAGTTAAAGTAGCCAGAACCAACGTCGTTAGTTAGAACCTTCTTTATCAACGAGTAATATAGCTAGGTTTGTGGTTTAAATTTGGTTTTTCAAACTGTTATTTTTTCTGGTAGGCTATTACTTCCAATTTCTTTAAAAGTTTTAATGCCATTAAAATAAATAAAATAGAAAATAGACAATACAATTACCAGGGTAGCAGTTGTCACCCTTGTCCGCACGTAACCCTTGTAACCCTTGGGATTACTTAGTTGTAACCCTTCGGCTGGAACTTATGATGTTTGGTAGCTTCCTCAGAGGCCAACGGGTTGAAGTGCTGGGCTAGATAATAATAGAGTGCACTTACCTTAATTTCGCTTCCTTATAGAAAGGGAGAGAGGTAATCCAATAATATAAACACAGTTTATAGTTAATAATTAAAGACGAGTTTATTTATTATTGTTAATTAAATTAGTAAGTCAATTTATAACATTTTTCACACCAAACATAAATTATTGAAGTTTGATTACTTTCACGTAGAAAGAAGTGATATATTTAATTTAAATAATTGAAAATTGAAAAATTATAAAAACTTAAAACCGAAAGTGAGTTCCTTCTTTCTTGAGGACCTAATCAGAACTAACTTAAAGAAAAACCCTATGTAAAAATGTAAACATTTAGAAAACAGTTTAGATGACTAAACAAACTTAATTAAATTACCAGTGTACGTGTGTTTGATAAACTCTAAGACAAAACTTACTTTCTTTTGATTAATATTAGAAAAATGCAATTATGCACGCCTTGCAGGAAGCCGTCTTATCGCCTATGAAAGAATCATCATTTTTGAAATAAAAAAATATAGAATTTCAAAGCTTTAAGCAAAAGACAAAGGTTTTACATTTTTAGCATTTTCATTTCCCGTGGGAAACTAAATTTTGCAATTTCTTCAACTAAATTTTTAAATTTTAATAAGTTGTATCTTTGAGTTTATTCAACCCTAAATAAATATTTTATTCTAAATGCAGTTATGATTTGCAAAACTAAGTAAATATGAACTTTAGCTAAAATAGTTTAAAAATAAATAATACGAATTAATGAACTAATCAGGTTAGCTAATTATAATAAATCAATGTAGCCGTACGGGTACGCAGTTCTGGTAACATGGTTGCAAGCAATTTGACTCGTAAATTACAAAAATGTAATGTTCCACTTAAAAAATCCTCGTTATTGGCATTTCCGGCGTAACCGGGAGTGGACCATTTTATCTCTACCTATCAGTAACTCCAAAATTACGCCTAACATCTCTATATTAAACTTTGCATAAATTGGCTCATAAATGAAGGAGATATAAGCAAAGCATAAGAATAACCAGCAAATCCACTCTATTGTCGGCACAAAATGTAAAATTTATCAGTTAGTTTCGAATATCGCATACATATCACACACACACACACACCCGCGCGATTGGGCTAGAGGGCCGTCATTGTCATTGTATCCTGTGGAACAGCGGACCACAACATAACTGTTGTTCCGTAGCCTACCAACAACCTGATAAGGTTATACCCGGCGGCTTAAAATATTTGCGACAATGCACCTGCTGGTTGTTCTTATGCTATGATATAGGCTTGCCCTTCGTTCTATTGTCACCCGGAATGGGAGTATTCATTACTTCTATTATGTGCCTTGCTTGTCATCAAATAAACAACATCAAGCAAGAAAAATGATCTACCACGTTTGAAAGGTGCCTGTTACGTTCATACTTGTGGTATTCGTCGTATTAACTCGGACATGATACTTTTTTTGGGAAGCTTTTAAGTAACTGTTAATCTTGCGTATCAGAATTTAGCAAATAGTTTCTTGAAAACTTAAAACACCTTATCTGTGCATTCGAATGAAATTTAGACAGTAGAACAGGGTTGGTTCATTTTCTCGTCGTCACTCAAAGCCAGTGAAAAATAAATGGTACTGGCAAAAATCGTATTGACTTTTTGTACCTATCTCTAGCACGAGTAACTCAGTTATTCATTAAAGTTATTCATTTATTTGCGAAAACCTGGTAGGAATAGGTACTAGTATTTATCTTTAAATAACTAAATATTAGTACTTTTTATTTCATCCACGAGTTGGCAGAGTAGTCTAAAACAATATATTGCTGATTATACCGTAGTGAATCAATCAGCTAGTCGAAGATTAAGAGAATCGTCGAATTTCTAAGTCTTTGCGTTCTTGTCACAGTGTGTAAAAATAAGTAATACCTTGAACTTCGACTTGCTATCGAATCACTTTATAATACTTGTAATAATTACTAATATCCATTGCCTGGCTAATTGGGCCCCAGAAGCTATGAAGTTTGTGCGGGATGAAGAGGAGATTATTATTATTACATACATCCATCGTGCGGCTACAGCCGACTTACAGATGGTATACCACAAATTTCACATTCAGTTACAGCTACGTAAAGCTAAGTAAATCTGCCGGCACCAGGATTCGATCAGGTCCGCTTGAACTATCACGGTAATCGCTGCACTACCAAGTCTATTAAATACCAGAACATTATGGAATAACATAATTTAGATTTTCCACTAATTCCTCGCATATCACTGAGTGGTTAGATGTACCATAAGAGTACATTGGAAATTTCACGGTAATGGTAGTTTATATAATTATATTATGATGATACTATCTGATTACAATCATATTATATTATCTATCGATACTTAACGGTGTAGCTATTGTCATGATATTTCATCATGCAACAAAGAAAATTTGCTTGCATGTATTCTTAATAAGATTTAAGCAATTTATATATTAAACGTTAAATGTGTTGCATAACCGCAGTTTCCAACTATTGAAAATTCTAATGATTTTTCCTTTATGATATTGAATCTAGGTAATTAGAACAAACATGCACACTAGAACACTTTAAATATATAAAGGATAAATGAAAATCTGATTTTTCCATACAAAATACCAATTTTCTTGTTAACTTGACGATTTGGGTGTCATTAATGTATTTTTTCAATTTATATAGGTTTATATGTTTAATTTTCTGTGTTCTAATGTGAGGTTGTATGCAAGTATTTAGCAACTTACCTTTACGATTTATAGTTATTAATTGTATTTTTCTATTAACGAGATTCTTTCATATGGCATAGTTCATGTATTTCAAAATTTTACAGCTACTGGCTAAATTGTTTTGGTGGAGCTATGTGAGGCAGCTTATTCACAACACGTTATGGGAATTGTATAAAAACATGCAATTAGCTCGAGACTTAAGAACGGTCAGAGAAATATTATAAATTGGCTTATAATAATTTATGTTTTTGATACCTAAAATTATACAAATAATGTTTTTAAGGATAAATTGTTTAGATTTGTGACAATAGAAAGATGAATAAAGGTATTTTTAGATAATTAAGTTAATAAAAGCTTTAAGGAGATAGGGATCATGTCATGTCATCAATATTCAAAAAGAAGGTTATTTTGTATAGGTAGCACTTGTATTGTATATCATTAAATTCAGAATTTTATTTTCAATAAGTTTATCCATTAGTTTAAGCGTTAATACATTTAAATAGACAGCCATTTCTTTAACAATCTCTCTTACAATTTCATCTTTCAAGGAGTGCACAACCTTTTGGAGAGCATAAAGAAATTTTAGTTTATGTTTTAAGTTAAAATGACAATCAATGTTGACTTAATTAACATTTGATTAAGACGGGTAGTGTTCTTTCTTTAAAAATATGCTTGCAGCAGCAAATCAATGACAATCAATGTTGACTTAATCAACATTTGATTAAGACGGGGAGTGTTCTTTCTTTAAAAATGTGCTTGCAGCAGCAAATAAAAATATCCGAAAAATGTCCCAAAAATGGTTATCTGGCCCGAAACGCAGTCGTTGCTAATTTTCGTAGTATGATACTCACAGTATAATTTCGGATATATTTAAGAAGGGCCAAGCTTTCTGCACATTCTGGAAGTGCTCTTTGGGGAGTGTTCTTTCTTTAAAAGTGTGCTTGCAGCAGCAAATCAAAATGTTCCAAAAATGTGAAACGCAGTTGTTGCTAATTTTTGTCGTAATTATACTACAATCCTTGTGTTTCTTCTTTAAAAATGTGCTTGCAGTAGCAAATTACAATGCCCCAAAAATCGTAATCTAGCCAGAAACGCAGTCGTTGCTAATTTTCTTAGTATGATACTCACAGTATAATTTCCGGTATGTTTAAGAAGGGCGAAGCTTTCTGCACCTTCCGGAAGACGGGGAGTGTTGCTTCTTTAAAAATGTGCTTGCAACAGCAAATCACAATGTCCCATAAATGTCCCAAAAATCGTAATCTAGCCCGAAACGCAGTCGTTGCTAATTTTCATAGTATAATACTCACAGTATAATTTCGGGTATATTTAAGAAGGGCGAAGCTTTCTGAACATTCTGGATGGCGGGGAGTGTTCAGTTGTAATCAATGTTGAATATTTGAGGTTAGTGATATTTTTGAGAAACGTCAAAGTGTTTAAAATTTAAAAAGTTTTTAAATCAAGGTGTTTAATTAAGTGCTTCAAGTTAAACAATTTATTCTTCAATGAAAATTTTTACTGCAATCTTTTTTACTGAATTATAATTGAATTAGAAGTTTATTATTATTTCTATCGTTTTACTTCACATACAAAAAATCTATTTTCAATTTTCATTTTGTTTTGTTTGTTGTTCATTGTTATATGTTAAAAATAAAGTTGTGTTGTTATTATTTAGAAGTTATTTGGTGTATGTGTTTTTATTATTATTTGCTCATAATAAATAATTATAAGGATATAGTAACCATTAAAGCGTCCCGCGTGATAGAGTCTCTATGGAATGTAAAGATTTTCACAACTATAATACATCTAGCCGGAGCCGGTCTAGGAGATTTCGGCGCAGAGACGTTTCGGTCCGAGGCCGTTTCGGCGCGATTATACAGATTGATTGAAGTTACTAGAAAACTTTAGCCTGTGCATCAGAACACAACACTATAATTTGGAATATCTTATCTTTTAAACAAACATTTTAATATGACTAAAAATATCCGAACAGCCTTGGTAGTGTATTGTCTAGCTCGATGGACTTTCAGCCAAGAGGCTACCAAGTTTGACCCCTGGTACCAGTAGATCTGGTTAAGATTTTCTGCAGTCTTTGTTTAGCTGTAACACAATTGTCTGGTCTGCGTATAATAATAATCGCCGCCTCCCTCCCGAACAAGCTTTATAGCTTCTGGGGCCTGGTTTCCAGGTTATGGGCTGTAGCAATTATTATTATTATTACGTATTTCTAAACGGATTTAAAAGTTAATGAAAACAAGATTATAATTTGCAAAAAAACATTGAAACAATTCTAATTGTTGCCTTAAACACATTTTAACTTATATCCATTATATTAAAACCCACAACAATTATACATCATAGTACTATATGTATGTAACGATATAATGATATAACAGTATAACGGTCTAACGATAAAACGGAGTAAGGGAAGAACGATGTAGCGTTGTAATGGAATAACTGTGTAAGGGTATAACTATAGAAGGGTATAACAGTGCAACAGTATACTGCTGTAACCCAATAAACATTTTATTCACATAACAGTAACTACAAACTTACGATCACTAACTTTAGTGATCATTAGTTTGTGGTTACTATTATATAAACAAAAATGTTTATTGGGAACGGTATAATTGTCTAACGGTGTAATGGTATACACATACTGACCTCATCCATTAATCCATACATCCTGATGAGGAATATGGCTAGTCAGTAAGTCAAGAATTTATTAGTTTCTGGTTTTTCTTTTGAATAATTCTTTCTTATAGTCAGATGCTTACAATAGAATGGCTGGATTACACTATTTATTAGTAATAATATTTCGTCTGTAATGTTTCACAACTCTCAGGGATTCGGGGAGTGCTGTGCACTTGGTGAATCTATGGCGCCGGATTTTGAATTGAAATGTAAAGTAGCACGTCAGCGACCTCTTGATATTATGGCTTTTCTAAATCGAAATAAAGTTAAAGTTTTAATTATTGTACTCTTTATATAAATACTTATCAATGCTTACCTGCTAACAACATATTTTTGTGAGTTGGTGAAGTTGTGATTTCTTCAATGTTTAGATTACTGGAGCTTTTATTCGTGTGTCTTTTGGTGTGTCTTTTAATGTGCGTATAGCGTAGAATATTCTATTTGCAAAGGTTTTATATCAATATGCAGCTGCTTGTTTGTTATTACTAAAGAAAGATAATAAAAGTGTTAACTAAATAAATCATTAATAAAAAAACCGAGAAATAAAAATATTTTCTAGAAATGCAATCCAAAGTAAATATTGTCCAAGTATTTTACGGGAGGTAGAGCTAATAAAAGCTAGTTAGGATTATCGATGTAGTGTAAAATACGACTGTGTGCTTTGCTTAAGTGTTTGTACAAAGGAATTTGGTCCTCTTTATTCTACATCTTTACGAGCTTTTTCTGCAATATTGCGAGAAAATTTAGTGAGAGTAAACTGTAGTGAAGGAGTGGGAATGGGCCATTGAAAGTTTAGTATAAATGCTTCTACTACTTTTTTTTCTTCATTTTCTCTATAACAAAATTCTTTTAAATGTGAAAAAGCAAGTTTTATTTGTTGGGTAAAGCTTATCAAAATGAGTCTGAGTTATTATTATTTCATTTAACAAAAAATTTAATAAAACCCTCTTTCGTAAACGATGATATATATAGCGGTGCTTAGAATGAGAAGGAATATTCATTTATTGAAATAGGACTGTATGTTATCCGGTTGACGCACACAAAACCCTTCAGTTAAATTAAAGGATGCAGAAGCGGAGAAAAGTAAAAAATTAAAAAACACACATTCACAATGAAAAATGCGAGTACAGATTAGACCGATAGGAGCTATTCCAAAACGCAAACTCATTTAACCATTGATTACAAAAAGCTCCCTCGCAAAGAATATCCATTACAAGCGCAAACAAAAACACAAAACGACCGCAGTGTCATCTTTTGGTTACATACGAAATTAAATAAAATGAAAAACGTCTTTAGCTTGACATGTTCTGTAACTAGAATGACCTTAAGGTCGACTTTTGCCTCGTAAGTCTGGGAATGTACCGTTATAGTGATCCTTATGGGTATTGCCCTTTCATGGAAATAACTGTCATCTATTTTGTAGATAAGATCGTAATTGAATCGGCTTGACGGCAGATTTGCACACGGACCACTGCATGGAATGGGTACACTATTATTTTGGATACAGTCTCGTAGAAATATTGCGTCGCCAACAATACGAGAGGGTGATTTTATACTGCTTATATAAGGTGAATTTTGTTACGCTTAGGTAATCGAATTACTTTTATGTAATGGAGTAAATTCTACTGAAATTGGAAAAGGGCACTAGGTATAATTTGAGTTTCGAAGAGGAAGGGGTACGAATTACCTTTATAGTATAATCAAGGTAACGAGCTCTACGTGAACCTTTTTCGCAGTAAACTTCACACAAACACATACTACACACTTAAAACGCGCGTTCGTACAAAATTGTACTCTGCCCAAATATTTGAACATCGTTAGCCAAACACGCATAATTAAGTAATTAATTAACTGTTATTACTTTATACACAAGATAGGCATTAAAGAAAATTTTGAATGTGTTTGCCGAATCAAAACAAAGACATTAAAAAGTTTGGTAAGATATGGATGTTCGTAGAGATATTTAGGCATGGGTTGTAGTTACGATTATGGCTTGGCGATTTCAACGGGAGTATATGAATAAAAAGTGTTCTGCATAGAAAAGTTTAATTATGATTTCGATTTACGCGTAAAATTTTGAAATAATAAAAAAAGGATTTTGCTTCTTGCAGAAATAAAAAACATTTTCATTCCCTTTATTTTTTTTAAATAACAAACCACTGTATACATGAGCTGTATGAAAAGTGTAGCCTATATTGATGAGAATTCCATTTTTCACATTCTCAAGAAAGCCAGTGACTTGTAATTTGTAACAACTGAATGTATTGTAAAAAACAAACCACTAGCCCCACGAACGGGCGTTAATTTATAACAACTAATTTTACAAAAGACAGATGCCCTACACTCGGGCCGCCAATCTGTAACAAGTATTATTTTACCAAAAACAAAAGTACTTACTTTATACGACTTATCTATGCCTCGGGTTAGCTAATATACGATAAAATGAGATGTCTCTCCCTCTTTTGAGATTAAGACAGGACATAGATGGATTGGTGCGTCATCGAATTTATAGAGCTATAGATATAAGGGCGCCAGCATATTGATTTATATTAATAAAAGAGTAGCGTTAATGCTCCACAATACGGAGCTCTAGATTTTAAAATGAATCAGTCTCAATTATGCAAGGGCCGAGTTCCTGCACTATGTTATTACACAAAAATAGCACATAATAAAAATAAACAATAAATAACACAAATAATGCCATTGATTTATTTATCGTACTCAAAAAAATCATATTAATAAAAGAATATATATTCGATATTAAAAAAAGAACTGGAAGAACTTCAGTTGTTATTCAAATAATATTGTAATATGGATTATAGTATTGTTATAACTAAATTAAAAAATATACTTTAGAAATTCGTACTATGATTGTTACTATGGTTGTTAGGTTTTCAAAAGGGATTGTTCCAAGATGAACGACGAAACGTGACAAAAAACCTCTAATTTTGATAAGTCAAAGTGTGACAAAATTAAAACCCATATTTATAAATGAGATGTGTATAATTCACAGGAGACACTCTAGGACAGCTGTTTAGATTTTTTTAGATCTCATCAGTTAGATATAGTCTCCTGTGAATTATATTCATAGCCGGAAATAACATTAATATCGAGAAATGAATGTTGCGACATCTGTAGGGTCATATACCGCATGAAGTGGTGTTCTCTTGAAACGAAAGATCGAAACAGCTGTCCTAGAGTGTCTCATTTATAAATGTGGGTTTTAATTTTGTCACACTTTGACTTATTTTGTAAATAATTTCCCCACTTTGAATATTTAATAATACAAATATTTTGTATTATATTTTGATTCTCATTTCGATATCTTCCTAACTTTCAAACAACGATTTCGTTCGTACTTTTAATAAATCACAAAACCATGTTATGCACTAATTTTACTATAATTCGCCCATCAAAAGGGAATTTAAAAAGAAATTTGCAAAGTTAAACAGAGCACACTAACTCAGGTGTTGATTCTTTTAGGGTCGCACAAGAAGGAAAGAAAAAGCTTTCCTGCAACGAACAAAAAAGCGTGGGTCTCGTGACTAGTAAGCTGCCTTTTAATTGGCTAAATTGGTTGAACGAACAACCAAAGTGATTTGGAAAATCGATAATTCGTAAATAAAACGTTAAATTTAATTAACAGAAGAGAAAAATACAATAAGAATTAAGTTATCACAAAGAAAAGCAGTAGCAATACTAAACCTAGATAGCGTTGCAAACAAACATTAAAAATTGAATATATAGGGTGTAGTCTAACCCAATAACATTTTTATCAATATACAAGATGTTCTTAAAATAAAAAACAGTCAGAAAAACTGTCTATTACCATATTAATCTTAAATGCATAACACATTTTAGTAATATTAAGTAACAGTGTAGCATTTATTTTGCCGGAAACTCATATGTATGTATACGCCAGATATTGTTACGTTATAGGTTGACGTGACTGAATTCGTCCCAAGGGAGTAAATAATAAGCAAAATCCAGTTTAACACTATAATAAATTAAACTAACTAATACAAAAATAATGAAAGGGAACAGTGACTCAGCATGTCAATTCTGCCCTAAGTAAAATCCTTTCAGAGCCTAAAACTAAATATGCTAAGGCATTGTTTAAACACTCACCCGAGACTGCCTGAAGGTCTTCAGAACTCAGAATTGAATTTAAAAACTAGATTCACAGGCAACCTCGTTATATGGCAAACAGAAGCTGGCTAAGCTTTAATTTTGTGAAGCACGAGTTTGCCATGTGTAGATGTTTTTGAGTGAGCGATGTAAATCGGCAACTTTCAAGCACGAGGCAGGGTTGCACGTATTGTGATTAGGTTTTCTGCCTCGCTCTTGTATGCGAAATAAACGCAGTACCATGTGGCTCCTCACATGTGGAGAGTACTGTATGGACAGCGACCTATCAAACATAATGTACTGTTCTTTTGTGTCACCTTCCCACAGCAACATATAGCGATAATAGTTTGCTGATGGGGCCAATTGTCTATATACTTTCAAATTCAATTCTGCACGTGCGGTTTCTGCACGATGAATTTATTATGATTGTTATACTGGCTTGTAAGAGCATCTTATGGCTTTTAATAAAATATTTGAATTATTTCATTTGTAGAAGAAATGATAATATTACTACTCCACATGATTGATTCCACCCGCTATCATTAAGCTAGAACCACCATTACAAAAATCTCTTTTGCTGCCTCATCAAACCCTTTCGGTTTTTAATTTTTATTAAAATTAGGCGAAAAACCGTCCGAAATCTTGTAAAATAAATTAAATCCGGAGACCAAGAGGCAGAATAAGCAGTGGATTGCAGCTGGTGAACCTCGACCCACAAAGGCCAGAATGACAAAGTCGAAAATTAAGTTCATGATGATTAGTTTTTTGATGTCAAGGATTAAACCACAAAGAGTTTGTCCCACTAGATCAGACAGTGAATTCAATCTTCTACATCAAAGTTTTGAAGCGTTTGAATGCCAGAGGGCAGTGAGTTGCACCGGAATTGATCGAAGATGGACTTTATATCACGATAACGCTCCGTCGCATGCCTCGTTAGCAATGAGTGTATTCTTTGCTAAACAAAACACTTCTGTCCTACTCCACCCACCATATAGCCCCGATCTTACCCTGTACGACGTTATTCTATTCACAAAAAACCTTCGCTAAAATGGAACCGATTTGAGGAATCTTACAGATTACTCAATTTGTCGACATGCAGTTCAAAGGTACCATTAATCAAAAATTTTTACATCACAAACGAGGAACGCTGGGAACTTGCAACTTCAGGCATAGACCGGTAAATTAAGTGTAGAATCGAGTGGTGTAGTCGGCGTCACGCCAATGTTGCCACATCTAGCGCTAAGCAAGAAATCTCGTTATTGAATTACCACATCTCGTATATGGGTTTAAGAAATTAATTAGCTTCTGTATGATGCTATAGTTACATATGTAGTACATGAGTACATGGGAATATGTGGAAATGAGCACATCGTCGTGAGGATGTGGAGACAGGATGATATAACTACATAAGAACTAAAGCAGATAAGAACATGATTATAATAGAAAATGAGGTAAGAGCGAGAGGAGAGGATATTCATGAGGTCAGACGGTCATGAGGACATGAGGAAATGAGGATATGAGGATATGAAGACATAAAGACATGAGGACATAATCACATGGTGACATAAGTAGCATGAAGATATGAGGACATGATAGAATGCGGACATGAGAGCATAAATATATGAGTACATCAGAGCATGAAAATATGAGGAGATAAAGACATAAGGACATGAGGAGGTGAGGATATAGGAAAGACATGTGGTAATGAGGAAAGAAGGACATGAGGTAATGAGCACATGAAAACATTATGACATGAGGACTCAATAATATGGGTACTAGAATATATAAGGACAAACTTTAGTGTCGAAGCTGCTGTAGTACTGCATGCCTAATCGGTTTTGGAATTATGCTCATGATGTAAGTAAAACCTTGTAATATATATTTTACTAAAACCCAAAATCTGCAAAGCCTCGTTTTCTAAACTATAAAAGCAAGCAGTTTTACATTAAAACATTAAAAAAACGAAAACCATTTATGGTAAAGTTAATTTCTTAGTGCTATTAGGGTTTTGGCATGATACTGGTTGTGTAGGAATTTGTTCGTTTTTAGATGTAATACATTTTTCGTGTAGTTTGATGATTTTCTTTTCTCGCATGTAATAGAAGGTATGTAATAAACAAATTGTGAAAAAGGTTCACCTAGTTCATTAATCTTTAATGAATTTATAAGTATCAGTTTTCATGTCTGTCAGTGTCCGATTTTATTGCTTATGTCTATAATTGTAGGCAAGGGTGCAATGGTGGCTAAGCCCACAATTGTAAAATTGAAATAAATGTAGCATTTCTTTGATTATAAGTACAGAAGTAGCCGTGTAGTACAAGTACAAATGTGGGTTATCCCACTGTTGCAACAAGCTTGAGGTTCTGTTGTCTGTTCTCTTATATGGCATTCGAACTTCATCAATGCATGCAAAATCTATATGTTTAAAACACAAGACTTATTTTTGTTCCAGTTCGTTTAAGATCTAATGGGCCGATTTAAGTGATTTTTTTTATACTGAAGCTTTTGTTGTGTAAAATAGTCAACACTACTTAATTTCTGTATTTCTTTAAGTTTAATAGTTTCAAATAAATAAATATAAAACATTTATTTGGATACGCACAAGACATTTGCATCCACTTCCAGCACCAACTCACTTTCCACGGTGGCAACTTTTGGAACTATTCACCATTATAAAAGTTTGCACTTGCGTTATTAAAGTGTTTAACGTTTGATTTGCTATTAGGGTGCGTAGATATGTATTAATAACAAAATGCTATAATAATATCATATACTAGTAAAATATTTTTATAATTAATGAAAATGCTACTTCTTAAATGTTTCTTTCGTTTAGCCTTACGTTACATATACTGTGTGTTCATAAGTAAGTATTTGTTCTTTAGATTTATTCCTGTAAATACTTTATATTAAATAAATAAATAAAACCATGAAAAGAAAACAAATTGTACAAATGAGGGTACTAATATCAAAGGCGACAATCTCCGATTTTAGGTAAATTGGGATATATATCTCAAATTGTTCATCTTTTCAAGCTCTATTAAACTACATTATAAGGTGGTGCCAAAATCGAAAATATTCCACAAAGAGGTATATTTAAAGTTGCCTATTAGAACCAAAAGCTGCAATCTCTATATGAGCCAATCACAGTTGCTATACATATCGACGAAAAGCTGTTGTGCCTATTTCAAGGCACATACTATTATAAATTGTGTGATTTTCAAGTTAAAACGCCGCCAAAATGAGGAGAATTACATTATAAAAGTGGTCTAGGTAGTAAAGAAAGGGAAAACATCTGGATTTATAAATCCAGAGCAAATAGAAAAAGGACAAGATATGAAGAATTAAATTTCAAAGATGTAAATAAACTGTTGGCCAAACATTTTGAGAAATACTGGAGGGCAATAGAAGACCTCACATTTTATAATAAAATTGTTTACCATATACCATAACTGAAGAAGAATAAGGGAACACTGAAATTGTTGAAGAGTTGAAGACGAAAGTACGGCTGGTTGTGAATATATTCCGGAATTAAAATCTATGTTGGTGTATTATCTTAAGCATAGTTTTGAGTTTAATGCTTCTTTATGTAAAACAAGTGTTTTTATGTTAATAAAGATTTTTGAAAACAGTTTAAATCGTTTGTATGGTCTCATTAACAATTACTGCACATTAGCTATAATATCTTGGTAACAAAGGTGGCTATCTCCACCTTTTAGAAACAAAATCGGCATTTTCCATTCATTTATATAATTTTTAGCAAATACTATTAACTTTTGAAGTAAAGTTGATAATGTTTTTGATATTATCAATTGAAACAACAATACTGCAACAAGCACAGAAAGACAAAAGAGAAACAGCAGTTTTTCGCTAATATCTCGAAATACGAAATCTGGAGATTGCCGCCTTTTATACTAGTACCCTCAAATATTAGGTGATGGCAATTGCTTATTTATAGCTGATTCATACTTTTTGGCGTAAATCATGGCGAGATACATTACTAATTGTTATAAATGACTGGGACGATTATTATAATGGCGATCAAAGTTATCGAAATCCCATTAACATTGCTTTAGATTACGAAAATCTTATATCCTTCGATAGTAAATACACCAGCCATATTGAACTTTATTCTATCATTATTTACTAATCTATATATTTAAAACACGGTTCATTTCTGTTCCACTTCGTCTACGAGTTCTACAAGACCGATTTGCTTTATTCTTTTTTATATTAATAAAGTTTTGACTCTGTATAATAGTCAACACTACTTATTTTCTATTTTTAAAAACTTTCTTTTTTTTTAGTCTGTGGAGTTTTAGTTTTGGGATTTTTTTAATTATTTATATTTTTAATTTAAAAGCATTATTCTTATTCGATGAATTATAATATGCCCAAGGCCGACTGTCTACTTACAGCGCTAGGTTCGTCACGTTTTGGAACTAAACACCCGCCCTATACCTGGTTAATACGCCACCAGCAGTTCTCAGTCGAGCTTCGTAGTATTTGCTGTGGAGCATTTTCACGAAATTCGATATCTCTGTCTGACTCCGTGAGTGTGCATTTTTGCAGATTGGGATATTTGATGAAAACGCAGAATAGGAATGTCTACAAACTAATGTTTTATCTCTTAAGGAACATAGACAAAACGACCGATAAAGTTTAGAAATCTGGTATATTAAGCATGTGATATATGAATCCAATGTAGAATTTTATGGTAAGAACGGGTGGGTAAGTCGAGGGAGAAGTTCGAGGGGGAGTTAGCCGGAGGCGGTAAGTCAGAGAGGGTGATAAGTCGGAGGGTAAGTCGGAAAAAGCAGTAACACGGGGGTAACCAAGGGAGGAAGGAGGGATAAGTCAATATTGGTGATAAAGTGGGATAAGTCGGGGGTGTTTGTTAAATAACGCGTTCAAAAGGTCGTCTGAGAATGGTAAGTTTAGTATTTTCAACTGTTTTGTTCGTTGCGTTTGTTTAATAAATATTAATATTAAAAGATCACTCACAACCCGAAGGATTGTAATCACACGACGAACGTTTTTAAGGAAATTCTTCAATAAATTAGCCTTTTGGTCGTCATGTCTTGACGGGGTTTCCCTTAATAAATAAATGTACAAAATAAGAAAGTACGTTTTTCGTAATATTATTTTATTTTCTGTATTAGAAGACACAAGACTTTTACTACCTTATATTTGAAATATTAAGAAACACGAACATATTTTTTTGTTACATAAATATATGAAGGAATGATAAAATCATTTAAATTTTGAACTGAAAGTGTTTCTTTCAAGAAAAAACAAGTTAAAATTCTGAATAATGCAATAAAAAGCATAAATCGCATAATAAAGTATTTTATATTTTATTTCCAATACAACACATAATCGTATAGATAGTACTTTCTAAGCAAGAATTTCTGTAGATGGTTATTTATGGAACCTTTATAAACTGAATGGCATAATGTAAATGTATAAAAGCCAATCCTCCTAAATATAAATCAAGGAATGTGAATTGCAGTTAAGAAACTACTAATCTTTCATTAATTCCTTTAATAGTGTAAGTAAGGGTGCACTGTAATAACAGTTCAGAAAGATCAATTGCATTGAATGAGATCGTTCTGAATTTCTTATGCATTCTCATATGTATGTGTTTAGTTTACCGAGGGTTCTTGTGTATAACAAACTTGATTCGGAAAATGCTTTTGAATATTTATTAGACATGGAATTGCGGTTTATATTTCTTTTTCTGCATGGCTGCAATCGTGAAACTTTTTTGTTTGTTATAAATTATTTATAAGTGGACAATACGGTTGGTATATGGGTTGGAAAAGGGAAAATAAAAAGCTATCAACTCTGCAAAATAGTTGAAAACCAAAGTGGAAAGTCTTGAGATATTGAAATTGAAATATAAGAATTTTATTCGCTGAAAATGTAATAATATACCTGTAGGTCCATGTAGCAGTAGATTGACTGCTTAGAGACTCTGGATGTTTAATAAATTCTAAAGTAGGAAAAATAATAAGGAGCCGTTTTTGCATTTTTATAAAATATAAGATTAGTCGAAAATAGTATATTGTGTTACTAGTACAGAAAAGTGCCAATTTCTCACGTGAAATTTGAGTTAAAAAGTAATAAACCACCAAAAGTTAAAATATTTAACCTAGAATTTATACTCGCATTCATGTTTGTTACGTGAAATCTCTGGCAATAAATTAAGAGATGTAATGTGAGCCGCTTCCACGATGTTTGGAGGTGTATAAGTGAACACCCCATTTGCCCATCATCGGATTCACTTATGGTACATCTAGAATTTCGAAAACGACAAAAGTAAATATTAAATTTTTAAAGACAATAGTAATATTACGTTTAAAACAATTTGTATAATTGCAGTCAATCTACTATTTAGTACAGTTGGTTTCAAAAAAATCGAATACACTTTATAAATCAGTAGTCCATGATTATGAAAATTTTTTACAATGTAAAATGATCTTTATTTATTTAGGTTATGTTTTGTGACATAAGTTGACAACTAACTTTGACATTTTATTTGTCATTGTGACAACATGATTTATACCACTTAAAAAGGCTATACTCGATTATTTTGAAACCAACTGTACTTACAGCTAAATAATCATACGTATGTAATCGTTTTCAAAAATTAATTTTATATAAACAATCACAATTTAATTGTCAAGGTTATTGACCCCGTTGCCGCAAAATGTCAACATATTCTCGCTTTCTCAGCTATTGTGATGACAAAAGTTAAAAGTTAAATCGCACTTATCGTGAATTATGTATCAAATTATAAAAGCTTTCAATGTTTTATTGTAATTTAGCAATAATAGTGAATAATATTATATTAACAATTATATAATAATGTAAAAAATTAATCAATTTTACGTTAATTGAATAACAATCTTTGTGACTTTATATAATAAAAAATAACTAAGTTATGTCAAGACGTTTAGGTAGCTGAACGGTATAAGCTCTGGCTTAGCAAACCGGTCCAGAGTTCGATTCCCCGCCGGACCGATAATTCTAGATGGATCTGCATTCAAAATTTAATTTAACGTAACATATCATTAAACAAAATAAATTAACCTTTATCTAAAATTTATAATTCAATTAATTAATAATATTATAATATTGCACGTGCTGACATCTATGGCGTTTTAATAGAACTACTGATAGTGAGAAATCATTTCTCACGGTCTTTACCGTTCAGTCTGGAGATTGTGTGCAATTGGTCGTTTTCACGGTTACTAGATTGTGCGGATTGTGTAACTTTCTGTGGTTGTCGTAGAATCATAGGTTCCCAACGGGGGCGGTACCGCCCCCTAGTGGGCGCTGGAGCTTTGAGCTGGGAGAGAGAGAGAGAATTAATTTTTAATTTGTGATTATTAATAGATAATAGACAGACATATAAAATTGGTATAATTAACTATTATGTAAAGGGGGGCGTTGGATTTTTTTTCTTGTAAAGGGGGCGGTAGTCTATAAAAGGTTGGGAACCTATGTGCAGATAAAAGTATTTAACAATAGGGCCGAATTTGTTATTCTCTGTTATATTATTCCATATTATTATTACACATTATAATTTCCATTTTATAATTTTGTGCATAATGCTACAAATTGAAAAACAGAATTGTACTATTGATTTCATAATACCTAATGATCTAGGACAGCAAGGCTAATATGATGCTATTTTTGCTGTCGTAGAATCTAGGACATCTGCCTATCTATCTCACTCACCGGCTAGTCTCAATACGAAAATTTGCGCGTAATTCAAAACTACAGTATGTTGGTATACTGAGCTAGTTAGGTCTTGGCCCTTGGGACTTAGTGGAGAAGTCAGTGTGGCCGTTAGGCTAAAAAGTTTGGAAACCCATGTCCTAGATCATTATAAAACCAATAGTACATTCGTGTTTTTGGCAAAACATGAATACTGTTTTTATAGCTAATTGTTTCTTTTCAAATTCATTTCTCGAAGCAGGCACCGATCTATTGCACTCCAGCCACGAATCAGTATAAAAATTATTATTTTACAGAAGGAGGTCTTTTCAACTGTCCTGCCATTACTAGAGAAGCTTCTATATATTTGGTCCTTTGTGTAAAGAACTTATACAATCTTCTCTTCTCCCTAAATAAGACTCAAGTATAAGTACGTTTGAATTCCTCAGATTAAGGTTGTCAGATTTCGTAGAATGTTTCAACTAAAGTGAAAGTGGAAGAATGATTTTTAAATTACCAAAATTCTTCAGTTTTTTCTAATGATCTCTATTCACCGGTTGCGCGTTATTATAGATGACAATTAATAGGTTCACTATGGAAAAATGGTTTGCTTTTAAACATTCCTGCTGTTTGTAATTTATTTCTTTTATTTTTTCTCGTTCACCCTGAATCTCGATTTTTGACATCTCTTATCCTCCGTCTATATTCTTGAGCATAACTAATGAGGCAGTCTTTTGGCAATAAAAATAAAAACGCAGTTTCATATTTTATACACCACTTGACTAGTGACTTCTAGGCCAGAATTGACTGATGTACATATGGGAAATGTGAACAATAGCGGCCGATTTTGCAATCGACAACTATTCAAAGTTATAGGCATAAAATTTTGTGTTTAGCTCCACATCAAATTCTTTATCTGATTGAGTTCGTTCAGATCATGTTGTTTGATTCGCAAGCTACTTTTGGAAATTTGTATGTATCTGAAAATGTAACTGACTGAAAAATATATTCCTCTCTTCATTACTACCTTGCTCTACTGGAGAAAAACCTATAAATGGAGTAGTAAGCAATGAGGAAAATTTATATTTGTAGTAAATAGTGGCGTCGAGTATCATTTTCGGTCTCTGCTGGTGGTTATGTATAAAAAGATTTAGAAGGAATTCTTACTTTTTAGCTATGGCGTTATCACCATCATCATTATTATTAGTTGCGGATTTACGTGACTTACCCTCGTCAGTCTACAGCCACGGTTCACATTTGGGCTGAGAAATTAAGGTACGCTCAATTAGCGCATCACTATCTTATGTGAGTGTTGCTGGTTCTCACTGAAGGTAGTGTGGCTGCTATCCACCCTCTGCTAAGCTCTCCAGGCTAGTTGAAGAGCTATTAACCTATTCACCGTTCAGGGCTCATCTGCACGAGGGAGTCCTAGTCCTTTTATTCATAGTCTAGCATGTGGACTAACTATTACCAAGAATAGTCCCATGTGTGTTGGGTTTGGTTTAGGATATGCTAGAATGTACCTACTAGGTTGTACCTGTGTCAGCTACAATGCATGTCTTTTGAATGCATTTTTTTTTGAAAATTATGCATTTTGAAAAATTTTAGCATTATTTTTGAAATATTTCAAATAGACCAAGAAGATTAGGTCGAAAATAAACAAGCTCTTAAAAGCCCTGATGTATATCGCGTTACCAAACTTTTTTTGGGGTAGGGGTGAAATTCAATGTTTTCCAATTATCTCGAATCGTCCTGTGACTTTTCTTCGTATAACAAACCGTTTTGTAGAAAAATGAGTGACAATCTTGAATAATTGTATTTCGGAAAAAATGCGACCCTATCCACACCACCACCGGTAGAGTAATAGACGTATTTGTTTTATGTGGTATCCCCAGTAGGCCTAATGCATGTTATTTGGAATGTAGAATAATTATTCTAGCTTCTTTCTAAAAACAGCAGCTGACCGATGCGTAAACACAAAGGGCTTTATACCTTTAGTGTCTATGTGCGCAGGAGTCGTTTCATTAGTACTATCGATTGCCCGAACTTCAGTTGATAAAGACATTTATTTTTGAAACCAGGCAAAAAAAAGTCCAATCAATAATATATTCATTGAAAAGTTGTGATTCTTTTAAAAACAGTAAAGATTTTATTTCTACATTCCGTTAGCGGTTGCGATACTACGTTTGCTCTATTTCAGATAGGAAAGAAAGGTCGTCAAGTTGTTGTAAAATTGAAAGGATTTACGAGATTACGCAAAACTTTTTCAAAATGCTACAATGTTCTAAAGAATCAATTATAAATATAATGGGATACGAGTCCTTTTGGCCATGTATTATAACGGTAGGTGTTTACCAGAAGTGATATTTAATCTTGGAGTTAATAAAAAACGTGTTCATTTAAGATATCTTTTATTACTTCTTATTTATTCTTGTAGCTATGGCAATCACTTAGCATCCAATGCCTTCTTGAGGTAATATGTGTGTAATGACTGTTTTTATGAATGAATATCATTACATGACACACCGGATAAAAAAAAGGCTGAACATGTACCAAAAGAAATGAGCCGTGAGTCAAAAGGGCATTCAATGCATTCCTCAACAAAAAAAAAGCATACATTAATGTCGTACTTGTATGTAGCGGCATGTTTAATGTATACTAGCTACAAAAAAAACTGAGGTCGTTTGCAGCTTTTCAATAAAATTCTCTACATGCTATGACAATAAAACTTATGCTAAGGATTAGGTGCTAATAATCAAAGAATTGAAAGTTCTTATTTTTAATAGTAAAAAGGTATTGCTGAAGGCGAAGTAATATGACAAACTTAACCTAAGCAAAACAACTCGGCAAATACAAAATTGAACACTTGAATTAAAATTGAATAATTAAATTGAACATATAACACTAATTTTCAGCATCAAGTGCAGTTCATCTCTTGAAGGTATTCTTTCTAGAATGAAAAGAGAATGCGAATGAAAATTTTATTCATGTAAAATAAGCAGGCTTAAGTCTGTCTATTGATACGGGTTGATCTAGTCCTTCTAGCATAAAATACTTTGCAGTTCTGTTTATCACTTTATAAGGGCCAACATAGGTGTCTTTAACGTTTAAGTCAAGTGTATCATTTCTAACATAAAAATGTGTACATTTATGTAATTCTTTGGGAACGAAAGAATTTGATTTATATGTCCTTGTGAAAAAAAATTCTGATTGTGCATTTGATATTTCATTGGACGAAGAAATTGAGGTATGCGGAAATCTTCATCGGGTTTCTTCTCTTCAAAGAAATCTCCGGGTAAACGAAGTGCAGTTCCGTACAACATTCCTGCAGGTGAAACATCTAATTCGGATTTTATCGTAGCTCGTAGACTAAGTAACACCCATGGTAGGTTCTTTAACCAACAAGATATACCACTGGTGCGTATGGCCTGTTTGAGTGTACGATTGAATTTCTCAATTATCCCTTGGCTTATGGGATGATACGCGGTGCAAGTAATGTGTTTTATCCCTAATGTATTTGTGAAATGCTTCCATAAATGAGAATGGAATATTTGAGCATTGTCTGTTGTTATATAATGTGGAATTCCAAAGCGTGTTATCCATGTGTTGATAAAAGAAGTTATTACTGTAGTTGCCGTAGCATCCCTTAAAGGAATAGCTTCTATCCATCTGCTGAAGCGATCTATTATGGTCAATAAGTACTTATAACCTTCTGAAGGTGGCAAATGCTTTAGATCCAGGTGAATTTTTTGGAAACGTTGCTCTGGTTCTATAATTGGTTGCAGATGAGCTTTCGTGTGACGAATCACTTTGTGGCGTTGGCAATCAGTGCAGGAAATAACCCATCTTTTTATATCTTGGTTCATAGAAGACCATAGATAACGTTGGGAAATCATTTTCCTTGAAGCTCTGATACCAGGATGCGCTGCATTATGTAGTTGTTGAAACAACTTATAGCGAAATTGTTGAGGAACGTAAGGTCTGGGATTTTTCTTGCTTACATCCGCCCAAATAGGTGATTTACCGGGATTTTGAATTTGAACCAATTTGAAATTATTGCACTCTCGAAGATGTTGCAGTTCTTTGTCCGTTTGTTGGGCACGAGAAATTTCCTCGTAATTAATTGAAGAATCGGGCATATGAATAAGTTGCACTCTTGTTAATGCGTTAGCGGGAATATTTTGTTGTCCTTGAATATGTCTAATGTCACTAGTATAATGGGAAATATATTCAAGTTGACGAAATTCGCGTGGCAAGTATGCATCACTATTGTTCTTTATTGCCGTACATGAAGGTTTATGGTCAGTATATATATGAAAGTTTCTGCACTCAACATAATACCGGAATCTTTTTAGCGTAAAGTAAATTGCTAAAAGTTCGCGTGAAAAAACACTATATTTTTGTTCCGTAGGGGTTAGTTTACGTGAACAAAATGCTAATGGTTTCCACATGCCATTATCCAGTTGCTGGAGTACTCCTGCAATTGTGGTAGATGAACTATCAGCTGCAATACTAATTGGAGCGTCGAGTTTAGGATGAGTTAGTAGTGTAGCATTGATTAAAGCATTTTTAGCATTGTTAAAAGCTTGTACTTGCTTGCTATTTAAAATGATAGGTTTTTGAGAGGCTTTGCCTGGTATAACGAGATTATTTAGTGGTGCTAATATTTCAGCACAGTTTGGAATGAATTTATGATAATACGATACAAGGCCAATAAAATTCCTAAGGTTCTTTTGATTAGTAGGCAATGGAAATTCTGCAATTGCTTCAACTTTTGTAGTTTGTGGTTTAATTCCGCTAATATTTACAGTGTGTCCCAAAAAGTCAATTTCTGAGACACCAAATTTACATTTATCCACATTTACTAGAAGCCCATTGTCTCTCAATCGTGAAAAGCCTTGTTGCAGATGATCAACAGGTTGTTGAGCATCTTTACTAAATATTAAAATATCGTCTACGTAAAAAAATATAAAAGATAGTCCTGATAATATAGTATCCATGAATCGGCTCCACGAGCTTGCTGCATTTCTTAAACCAAAACACATCCTTTTGAATTGGAAGAGGCCTAGCGGTGTGGTAATTGCTGTTTTGTGAACATCATCAGGGTGAATGGGAATTGCATAGTACGCCTTCTTCAGATCTATTTTGGAGAAAATAGTAGCACCTTTTATTTTCCGGGTGAAGTCACTTAAGAATGGTGTTGGATATCTGTCAGGAACTGTAATTGAATTCAACCGCCTATAATCTCCAACCATTCGATAAGGTTCCGCTGATGGTGTGTTCTTCTTATTTGGCACCAGGTGGATCGGTGTGGACCAATCGTTAGCTGATCGTTCAAGAACACCTGCTTCCATGAGCTCGTTCAAGTGTTTTTCTGGAAAGAGTAGTTGATTAGGATTTAATTTTCTAGGCTTAGCTCTAACAGTAGAATTAGTTTCTGTGTCAATTTTATGAGTAATCGAATGTTGGATAGGTCTGTTGTAATTAAAGGGTTGTAGTAATTCAGAAAACTTCTTATGTAATAGGTTCGTGTAAATGTTGCGATCATCGTTATTGTTACCAATTTCTGAGGATACCTGTGTAGGTAGAGAAAGGTTAGTAACAACGGTACTGACCTGGTCACCATGATCAATATGATCATTAGAAGACGTGTCTGCAGCTTTTGTCGATGTCAAATTAGATGTGACAGTTTTATTGACACAATCAATATTTAAATTATTTGTTTGTAAAAAGTCCAAACCAAGGATAGGAAATGTGACATTAGCTATCAAAAATTTCCAGGGTTGGCGCTGTATATAAGAAATGTCAAAGTCAAGTGTCAAATCTACTGTACCTAATATGGGAATGTCCGTATTGTTTGCAGCTTTTAGGTTATCAGTAAAATTTTGTTTGGTTGTATTTTGGAATAACTTAGCAATCTTTGGTGTTATTATAGAATATTGGGATGCAGTGTCAACGACAAAAGAAATATTGTTAATCGTATCTGTCAATTCTATGAAAGTTGACGAAGCATTAGGACAAACTTTGCTAGCGTCATTTGAAATAGCAAAGCTGATATCTAGTTTCTTTGTCTGATAGGAGCAGTTGACTGTACATTTACGGGCCTTGTCTTGGAACCTAGCGTGGTAGTAGCACAGCCTAGATGCCTTTGAGCAGTCAGCACTAGTAGCAGTATTAACTCGTGGTTTATAATTTGTTGAAACACGAGGGATTGACGTGCGAACATTTTGAATTTGCTTTAGTTTGTCAGAAAGGTTTTGTACTTGATCGGTTAGTTGGTCAATCTTATGTTGTAAACTTGTATGTAACTGATCAGGTTTTGGTATCTCGTGTAATTCGTTAATCATATCAAGTCTTTCTACAAGATTTGACATAGGTAAATGTAATAAGATTATTGCTTGAATTTTCAAATGGTTTGGTAATTTCGCTATTAGAAAATCTTTGAGAATTTCGTCATTAAGGTTCAAGTCCTTTGACAGTGTTCTAATGTCAGTTACTAATTCCTTGACTTTACCACTGAATGTCAAACTATTCAGGAGCTTTGAAATTCTCGAAAGGCGTGACTCTACATGAAAATCTTTTATGCCATTTTTCAAAACAGAATACGGTTGTCTGCGAGGTACGTTTACTATGAGATCTTGGTGGTTAGTTATAACATCATTTGGCAAGTTTAAGGTTAGAATATCATATCGTATGCGTTCATCATTTATATTGAGATGAATAAAATAACGGTCTAATAAAGTTAACCAGGATTCTATATTTGAATTGTCAAATGTCGGAAATGGAATATGACCAGCCACATTTAATATGAGCAGCCATATTTAATATGAAATTGAATTAAGTTATACTTATCTTGATTAAAAAAAGGTATATATTCCGATATTAGTTCAGAATCGATTAGCTAGCGATTGTCCAATCAATCCAATTGTAGATGCCGTAGTTGGTTGATGCAGAACTAAGTGCTGTTAGTTGTATGCAGAGGAACCGACTAGCACGTGTTGGAAGCAGGACACACTATAGCTTGATTCAGATCTGCTGATGTGTTCGATTCTTCTTGTTGATTACTTATCGTCGAAAGGTCACCAGTTATAACGGTAGGTGTTTACCAGAAGTTATATTTAATCTTGGAGTTAATAAAAAACGTGTTCATTTAAGATATCTTTTATTACTACTTATTTATTCTTGTAGCTATGGCAATCACTTAGCATCCAATGCCTTCTTGAGGTAATATGTATGTAATGACTGTTTTTATGAATGAATATCATTACAGTATAATGCTCGATTTAATCAGACATGTATTGATTCTTTCAGATATAATTCATTCATAAATCGACAATCCGTAATAAAGCTACTAATTTATCAAAGCTCCGCTCTACATCCAGTACTGCCCAGCATTTATCTACAGATTTAAAAATTGTTGACACACTAATCTCAATGCAGAAGGGTGGGGATGGATGATGATCAATGATCACTTACAGCCAGTTAAAACCATTTTGCCACCTGCTCCAGAAGTATTGCTCAATCGTATTTTATTTAACTATGCAAAACTGCGTAACATGAGCTGCGGTTGCAGGAACATTAGTCTACAACGTTTTGCAGTATGCAGTCACTGCTATGGTCAGTCTTGCCTGAACATTCTGATATTCGTGAACGCAAAAAGTTCGATGCTTATGAAGATATTGACCCTATAGCTTTCGAGGCAAAAGACGAGGAGATGCAGGAAAATTACGAGAAAGTCAAAAATGACCTACAACTTGAGGAGGAACTAGAATAACATGCCAAATGACATGTGGATTAGACCTACTGGGGATACCACATAAAAAAGTACGTCTATTACTCTACCTCTACGGTACGCGGTGAAGTGAATAGGGTCGCATTTTTTACAGAAGTATAGTAATTCGAATTTGTCATATATTTTTATCCAAAACGGCTAGTTATACGAAGAGAAATTGTAGCACATCTTACAAGAAACATTTTTCATACTAGCCCTTTTTTCGAAAATCCGATGGTTTTCGAGATAATTGGAAAACATTGAGTTTCTCCCCGTCACCCCTCCTGTAGAAAGTTTGCAACCGCAAGTTGCAGCAGGACTTTTGAGAGATTGTTTACAGCCTCATAATAAAGCTGCATACAAAAATCTGATTTGCTGGGAATTTCAGAAGTTTAAGTCTAATTATTATTAAAAATTCGAAAACCCAGACTTTTTTGTCTATGAACGTAACAAGCATAGCATAGAATATAATAGTTCGTAATGACGCCACAGCGATATTAGTCGATTTTTCATCGACCGTCCCATATGTTTGGCCGCCCTGGCGCAAGTGCACCACAAGCACCCTGTCTAGAAATGGCCCTGACTGTAGCACCCATGTTCTCTAAGTCAACAGTTATCAGCTCCTTGTGCTACTGGTCGGGAAACTTATCGACGAATCCCATGAATTGGAGAATTTTCGTCATATGGTAGCCTTTCTTTCCTACGCTTATGTTTAAAAATTTATATTAATATTAATGTTAATTTTAAATATATTTAACATTGCCTAACCACAGAAGTATGAATATACTTGTGCGTGGTATATGGCAAATTTTTAGTCTTGTTGACAACCACAGGTAGGTGTTTTGCGTGATTACCGGAACCGACTGCTGAACTTGCCCTCCGACACCATGGCATTATGTTTTCTATGTTTCGGTTATAGGTTAGTCTCAAGTCTAAACGTTACTTCGAGATACTTTACCTCTGCTGATATTTTTAGTTCCACACCTAGAAGTCTTAATTGGGTTAGTCCCTCTAATTTCTCCTCTTTGAAGATAGACTTGGTAATAAAGCTGTTAAATTATGATCTTTTATAATTCAACATTAATTTCTTTTTTATAGCGCTTCATGATTGAATTGGTTTTTAATTTACCTAAAATAGACTTTATTACGTCACATGAGATATGAATCAGCTTATTAATGGAAATTTATTATAAAATAATAAAACTTGTAATTTATGTAAAATAATTAAAATTTCAGCGATAACAATCATAATTATTGTTTTACGTGGTGTATAATATTAATAGCTATTTAGTATTTACCTAAATTAACTAACAGGGAAGGAAATTAGTTAGTTATATGGATTATTACTTACAGCACAGCAAAAAGAAGAAAAAAACTCTTATCGATACACAAAGAAGTACTTGTATCTAATAGTAATAAATTTATTATATATTTAATTTGACCACACGTTTACTTCTGCTCGATTTCGTTTCATATACAGCAACGATTAGCGCAATAGAGTCTGACATATACAACTTTGTGCAGAATCTAACAGCTTATAGTAAACTGGAAACGGGAAAGCGAGCGAGGGGCTGCGATCAGATAACGGCGTGAAATCAGCGCATAACAACGCGGTTTACCCCATTATAACACGGTGCTCACTTCACCCTCGCACACTGCGATCACTTACCCAGTTTACCCACACGCGCTCTGTTACTCCGTATAAATGCATTCTAGATAAATCGCCCCGATAAAATATGGACTTTAGTTTCGTATTAATGTAGAGAATGATGCATGGACGTACGCTTGATGTGTACGATTATATATGTACCTTATACATTTTGCATTTGCTAGCGCTGCGCTGATGGTGTTACTTTTAGGATCAGCCAAAATGTGCAAGTAATTCTGTGATATGAAACCAAGTTACCATCAAAAACCAAATTAAAATCAGCTCATGCTACTGAACCTATACTATTATCTCCTTTAATTGGATATGCCTTTTATTTCTAACCTACCAAATTACAAAAAGCAAGAACGTTAAATACTTTTTGCTTGGTTTCTCAAAGCTGTAGGGAACCCCCGATAAAGTTCTTAAATTTTCAATTAGATGCATAGAATAATACTTAAAGTCTTATATTATACTAACGATTTAAAACCATATTTCTTCACAAGACATTTTTATATAGGAAGATTCTCTTATATTTGCATTTCTATTCAAATTGAACATGCCGATGAAGCTGAAAGAGAACTACATACCTTACAGAACTTATAAATAACAGCTCTACAAAGAATTGTCAGAAGATTGTCATACGAGTGTATGAAATGCATAACGAAATTTTCTATCTGTCAATATCTCTTAAAAACGGGAAATACACGTTACACAACACACAAACCCAACTTGCAAATCAACGAAGATTTGACAAAATATACCATTATAAAACAGTTCTTTCTAGATTAGTCACTATATTATCTAAAAAGAAGGACTTCATCAGATAAAGTATCGCCTAGATGAACGTGAAGGTTAAAGAGCATAATTCAGAACTATAAGTCTTAGATAAAATTATCAGCAAAATTCTGAAATGTGAGATTCAAATAAATAAGCAGGGTATCATAAGAATGACTGCAAATAAAATGTAGAATTAAGGTAATAAATATCAAAAAAAATATGTAGGTATATAAAAGTAAAGGGAAAGTTAAAACATTTAGGAATAACTTCAACTGGAACGAATGATTCTACCAAAGAAAAGCCCCGTGATTGGGGTCCATTTGTAATATTCGAAATTTCATCTGCCGCCTGAAACTACTCACTTATTCGAATTTCGGGTGTCGGGTGTATAAAATCCATGTAGTAAAATTATCACCCCAGCTGGGAATCGAACGCAGGACTTTATTATTTCAAGTTCATGAATGTCAATTAGTTGTAATTGAAGTTCACAAACTAGCATATAACAAAATTGCACATTTCTTTTTGTTTAAAATCCAGAACATTCGCGAAGCATTACATAGCGAACTTACTTAAGGATCCCCTTCCAAAATACAATTTCAGAAAAATACAAATCCAAACGTTAGTGTTTTGGCGAAATTCGAAAATAATCAGTTAGCAGTGACTCAATGCACGTCCGTTTTGTACGTTAATCTACATACTCCCTACAACACATAATGACCTTTATTAGAACAACACAAATATACCTTCACACCTTACAGATGCTGAAAAGCAGAACAGCTAGCGTTGAACTCTGAACTTTCTGCAATAAAAGATTCTTCACATTTGTAATTATTTCCGCTTTATAAGCTATAAACTCTTTTATTATTTATTTAGTTACTACTGCATGATTAATTGAATATATGTGAAAACAAATTTGAATCAATTTATTAGTAGCTCTTTAAAAAGGAATTACATACAAACATACATAATCCCCTTTTACCGGGCTTGCAGTGTACGGGTTCCACACAAACTGTTATGGGCGAGCAACGCAGGTATGGAGCTATTGTAGCAAGTACAATACCTTATCTTAAGGAGCTCAAATACAATTGTAGGAAATGTTTTAAATTCAATCGCAACCGAGATTGAACCCCTGTCCATTTTAACGAGAAGTAGGATCTCTATCACTCGACCATAGGGAGGGCTACAGAAATTAAGGAGTTTAATTATGCAGTTATTAAAATAAAATTATTGTTGACTAAGATTTGACTAAGATGGTGCTAATAGTCAGACTGAAAGGGCTGAAATAATTCCACAGATCTTTCGCACGACAATAAACTTAACGATACAATAATGTAATAGAATAACTCTATAAGACCAGACTGAGAATTCCATATCAGAATTTATGGCGAAATAATATTCACTTTCCGCGACGGTAACGACCGTTGTCCGTTCTGTCTACAGATGTTTTTTCAACTAACTCCCTGAAAAATCTATGTTCAGCTTCCTTGTTTTAAAATTTTAAGAGGGATGATTATATTTTTCAATTTACATTTCTGTGGTCTCGACCAATCACATGAAATACCTGACATTCGTGCTGCCAATCGCAAAAATTGAATTAAATTTCCTCTCGTGCTTACTAAAAAATGCAGACAGTTAAAAAATTAAAGTAGGTATGCCATAATTATATTTCAAAAAAATATAAAGTTCTGAAAGCCATGCGTTCCATTACAAATCCGGTCTCTAATATTTATTTGTCAATAATTTTTAATAGATTTTTGGTAGGCGAGTGACTTAAGTAGTGTATTGCCTTAAGTATCAATTTTACCTTACATCTTGAAAATTCAATAATTTTCGTATTCTCTCTTTTTGATTATAGCAATTATTAACAATTTATTATATATTTTTTCCCTTGTTTAATATTTAAAAGTTATATACAAGACCCCGGGTCAATCCATTTGAAGTCGTCCCAGAAAAACAATTCAGTGGTTGTTTGATCATTTTTAAAGTATACCATATTTTGTATACATCCCTATATTATGAAATAGTAGAAATAGCCTTATTTATTTAAAAAAAAAACTTTCTAGCCATGGCATGTAACAAGCAAACAACTAAGCCCCACGAATGGACTGTCAATTTGTAACGGTATTTAAAAAAAACCATAAAGTACTTACGTTATACAACTATCTATGGCTCGGCTTAGCTTAAATACCGCAAAATAATAACTCTCTCTCTCTCCCTCTTTCCCTCTTTTGAGATTGAGATTTCAGGTTAGGTCATAGGTGGATTGGAGCATCATCAAATGCATAGAGCTATGTATATAGGGGCGCTAGTATAACTGATTTAAATTAATAAAAGATTAACGTCAATGCTCCACGATATGGAGCTCCAGATCTTAAAATGATATAGTCCCAATTATTATTACTATTTATTTCACATAGAAAAATCATGAGATAGTGAAAAAGAATAGGAAGGCCTTCAGTTATTTAAATAATATCTTAATATGGATTATAATAATATTACAACTAAATTAAAAAATACTTTGTACTATGACCGATGAAGGTTTGAGGTTATTCAATTTTACTTAAAAAAAATTAAATTCAGAAACACATAAAAATTTGTTTATTCTCATATCAAAAGTTTTCTTTAAATTAAAAATTTCTATCACATAATTATAACAATCCACTCTTAGATTTTGATAAAATGAGCTAATTAACGCTTTCACAAAAAATAGGATATAAGGAACCCACCTCATTATCTCTATAAACTTGAACTATGGAGATGGTCACCAGGTTATTGAGGACCATTTGGAGAAGGCTTCCGAGTTATTCACTTGTGGGGATTTACAATACTATGATCTGCAAAACAAGGGTGAAGGTTGCAGTTTCCACCATAAAGAATAACACCAAGTTAAATTATCATCCTCAAGTGGACACGAGACTTAAAACGCCAACTTCATTGCAAGTCTGGATCAATATTGTGCAACTAAAATCTATATCGACTTTCTTCAACTAAAATATGGATCTATTTTCTTAAACTAAAGTACGTATCGAATTTCCTGAACTAAAATTCGTATCGACTTTCCCTCTTCAGAAGGGATTCAAGATGGAGGACGAAATGTGACAAAAACTTTCAAATAAACATTTCGTTCTTTTAATAAAACACAAAACCATTTTATGCCCTAATCAAACAATAATTTACCATTAAAAGAGAATTCAACTATTAAAGTCAAAAGTTTAGTCAAACACAAAACTACGTATTCACTTGTTAAGGGAATTTTACAAGAAAACGAAAGAAGTTAAAGCTTTTTTAACGAACAACAAGCGTGGGTCTCGTGACCAACAAGCTGCCTTTTAATTGGTTGAATTCAGGCATCAATTTCGTCCTATCTTGGCGCGTAAATGCCAAACCAGAGATTTATTTTTGATTAACGAAAACGGACAACCAAAGTAATATGAAAAATCGGTAATTCGTAAATAAAATATTGAATTTAATTAACAGAAGAGAAAAATAGAATAAGAATTAAGTTATTACAAGGAAAAGATCGTTAATTTTGCAGTCTATAATACTAAACCTAGATGGCGTTGCAAATAAACATTGAAAATTGCATATAAAGGGTGTCTGCTAAAAAATAGTATTTTTTAAACCTAATAGTTATAGCCCCTCTATTTCATATAGTAGCGACATTGTGGAGCAAACCTAATACAAACTTTAATAAACAAAAAATTAGTGCATGCATGGTGTTGCGGAATTTTAATAAAAAGTTATTCAAAAATTAGAATTACAGAAGTATATGTCATATTAATATGGTCATTTTTACAGAACATGAATGCCCATTATCAAATTAATGTTAAACTGAGAATATTTTTGTACATGATTATTATTAAACCTAAGATTTATTGTGACAGAATGTCAAATCTGGTAACATTCAATGTCGCCAACGTGATTTTGCTCCAGCGGCGAGATCAATGGTTGTCGCTACTATTTGAAAATAAAGGGGCTATACTAATAGTATTTTTATCTTGGTAGTGTAATGCCTGGCGTGCCGGACTTTCACCCAAGCGGCCCGGGTTCGACTCCCGGCGCTGGCAGATCTGGTTAAGGTTTTCTGCAGTTTTCCTTAGCTGTAACACAAATGTGGGTTTGCGCTGTTCCATCTATAAGTCGGCTGCAGCCGCACATTGGGCCTACATAATAATAATAATCGCCCCCTCCCTCCCGCACAAGCTTATAGCTTCTGGGGCCTTGGTTTAGGTTATGGGTTGTAGTAATTATTATTATTATTATTATTATTATTATTATCTATATACAAGGTTCTCTTGAAATAAAGAAATAGACAGAAAAATTATCTGTTGCAGGCAGCCATTTTTGTTTCATATGTATAGTCGTTTTTAGCAATTTCAGAGGTTTACTTAAACTCGCTTATCTCAGATTCTATTTGTCACAGGATGTCCAAATAAAAACCAATCATTTTAGCAAGGGGCAAGCTAAGATTTTAGTCCAGTACCTATTTTACCTAAAATTAAACCTATGGGATGAAGTTTGGTCACATACTAGGAGGTTAAAATGTATTAAAAGTCAATTTTCAAAAAATACTTCTCCAGGAAGGCAAGAAGTTAAGCTGCTGATAATGTTTTCTTTTAAAAATCTTTATAAAAGGTAAATATTGGCCAAGTTTCATACTTGAGACTTAAATGCTTCTCCTTCTAAAATTGTGTTTGTATATGCCAATTTGTACATTTTTTCACATATCCCAAACCCATTATCTCCAGTGGGCAAACATGTAAAATTTTAGAATTGTTTTCAATTCAAGACCTATATAAAGGGAGTTGACAGTAGAAATTTGGAGTTATAGACTTGAATAAGAGGCCAAATATAACACATCGAAAATTAACTCGTAAATGTAATAACATTATACAGGCTGTTTGCAGTTATCGCTATCTCCATTATTATTGGTTTAACAGTTACTAGCAGTATTTGTTCTGCTGATTAACATAGCATAAACCAAAAAACAATTGAAGGTCGCGTTTTCGAGTTATTCAATAAATGAAAATATGAAAAGTGTATGAAAAGAGGTAATAAACATAAACTTTTGTATTTATAATGTCACTGTCTATCCATTTCTAAAAAATACAGAGTGTCCCATTTAAAAAAATGTTATTTTTGAAAATAACTCAAAAACATGACGTTCAATGGTTTTTTGTCTTCTCCGTGTTAACCGGCCGATAAAATATTGCTAATTTGCTAATTGGAGCAATTTCGTACCTCCAATAATTACTGATATACCAACAGTGCACCGATAACTACGAACAGTCTGTATATAAAACAATAAGAAATTATATTTATTGGTTTCAAACAGCGACTTGGACCCAAATGCAATTTCGGTATGGTTCTGGTTCTGCGGCAAGGTAACAAAAATTCTGATTCCGGTACTTGCGTTGAACAAATAAGGGTTCAGGGTACGACACAAATATCGGTTCTTGCGGTTTTATAAATTTCAAGTTCCAACAAATATATTCGTTTATTATTATTTCAATAATAACATTTAATATGTACCATAATTTAATTCTGGTTCAACATAACTATTAAAAGACCCGAAATGGATCCAGATCTAACGAATGAAGAAATATAGAAACAGAGTTTTTACGCAACCTTCATTTCATATAGGGCACAACGCACAACTACAGTTGTACAACTCTGGCGTAATCGATGTGTTCGCTTGCGTGTATCAAGCATAACTACTGCCAGCGTCCCGAGAATCGGCTTTCAATATTTGTGAGAGTGAGCCTATTGGTTATTGTTATACTGTGATAGTAGTATAATGTAATTTGTAATTAACATTACTAACCATTGAAGTAAATATACATTTTTTAATATCAGTTACATGTAGTAACAAAATTATATTATAAAATGAAATAAGGCTATTTGTCTTAATTGGGCTTAATAATCTTAATAAGACTTAATTGTCACGTTATTCGAATTACAGAACCAGGTTCGCTGTTTAAATACTTACAATATGTTTGATTACAGCATTAGGTATACAAACGTACACATATCTTTTAAATCAATAACGTGTAATAGTAAAAGTACTAAAATACCTAACCCTCAAAATTTGCAAATAAATTATCGCGGTAGAGCGAATGTTAATTTCCAGTTAGTGGACTTATTAAAGGCAACACGGCGAGTAGAGAGCTAACACGAATTAATGAATTTTGCACTGATAATGCAGATAACTTCGCACCGTTAAATTCCATTAACCAATAACTGCTGCTATAGCCTCTCCAGGGCAAATTGGGCAAATTTCGAAACAGGAAATAATGTAAACACTTGCCACTTCATCATCGAAAAATTGCAACCATATACATTTGTAATTATTATTTTATAGTTTTTTAAAATGCACTTTCTTTGTGCGACAGTAATTTAATGAAGCTCTTGGTAACATGTGTGCATGTGCACCAGTGAACAATTTAAACATTTTTTTTGTTTATTGTATAATGATTAATTGCTGTTTATAATTGCTTACACGTTTAGAATGCATGCAAAGGCAAAAGAGGAGATAATTAGTGGTAGTGAATAATGTAGCGCTCATATTTTGAACATAACAAAGCACAACAAAAGAGTAGAAGTAAGATTATTTATTCTACGTTTTACCCGGAAGGAACGCAGGTACAAAACAATGTAGAAGTACGAGAATTAAGCTTTGTGTATTAAAAATAATACTAAAACTTAGAGGAAAGTAAGTGTTTGTGCATATACACGCCCTGTAATATGTTAAGGTAAAAATTCCGAAAGTACGCACACACGATTTCCTGCGACATATAATAAAAGGCCTTTTTTATTCGCATGAATAATGAGACCTGTAAAAATTAACTTTCTGCATTAATTAATTAGTTTAAGTGCGCGTTCATTACATATAGGAAACCTTGTGACAAACAATATTTTCGTGCTTTTATATTATTAAAATTATAGCAAAAAATGCACCGCATACATTTGCGTTACTAATGGTAGAATCTAAATGCAGTAGAATTTAGCAGAGGTAATCTGAGTATGTTCTACCTATCACTAATCAATTTCAGAGTGAATGATCATTAGAATCGCATCATCAATAAAGAACTCATAATTTGAATAATTTTAAACAAGAGTAACGCTTGAAATATTTGCAATTCATTCGTCGTTGTAAATCTTGATTATAACAAATTAAAGGTCTAGGGTATTACCATTTTATGGTTGACATTTACTCTTTTCTGGACTAAATAATACAAATGGGTTATTAAATCACTTTATGTGTAGTAATAAAAACAAAGAAAAACAACTTTAATAGATTCAATAAAAAAAATCTATAGAAAGTGATCTGCTAATAACTATCTTTCTATATAATTATTTTTGAAAATATAAATTAACAAAAAAATGAGTTCTTTTATTGTTCTTAATATGACGTCCGTACGCGCCAAAAAAATAAACGAAAAAAATAACATCATACTTGCTGCCCGTAGTTCATTCTCATTCATTCGCCTTAGAGGTTTCTAACCCTTTATATTTTTCCGTAAAAAAACGTGTAGGCGTTGGCCACTTCTGTTCTGGTTTTGGAATAGTAAACCACCGGTTTGGGTAACTAACAGGCCCTTTTGTGCAGTGTTTATAACCTTAATCGAACAGAATTTTTTAAAACGATTATCTCAATAATAGTTTTGCCTGAGATTGCAAATAACGCCATACGCGGAATTGAAAAAATGTTTCGGCTACTATATGGTTTTAGTAAATTCAAGTCAGTAACTTCAATATTTTAATATACTATAAAACGCTAAGCGAGTTCGGATTAGGATTAGAAAGTTAGACATTAAATTATTACTATTTGTTATAGTATGTGCCCTGCAGATCTGAGACAAAGCGTTTTGAGACAAACCCCTCACTTTAATTAGTTTTTAAAACTGTAATTGTCATTATATTTCTAGCATAACCTCCAAGTTAAACCATAAGTCAAATAAATAGAATTCTATATTCACGTGAACTAAGTATTTAAATACAAACAATTATAAAAAACACTTGGGCAATAAATTATTCCTTTCTGTATTTCATTTACGTACGTGTACATTGGTTTAAACCAAATAATAACATGGATTGTGGTAAATCTAACTTTATTTAGTTCCCAGAGATATTATAGATTGGGTTCTGTGAAAATATTATAAAGCAAGTCACCTTTATTTAACAAATTTATGCCCTTTACGTGTTAAAAAAATCTTTTTTGCTTATTCGCATATGCGTCTAAAAAACACCTTGAAGTGTCTGCTAGATTTTATTAAAACAACATCTGCGTGCACTATTCGTCCGCGGAAATACAAATTGCGTTGTATTTAGTTCTTTAGGGTCAAAATATAGTAGCGAAATTAAGAAAATCTTCCCTATCGACTCTACGTGGACTACTTAGCTCTGATTTGCTCAATTTGAGACAGGCGTCTTTTTGATTGGTGTATGAAGAATTGCACTCTCCAAATTACTTAGTATATAACAATATAACCTTCAGTTTTAAAAGAGACGACACTTGCCTTCAGTTGCTGGTCCGAGACAGTACAGTTTAACAATTCAGCCGATGGTCTGATTACAGTACAGTCTATAGACAAGGGCCGGTTTCGGATGCCGTGCCTTGTTATTTGAAAATTTACAGTTAATAAACATACCGTTGTGTAATTAGTTTCCGGATATTAATTAAGAATTTGCGGTTAATAAAAGTACCGTTATACAGTTAAATATTTTTCCGGATGTTTGTGTTTTTGAAGAATAGGAAATCTAGTTTTTCCTATTAAAAGTGTAATAGCTTTAATACAGTTTACCCTATCGTATATCGTTTAAGTAATTCTCGTACCGAAATACCGATAAAAATTAATAACTACAGACTTTATCTTCAATGTTCGAAATTTCGATCAAAAATGGAATCTGAGTTATGTGCCTTATAAATTCAGTTCTGATTTAAATAATAAGTGTGTTGTTTTAAAGAAAAACAACGAACATTTGCCGATGGTTATCAAAATTAATTTAATAACCAAACCTTATGAAAGTTTTATGGCATTACGACGGTTAATTCATTGCATCCTTGAATTATGTGATAGCAGAAATCTACGAACATTCAGGTTTCTCCTGTTAGTCCAGCAGTAATTATTTTGGTGCGTGCAGGAGTTATTTTTGTGCAACTTAGCGTTAATTTTGTTTGCGAATTATTGACAACTACAGGTACAGTGAATTATCTATTTCTTTAATGTTAAATATTTATGTGAATTTTCTTTGGATCTTTGTAATATTTCTACAGTTTGTTTTTCATTTATACGTAATTTAGTATACAATTTTTTATTCGATAAAATTTTCTTAGTCAAGTCAAGCTCTTAGGTAGGGAATTATTATTTGAATTTTGAGTTTAACATTTGTAATCTCTTTATATATTATTTTTCTTTGTGTTTTCTAAAATAAATATGATTTTAAAGTTAATTAAAACCCGTAAGACAGAATCATATAATTATGAAAGTTTTTATTCATGTTATCATTAAACTAAATTTTTGACTTTGTTGAAATTAACTAATATTTTTGTACTAAATTTATATCGGTCTGATTTCATTTTCTGATTAGTGATTTCAGACAGATTTATTAGATTCATTTGATCTACTTGATCTATTTAATTATCGTTGTTAAGCTTCATAATCAGATGGCGCCCTCTTGTGTATGTTTTTGTGTTTTTGAAACCTTTATCCATCTCTTTATAAATTAGACAACTGCAGAACCAATACCTACGACCTGAAATTAAAATTTGTAAGATAGCGCTAAATCTCAAGCCGTGGTAATCTTGAGCATCTTTTAACGTAAGTAGAATTATTATTATTTAGTTTTTTTATCGTTGTATTACCGTGCAGAAAAAAGCGTTGCTATAAATTGGCGCCCTCCGCGGGGCCTGGTGTTTTTTGTTGCTATAAGGACAGCCATACATTTCTCCGAAGATTATCAATGTGTTGACACAAGTCAGCTCATTTTCAGGTTTTTAAACAAATTTCAAATTTCATTACAATGTACAAGTACAGCACGAAGCACGTACGACGAAAGTTTATTGGTTATTGTTAACGTCTCCGTCAAAGCAGGTAAATATAATCACTACTTAATAATTTAAGTATCTTATTTAAATACCTAATATTCTTGTAACACAATGTTTACATATTTGTATTTTTATTTTTGTAATGTCATCTTTAATTTTTACTATATTATCTTTAATATATAGTGGTGCTTTACACATCAGACTAACCTAGGGGCCCTATCTTTTGAGAAGCCTTTTCCAGTTTGGTGGCATTATCCTATTAAAAAAATCGCTATAGATAAATTGAAGGCGCATACATAAATTTGCACATAAGAATGCAAACATTGTATATTGTATTCTATACAATTAGCTGTTCACATACATTTCTTCTAATGAGCTAGGTATAATAGTATAGTACGTAGTGTTTTCTTATATTTACCCCTGTTACTTACCTTGTTAGGGGTGGATTATTGGTTTTTGGCGGACATCTCCGTTCCAATTGATCCTGCAACGAAAATATGCAAAAATTAAGAAAATTATTCTGTGTTTATCAAGTTTTTTATACGAGCGATCGTCTTCGAGAAATCGACTATTTAAATTATTAAAAAAGCGTATTTTTGGGTATTATGGGTCCTCTATTCCACATCATCCTTAAGGGTGCGTACGAGACACGTTTTTTAGCGCTATCCTTTGTGGGCCTAATCTACTACTCCAGAACTCCAAAAAGATTTTTTTGTAATTTTAGATTTTTGAATATTTATGTAATTTTTTTTTCTTATTCATTTAAAATTACGTTTCATATTCATCGTCTTCCTTAACTATATCGTTTTGTTCGTTTTTTCTGTTATCTGCTTCATCCTTATTTCCTCATCTTCCATTTGCATGTTGCATAAAAGCAAAACTTGGCGTTGGAAATTGAAGGGTGCTTTTTTGGTGTGACAGAGAACGCCACAACAAGAGTACCACAATCAAAAGCTCCCGATAGCATCTTGGAAATAATTTTCTGCAATTGTCTCAAAGGGTGTCGACCAAGGTGTATCCAGGGTGTCGAAAAATGGGATTTTCTTTGGGGCAATGTATGAACACTGCACCAAAGAAAATGAATTGCAAGGAAAAGTCACTGCAGATGATCAGGCTGAATCGGCGACGGCTAACCGGCGACGGCCAATTGTTCTAGACCCTTATTTCTATACTTTGTTGGCTTATAACTATAGTGTGGTCTAGTAAAGATGCTCTGTGAATTATAATATTTCTAAGGTACATGAATAAGTAATAAAATATATATTCTTTTGCAACAGAGTCCAATAAAGAAAGACTTATAATCGAAAAGTACCTGAAATAACTTTAATTACAACACTAAATATTTATGAAGAGACAAATATTCATTGTCTCAGCATTATTTTGCTTCGACAAGCGATAACACAATCTACTATTAATCTAAAGGTTACTATAAACTTTACTAAAAGTAATTTCTATTGGCCGATACACAAGAAAACAACGTTAGTTAAAATATATCAAGAGATGCTAAAAAGACACGATATTAAAAATACAACAGAAGCAAGTGAAACCAGAGTTTTATGTAAAATAGAGTTGCTAAGAAATAAAGGAATTGGAAACAAGAAATATGCCAACATATACGAGTATATGCAAATATGCAAATAGGCAAATATGCCAGAAACAAGAGAAAGTGGAATGGATACCAAAAAGAAAAATATCATAATCAAAAGCTGTAAAAATATCAAAGGTATTCAAATTTCTGTATTTCCCAACTTGACACATGACCAGGAAGAATACAAACAAATATATACAAAAACATCTAAACATTTTGAGACAAAGTACTACATCAAAGAGCCACATTTAGAAGAAATAAATAGGTTATTTATTAATGATAAATAATATCACATACTGCAGACAGATAGGAAGTATTAGAACAAGAGAGTCAAAAACAACAAAGAAGTCATTTAGTGCGTAGTCCCCACTTCAATAGTTACTATCGCTATTGAAAAAGGAGAATATTTAAGTAGAAGGGTTTTTTGAATAAATAAGAGGTAATTGTTTAAGTTTCTGAGCAATGAGAAAAATCCAATAGCCTGCACAAACATCAAATATCTTAGAAAATAAACACAGCAGGATAGGAATGAGATTACATGGAGTTCCCCAGGGGACCGTTCGGTACGGTATTATGTATAATAGACACGGGCAACATTATACAGATATAGAAAAACAGGTAGGAAGTACGTACGAGACCATATGTATGATAAGGAACGCGCTAATAAAACAAAGAAGGGTTTATATCGGGTCACGCCTTTGTTCTTCTTAGTTTGTTAGTTGGGGAACATTCGAGCATTAAAGTTGTTTAGTAAACCACAAACCGAGCGTTCGTGTAGTTCCCCAACCCCACTAATAACACAAACTAAACAAGAAGAGCAAAATCGGGGCCCGATATAAACCCTTCTTTATTTTACTAGCGCGTTCCTTATCATACACACATATGGTTTCGCAGATACTTCCTTCTTGTTTTTCCACAGCTGTATACTAAACATATATTCCTTATTAATATTTATCAGGAACAATTATTATAAAATAGTTTAACGGACTGCAATTTTTTATAAAGGAGCCTCATGGTAAAATGTAAAAAACAAAGTGAAATGAATTTACTAACAACTAATAATTACTAAACAACTAGTAATTAATAATAATAATGAACAATAATCGAATTGCAGAAAATGAATGAAATTGTTAACAGTGATATAGGTATTTACATTGATAATCATCTATACTGGGATATTCACATAAAAAAAAACTTAAATTCACCTTAAAATATATTATTCAAATTACGTGTTTCAGAAATATATTGAATAGTCACTTCTTCCAGATTCTACATGGTGTTTCAGTGATGAATAGTCACATTTTAAGGATAAGCTTCGGAAGTTATTAGAAATATAAAGCCTTAATAACATTTTTTGATTTAATGCATTTGAAGATCCAGAAAACTAAGCACAGCGTTTATAGAAAAGTGTGTAAGGTCAAGGTCAGTGATAAATGCAGACCTTTCAAAATCGAGATTTATGCTGTTGTTAACTGATAACTACAACAACAAAACAAAACATGATTTTTTTTGTACGTGACATGACGTCATGAAGGTTGCGATCATTACATAAAAGGTAATCGGTACAGTAAGCTTAATATTGAAGGGGAACGTCACCAGTTCACTATACCAGATAATAAACAATACAAATAGCTTCAGTATTGCTACATAATAAAGACAAGATAACAAATTAAAACCATTAACATTCAATTTTATCAGGATTTTAAATTATATTTCATTGCAAAATTTTGAATAAAAATATAAATTACTACTAAATAACATTAATTGACATAACCTAAAAGCAAATTTCCTTTTGTCCATTGTGTTTCGAATGTTTTTAAGCCAGATTACCTACCTTACACGAGTAGACGTTTGAAACCGTCATCTTCTTGTTTATATTATTGTTCTTTTTTTCTTATTTACTGTATATTGTTTTTTTTGTGCGGTAAACAAAATTAATATGAAAAGATTTTTTCTCCCCAGACCTGCAGATACACACACACACGGGTTAATGTATCTATTGAAAGAATGATGAAATTGTCATACAATCCGTCAAGAATATCAAAACAAAAAGACAATTTTAAAACATAATATCAAACAACAGGTTGTCAGTAACGTATTTTATTTCTTTAGTTCCTCTAGGAACCACTTGACCAAAACTACTTACCAAAACAAAATAAAGAAAAGTTTATTACTAATTTTAAGAACTACCATCGACATCTCATAAACCAAACAATATCATTTAACCTCCTTGAACTTCAAAATATATATATATATATATATATATATATATATATATATATCAATGCATATTCATACTATACAATTTAAAAACACTGGAATGAACTTTGATTGATTCCATTTTTCTGAAAATTTATTGAACTGCGCCAAAAATTGTATAAATGTATATACAAAGTTTCTTTCTTTAATACTTATCTAACCACTGACAAATTCTGATCATACCTTAATAAAACACCGTGTATATTACGTCTTGAAGAGTTTATACTGCATATGCTATTGTTGCTTAGGGTGGCCTGACGTGTGTTCATTTAAAATATTTTGATCAAACAATACCGTTTTATAAATCTGATTTGCTATTTACAGAACCCAAAATTCTATACTCGTATTTGCGTCGACTCTACAACCTACAATTTGTTACGTATGTATTTAAGAAAAGAGACACATATATTTAAATGTATTGACCACAACATAGCACAAGATATAAAACAGAGTATACAATGCAAACTTCGTTAAGGTCCTTCTCGTTAATTATACAGTGTGTCAATAGAGTAAGAAATAAAATTCATATTTTTTTGTATTATCACTGTTTGGAAGAAAAGCTCGGACACGTCAATTATATTTTTTCTGCGGATTTTATGACGTCAATTTTAATTTTTTAGTTTACTGCTGTGGGACCTATGACGTCATCAACATTTTCTTAAATGGAACCCCTTTATATTTCTTGCTAGAAATGAAAAGTATATTTTTTCTGACTTCAGCAATACCTCATATGTGGTATTTAAAATTAATATTTTTTGAAGTATGTAGGGCCAAATGTGATAGCTTTCACGAAAATAATAATAAGACTTGAAAGATTCTATAAACACGAAACAAACAAAAATCACCGCCTTTTATTAATGACATATTAATACGGAATATTATTTTTTGTGTTTTAAAACAGTTTGTAGTTTTATTTATTTTTAAATCAATGTTTTTGCAGAATGTTTTAATTGCATTTATTTACAAATAAAACATAGTAACTGTACAGACGCGGTAATCCGGAAACCGCGATGATTCGGATTGCCCCTGTTTTAATTAGTCCGAATTAGCGAGACTTCACTGTAACTGAAATGAGTTAAGAAACTTGACATATTATATTAAAATGGTTTAATCAAATAAATGGTAAGTTTGTAAGTTAGATGTTATTGCTGTATTTGTCCACCACAGTAGACTGGATTTCCTGAATAGTTCATCAAACATAAGTGCGTAGTCAAGTCCCTGGATTTAATTGGTTTAGCCTTTTAAGTGTTTCCAAGTCTAAAAAATGCAATACTCAAGCCTCAATACGCAGTCTATTCTTAATAAGTTGAACAGTTAAAAGATATACCTAAACCAAAAAATGAAGGATCTAAACCGAGTGAATCTAGCAGGCGCAGATTAGCAGTCGGAGTTGATTGTGAGCGAGCCTTGTTCCCAAATTGTCAAATTTAGACAGTTTGAAATTAAAAATTGTCATTGCAATCTGTCAAAGTTTTGAAAGGTTTTTCACAACTCCAATTGTTACTTATTAAACTACTATTAATAAATATTAATTGGAGTTGTGAAAAATCTTTTAAGCAGCAACTAATGTCGTACACACTTTTGCTATCAGAATGTTATTTATTAATAGTAGTTTAATAAGTAACAATTGGAGTTGTGAAAAACCTTTCAAAACTTTGACAGATTGCAATGACAATTTTTAATTTCAAACTGTCTAAATTTGACAATTTGGGAACAAGGCTCGCTCACAATCAACTCCGACTGCTAATCTGCGCCTGCTAGATTCACTCGGTTTAGATCCTTCATTTTTTGGTTATAGTATAGTATTTCATAAGAATTCTCACTATTTGAAAAAATGAATCAAGGAGTTTATTTATGTTACAGATGTTACATACTTACAGATGTTATAGTACAAGTCCCACATTTGTGTTACAGGTAAGGAAAAACTACAGAAAACCTTGATCAGATTTACCGGCATCGGGAGTCAATCTTGGACCGCTTGGGTGAGAGACTAGCACGTTAACCGCTGTACTACCAAGACTAAGGGCCGATCTATTCACCTCCCTGTAACTTTATCTGGTAGTTAATTGTCATGGATACCATCGTGGAAACAATTGTAGCTATATCAACTAACTTCCAGATAAATTTAAAACAAGGTGAATAGATCGGCCCTAATTATAATATAATATGGATGAACCGGAAGAATAAATTAGGAAACATGCAACCGCCAGTAGATGTCCATGCCAAATTACTTTATAATAACCTTTTTTCGATTTTATTCTTTCCCGCATAGCGCATCACCCGTATGCATTCGCTACTAAAGTCACATGCACATAATAATGATAATTATCTTATGCTTACCTGTTTAAAACTTGTCCAGATTATAAGAAAATGGGTTTGAAAATAGAGTTTGTAACCAAGAACCGTTTTTACATATTGCCCTCTAAGACTCATAATTATTACTCAAGCTGATATGGATATAAAATATTTAGCACTCTTTGTGTTTTTCATTGCCAACTACCGTTGAATTGGAAGATGTGTAGTTCAACAATGACGATAATTGTTAATTAAAATTATGCTAATAACATTTCAAGAAATTCTGAAATAATATATGAAATAGGATAACGGAATAGTGAAAACCTAATCTTGAGGCTATCGTACAACTTTCAGAGGGCATTTAATCTTAGGAGAAAATCAGTTAATCAAAACTAATTTCCTGGCTGACCAGCAGTGGCCCGGTTAGCAATTAAACTAAGGACATTATTTTGCTAATTTCATTGCTATTCCATTAGAGGTCTGCGTGATGCAGATAGCCTCGCTCGAGGCCGCTATTAATGGTTCGGGGTGGCGGAATGCAACTCATTACTGGCCGGTGTTTCCTTAGCTGCTCGTTATTCGCGAACCTGAGCTGTCCTGTATTAGATTAACCCTTGTCTGGACTTCCAATCTTTATCCATATTAAGGATGAGGGCAAAATTAATATCTGCGATTGAATTGGATTTAATTAAATTTTGTGGATATTAGGTCAAGTACATAGCCACTACTAGTATTTGGACGAAGCTCTTATTATAAACGTGGTGGCCACATCCAATAACAATAATATTACAAACAGGATTGCTTCAGTTTCGACATTACAATATTATTTTAAATTGGGTGAATATGTAGATGTAGAATTACAATATAAAATTAAGAAATTTAGAATTAGTTTTAGAGTCCTCTATGCAGATGCAGGATTTGGCGTTTTTGTAACGTAATATAAAATTAAACTTAAATCTACGACGCTGGGAGTGCTCTGAAGCTAGCTCTAATACTTGTAGCTGTCATTTAACATCTATTTTGTGCAGATTGCTGGGTGTCCTGCATATTTGTTTGCTAAGTGTAAAACTTTATGTATACCAATAAATTTATGTTTATCCCTATCGCAATTTGGTGATATTTGTGAAATCCAAGGATGATATAGGCATGCACGCCACAACATAAGTCTTACCTAATTTTACTTTGTATGTTCTAAACTTTATCGCAACGTACGAAATTAAATTGTCTGCTCAAGAAAAACTGACTGGCAAACATCATTATCAAAGCTCAAATGTTTGAAACAAGAACGACCGCAAATGTAAAACACAAACTTTGGTTTCCTTTTTATTGTAAATTTACTTCTTTAGTGCAGTTTGATACACTTAATAATTATTTACTTATTTATCGTATTTTGATATTTTAAGAGTCTTAAGCCTTAAACCATAACTAACAAACCATAACTTATTATGGTTTATTTGATCAATATAGTGTAATGAAATAATATCTATCGAAAACCCTGAGACGGGTATCACTTGAAACTAGTTTATAGTACGGAAGCTGAAACCCATGTAAGATTGCATAGCAGTTGCTTGCATTCGATTTCGAGACACGTATCCAATACTGTACTACCATGTTCCAAAATAACTTAAACGACTATTACCTCTTACCTCTTAAATTTCAAGATTTTAGATTTGAGCATCCGCGACTAGGTATCCACTTTAATGGCAATTCCATGGGTACTGCCCATCACGGAATCTAGAAAGTGTGATAAACTAAAAAAATAAATACTACAATAATAATTATTTTCGTTATAAGTGCGCTGTCATACCAATTTTTAGGTTCGAGATTGAAATGTAGAGCAAGACGCGTTAGCGGAGTGCTTTATAAAAGTACAAGAGCCTAAACATTCTCAACGCACGCGTATCGAAAAATATTTTTTGTATTCGTGTACACAAAATTGTAGAACGCCTTAATTATTGATTGTAAATTTTGAAGTAAACTTTGTCATGTGTTAAATTAGGTACTTACTATTTTATATATTTTTGGGCGAGGAATCGGAATGGTGGATAATATGGCCGACCCTACTAACATTTAGCCGAATCTGGGAGAATTAAATCACCAGTAGGGATTCTTATCGCACCAATCGTCGCATTGGCACGGAGCCTACAGTTTTGCTTTCGAAAAGAAGACATTTTTTCCGCTATGAAAAATCACCAGCTTAGCCGGGAATCGAACCAGCAACCCTTGGATTAGTTATATACCAGTTCTTCGGTTATAAATATACCTAACAAAACAATTATAAAAAATGTTTTATAATGTAATATGCTTAAGTTAGTTAGTTTGTTTGTTTGTTTGCGTTGTATTTTGCATAGCAAACGAGATATGGGCATAGAATTTTTTGTGCAGGAAAAAAATAATCTTTAGCGGTCGAAAAGCGTTTTGTTTGTTTTTTTGATTTCAGGGCAACACACTTTTGATGTCGAGCCGTGTTCAGATGTTGTGTAACTTGAAAGCGTTTCGTTGCAGTCACTTTATCGTCGCACACTGTACAATACAACACCTTATCGTCAGTTGTAAGAACACTGAATTCCTTAACATAACTTCGAAGTGTAACAGACACAGACCGTTTTTCTTTACCCATCTTTACACTCTAAAATTTCAAACTGAAATGCAGTTTGCAATTTCTGAACTGTCTTAATTGAAAGATTACAAGATTAGTAAGCAAAAGTACAGGCAAATTTTTCTATTAACAGAAAGTTGTCACAGGGTCTTTGGAATTTCCTAATACCTATTTATCACAATACCGCAGGATGTAAGTATTTAGATTTTAGTTGAAACTTTTTCTTTCTTAGAAAATATTAACAAGTACACAGATGGTTAAGGCAGTAAAATATTTTAAAGCCTAGTATTTAACAATAAGCTTAAATTATGGGTTTCCCCTAGGTTCAACTAAGTCGCCCTTGCTTGGTTGTCTAAAATGCTAAAATTATTTAAAAAATATTAGAAATTTCATAAAGCATGTAAAACGCTCAAAAAGTGGTAAAATATGCACACTCGTTCAAAAATGCTAAAATATGCATGCATTTATAAAAAACACCTAAATATGCATTTATATGCACTTTCAAATTGACATATGTGATTCATATGTGGCTTAAACATGTAGAAATATAACTCTGCATATGTTTGCTATAAGCAGAAAAAACATGCAAATGCATAGAAATCCTATACCAATTGATCATAAATGACCTCTGGAGGTCAACAGATCCATGATGACAAGTTCTATAAGTCTACTAACTTTAAAATATTCTATGAAATTCCAAATTTTAATGTATACTTGATCTTTGACAGTTTCTAGTGTTCGCAGATATGGGCATTTGTAGGTATAATTCTATATTTGAACTTACTTTTGCTAGAAGACAGTTTCCTATGAACGGGGCGACGGTGGGAGGGGCAGGGCAACCTGTAAAAGTTCGTAAACGAAATGATCAAATGGTTGAAAGGGATATTAAAACTGAAAGAAGAAACAATATAATTATTAAATTTGTTTAGTTAAACGCAAATACTAATTAGGACAATAAGATTATCAGATGTTATTAGCAGAAGTTGCTTGCTTATCATATTATTGGAACTGTGCCGACTTGGAAATACAATTGGCAATCATTTCGAGTTTTATGCGATCAGAAGAAAACGAGCATTTTTTTATTATCACAATTGATACAACCGACTAAAAATAAATCATGTTTTTGTAGGCACAAAGAGATTTATTTAAGTTAATAACCGGCTCCTTCTTAATTGAGAGGGCAGAAACATACCTAAACATATATGCCTAGAAATCTGGCAAAATAAATTGAGATAAAATAACAAAATTAAAACATAGAATCGGTTAACAACACTGAGAAAATAAAACTATTATATAGCTTAGATTAGCTAGAAAGCCTAATTAGTTAATTTCACAAGTTCAAAAAAAGAAGAAAATAAGGAAACAGAAAATCGATGAAAATGAATTTTTGAAAGAGAAAAGCTCTGATTTCTTCAGTAATTTGCAGATTAATTTGCAACATGTGTTATTATTATTATTATACGTATACATTGCCTTTTATTATTATTACATTCATAAAATAGCATTCCAGAAATATTACATTTAAAACAAAATTAATTTCATAATTGGCATTGTTTAAAGCTGAAAAACTGCACATATTATAACTTTTGAAAGCTGTCATATAGTAGTTAATTAATAACACAATCCACAAACGCAATGTAGAATTATTATTACATACAGGTCTCTATACGTCAATTGGATATTTTTCCTCTTTTTGCTGCCCATTTTCAATTATAAAGTTTAATTGAGCTATAGTATTTTAAAGAATTTTTAATCGATGAGTATTTTACAGTTATTCACCTATTATTTGTATTTTTAGATTGTTAGGTAAAAAAACTAACAGAATAAGTGAAAGAAATAATAAGTGATAATTGATTATAATCAATATTTAGTATTACATACATTTATAAAGATAAATGAGGTAAAAGATTATGTGATTAGTAATTAACTACCAACCCAAACTGAGATAAGTTTTGTAATGTAAGAACAGAAATACCTATAAACCCGAATATAAGACTAGGGTTTTCCCCAAAATATTATTAAAAAACCTGTTTTTTACTGATAGGGTAATAGGCTTTAGTGATAGGGTATTTACTGATTTGGGTCCGAATACAAGACAACCCTTGGATCGTCTTATATCTGGGCCATTCGATCTTCGAGAATTTTCGTGCACGAAAAGACAAGTTCTCGAATTCGCTACCTCTGCCGACGCATTGCCAGTTGTACTGGAGGCGTCTATCTAGTCTAGGTGGCGCTGCCACCTGTTTAGGTTTAGAGTCACTACATCTAGTCACCTAGGCCGCGCTGGTCGATCAGAATACCGAAAAACTATTGGCGCAAAGAAATGATCTTTAATAATGAACATATTAAAACCACATTTTACGTATTTGACGTAATAGAGATTTGAATTTTCAGAATAAGAAAAACTTTTTAAACTAAACGTGGATTTTGTTAAATTCAATACAGATAAAAATAATGAACAATTTTTATGCTTCTTTTGCCCTAATATAACGCCACCTTACGGTACTCTGATCAAACAGCACAGCCTAAATGACTAGATGTAGTGACTATTTAGGTTAACATCTAGGTTTAGCCTAAAATATCGTTAAACTTAAGTTAGAGACTGAGGCTGTTAGAAGTTGTAGACTTACAGCGCCGGCGATAGGTATGTGTCTTGCATACTCGAGCAACACGCAGAGGGAAAACGAAAACATGTGTTGCTGACCAAAACACAGGAAAATGCTAAAGCATAATTGATTAAATTGAAAATAATATTTGCTCATAAAACATGATATCAGGAATTATCCGCCGGGTGTCCCGAGTGTCTCTAGTGGATGCATTCCTGAAAAATCCTAACTTAAACTTTCTAATTAATCGAATATCGAATACGGTTAACAAGAATGTCCAATCTAACGCACTAAGTAGCAAAAGTAGCCACGAATATACATTCCATCAAACGAGAACTTTCGTGTGTCATGTTAACTCGTGTCAAATGTTCAGGTCGCATATCTCATGGCGAAGGTATGTCTCCTGATTATGATAAAATCACAGCCATAATAAAAGCACCGTTACCTATATCACAAAAAGATTTACAGCGATTTATAGGTCAGCCGTAGTCATACATTATAAGAGAAATGAACAACTTTCCCTATCGATTGATTCGAGTCAGTCAGCTGTAGGTGTTGCATTGCTACAATAAGGTCACCCTATTTCGTTTGCATATAAAACTTTTACGGAGTATCAAAAGAAGATGGGGCAGATCGAGAAAGAATTATATGCCATCGTTTCTGGGTACGTGCGTTTTCATCAATTTGTGTACGATCAAACGGATCACCGTCCACTGATCACACTGTTTAAGAAACCACTCGCAAAAGTGCCAACTCGCCTACTACGAATGCTGTTAAAGCTTCAGCCTTATTCATGCTACAAACCGGGTATTCAAACGATTACAGCGGATACGCAGTCAAGCGTCTCATGTCAACCTGTTAACTAAGTACTTACAAGTTTTAGAGCAGAGACTTAATTACAACAGAGAAGTTAATTTGTTAGACGCTAGTATTTGTAGCAAACGAATAATTCTTTCAACAATAGCTAGACTATTTGACCCTCTAGGTATAGTTGCTCCAATAATACTGACTGAAAAATTGATAATTCAAAGTCTCTGGACGTTGAACTTGGATTGGGACGACAGTCCCCCCTCTTATATAGTAGAAAAGTGGAATGCATTTGTATATGAATTACCACAGATATCAAATTTAAAAATACCTCGTCATATAGGCATTGTTTCTGATAGTTTGAATTATTTGATTGGATTTTCAGATGCTTCTCAAAGCGCATGCGGCGCCGTAGTTTATTTACGAACTGTCGCTAATGGCAACGTAACAGTCAGTCTATTATGTTCGAAGTCCAAAGTGACTCCATTGAAAGCAGTGTCCATACCTCGTTTAGAGCTTTGTGCGGCACACTTACTTGCAAAGCTCATTCATGTAGTTTATAGTCAGTATCAATCTAGAATTCATATCGATAGGATATTAGCCTTATCTGACTCTACAGTCGCCCTCCAGTGGATTCATTCTTCCCCTCATCGATGGAAGACTTTCGTCCCCCATCGCGTAGCAAAAATTCACGAGCTTTTACCTTTAGAAAAATGGTTTCACGTTAGTATTCTGACTGTGGAACTAATTATATAGGAGCGAAATCTTCCTTAGATGATCTTTATATATTTGTTACTTCCAATGAATATTTACATCGTTTTCATAGTGAAATTTCGGAAAAGGAAAATCGAGTGGAATTTTAATCCACCTTCCAGCCCGCATTTTAGGGGTATATGGGAGGCCAATATAAAAGCCGTTAAAACACACATATATAAAGTTGTTGGTACCCAAACTCTTACCTTTAAAGAATTACAAACCCTTTTGTGTTCTGTAGAAGCAATCTTAAATTCTCGCCCACTTTGTATTTTAAGCAACGACCCGAGTGAACCCCAAGCACTGACACCCGCACATTTTCTTAACTTGACGCCTTTGAAGTTCTTGCCTGTTCAAGATTTTCATGAGGTCCCGATTAACCGTCTGGATAGGTATCAATTGATAGATCAGATGATCCAGGCATTCTGGCGCCGTTGGCACTTAGAGTATCTCTCCTCTCTACAGGTGAGAGAAAAATGGGATACTAAATCCCCAAATATAGTTCCAGGCAAGGCTGTTATCATAAAACAAGACAATGCGCAACCTTTGCAGTGGCCCCTTGGTATTGTAGAGGAAGTCTTTCCGGCCGCTGATGGTACGGTTAGAGTAGTGTCCGTGCGCACTAGACACGGAATTTGGAAGAGACCAGTAGTTAAGGTATGTCCTATTCCTACCCAATAATTTTTCTTATTTTATTTTATTTTTTCTAGATCAGATGATTTTCCCTGATCAAAATTTATTTATGTTCTGGTATAGTTTCTTTCAATTGGTATGGTTTCATTGGTTAGACTTTTCTATTTTAGTTTTTCTATACGTTTTATTCACCAACAGGAACAATAATAGAAAAAAAATCTTTTATTTTTTTGTCGCTAAGTATTTTCTGAAAATTATGTTTTTCAGCAGGAGGGGTATGTTCGGGCCTCTGCCCGCTTTAGTAATTATTCTAATTAATAGAAAAAATAATTAGTTGGTTTGTGCACATAATCACACTGTATATGTATAACATATATGTAGTTTTTAAAGTTTTATATGGAATCACTGAGATGGCGCACTGCGTATTGTAATAAATTCACGCAGGTGTTCAGATAAAACATTTGAAGAAAATTTAAATAGGATTTTTCAGAATAGTAAAAATATTCTTATAGTGCACATCGTGCTTCGTTTTTAGTTATTTCTCATATAGTGTTTTGCTATTCTCCAATTAATTTCAAAGCAGAAGTTCAAATTATATTTTAGACTCAATCTCATGAAATGGTGATGAGAGTCTAACATTATTCTAAGGTGGTTTCCTTTCTCTCTATCCTATTTTCCCGCCGCCAACTACATAAGAAGAGAGAGTCACCGTTTTATGGATAAGTACTCAAAATTTTATGATTTGATCTTTTGGGCACAATATACAGTCCGCTCATTATCAAAAGGAAAAAAATTCAAATAATATTTTATCAATACAAATTCCACCTATGGATTTCAAATAGTAATCATACAGAAAACATATATATTAGATGAGAAAGGTAACGTCATTGTAGAAGACTACTGCTTCAATTATTTTGAAATTGCTGCAGTCACACAATCTATTGCGGTGATATTAGATCACATCATTGAAAATTTTAATTAACGATAGATCGTAAACGTGAAAACAAAATATTTTACATATCAGATTTAAAATAAAAGAGGGACATGCTAAGTGATAGGCACAATTAAATATAAAGGTTACACATAGGGTCACAGTTAGGCTCATCAATATTTAAAATAGAAATCAAGAATAACAATTACATGCAAACATAACCTAAATTTCATATGCATATGAAAAGGTTGATTTTTATAAAAAAAGGATATTAATCATTTAGATTGTTTTATCATAATACATGTTTATACAACCCAAGTTACACATTGGGATAGGTTTTTCACTTGTAGAGAAGAAGTAATCTTCTTGTTTAGATTTAAAGGCTACGATCTTTAACGTAGGATGAATTTTTCTATTTTCCAAGAGACCAACTTAGTTTCGCGCTGTCAGTTAACCAAAAACAGATAAATTGGGTCAATCTTGTTATGACTTATATAGTACAATTAGTTTTTAAACAATGTTATAATGATCCTGAACATTTTCATTAGTGAAGGTTTAAATCTTGTCGTTATGCTTATACTGTTTTTCCTCACCATTGTTTTTATGTATACACTTGGAGAACTGTATGCTGGACATTTGATAAATTGATTCTATTTGAATCAATATTAATGCTGGAACTTGCAAATGCATTAATTGGTTGATTCGGTGTCGTATCGGACTGAAAAATTATGTTTGTTGTAAATTGTAAAGATGTCCCCTTGGAAAATTTATATCTATTAGTTGTATTGTGTGTTCATGCATCTATTTTGTAACGGATAAACCTGTTTTATTTCAATTTTGTATGTAATTAAGCTATAACGAGATTTGTACATTGTCAATCGTTTTCGTCTTGTATCTTTGTTGCGATGCACTTTTGGATACAAGTGTGTTACATTGTTTTAATCCTTGTTTTAAGTACTACAATCCTGTGTTTATAGAATTAAGATTCGTGATAATTAAGAACAGCTGTGCGGGTCAGTGACGTCATAAACTTTACGTGCTTTCGATTTTGTTTTGGAAAAATGTCAGTGCAGGCTTTTGTTTCAACAAAATCTATATAAGTTGGAGCCAAATTTAACAAAGTCAGTCGATAAACAGCTTTGGGCGAATCTATGCTTGACTCCGGATTAAAAATCTGTAATTTAAAGTGAGGTTAGATGTTTTAACCATATGATTGACGTAAACGTCATGTATAAACAAAGTTTGAATTAAGTTGAAGTGTTTACCTGAACATTTTTTAAAAAGTTTAAAGAAGATTTTATTGTTGTTCTACAGCCCATTACAAGCTATTTGAACGAGTTTTAAATAAATTCTGGGAGAATTTAATTTTCTTCATCGATTTACGTATTGACGTTTTAAAAACAAGAAATCAGCTGACAAATACATTGATACAGTGCTACCAATAGAGGATTAATATTTAAAAGGAAACTATCTTTATAATATACCAGGTTGGTCGTAATTAAAAGGCTTCTTTAATTTGATTGACAATATTAAAGTTATAAAGTTTTTTCTTTAATAATTTCAAATTTATTTTGTTAAATCTTAAAGGTTCTTTTGAGAACTTATTTTCTTTCAAAAATAAAACAATTCAATTTCTTTTATTTCAATTTATTTTTCATTAAGATAAACATTTTTAACATTTAACATTTTTATTTGTAAACAGTTTTTGATTTGTGTTGGTTTGTTCAAGTGAATGACTGTAATAGCCCTATGTCAGGCTATTACGACTTTGTACAAATATGAACAATTTTCCCTCTTATTTTTTTATTTTTAACATTTCTATTCATTTTTCTTTTGAATTAAATAAAGTTTATGTGTTTTTAAAATTACTTATGTGTTTAGTTGATGCATATACAAGCATTCAGTTTTCTTTCTTTTTGAATTTAGAGTTTAGCAGTGGTTGTCCAGTTTGCAGGAGCCCTAGTGTTTGCAACATAAGTTTTTCTCCTTTTTCAGGCATGAGAATTAATAATAATCTCGTAATTCAAACAATTTATGTTCTATCGAATAACTCTGAGCTGGCTGATTGGAATAAAGAAAAATATATGGGGTGTATTTTTATTTTAATCCACCGTATATAATTTATGTTTATTATTGGAACGGTGGGCATTTTATATCTATTACATCATTTATTTAAATATATACAAATATCACCTCACTATAGTATCAAAAATTGTAACTATTCAGGAAAATAATTTTGCTCGACGTGGTATACCCTTAATACTGGTGAATGACAGGGGTGACACGGGACCTCCTTTAATTTAAGAGAATTTAAATGGTTCAATACAAAACGCAAGTCGCAGTGTTAACTTCAACCCGAATGGTTCGTTTTAACTTTCATCAAGAACTGAAATTGAAGAATCAACTACTTTGATCGAAAACCCAAGCCGCAAAACATGCTGAGACCTGGAGTTTATATACGAGTATATTACAAAAAAGATCCAAAATCTTATTGGAACCCAGGAAGATTTTATATCACATTGCTAACAACCTCGATCATATGAAATAGTCATCTGATCTACTGATCAGACGACAATATAAACTGAATAAATATAAATAAATCTGACTACCTATAGACGAAATAAACAAATAAACATTCTTCCTGCTCCGTCTCCAATGAAAAGTTTATTAAAGGATTGAGAGGTCCCTGAAAATAGTCAAGCACACACGAAAAACTATCTTTTTATTAATAAACTCAACCACATAACTGTCCCAATAGTGTATCTTCAGAGGGACTGTAATTTACTCGATTCCACCGTTTTGACGAAACTTATCACACTATTGTTTGCTATAACGCAAAATTACTGGGTGAATTGGATTTACCTAAGAAAATTTCTATGTACCTACGGAGTCCTACGGCTCTAGACGTCTACTTAACGTCTGGACGGTTTTTCACCGTGAAAAAATGATAACATCGTCACCAAAATGCATATTATGGTTGGCTCTCTAAAACCCACCCACAGAAGAGACATCATAACAATACAATGATTACAATATTAGATATTACGTATTGGCATAAGTCAAATATAATGTGTGGTTTGGAAACACCGTTTAAAATACAGTGTAAAGAAATTTACATTTAACTATATGATTTTGCATTAGAATTAAATTTATAAAACTACCTGCCAGCTTCGGTGGATTAGTGGTTTTTATGCTTGCTTCATAATTTAAGGGTAGCAGATTCGGTAGCCGGCTGAGCTGGTAATTTTTTATAGCGGAGCAAAATTAAATTATGCCTCCTTTTCGGAAAGAAAGCAAAATTGTAGGCCGAGTCAACGCGATGTTTAGCACGATAAAAATTCCTACTAGAGGTGAAATTCCTTCAGATTTATCTAAATTCGGATAGGATCGGCCAAATTACCATAGTAATCGGAACCATGATGTACGAGGGCTGTTTCGCAATCCAGATTCTTCGCCCAAAAATTAATAATAAAATAAAGCTACTAATTTGTGTTCTAACCTGTTGTTTTATATTATTTTGTTATATAGTAATGATATAATATATTTATACGATTATTTTATTACTATTTTCGTTGTAGTCAAATACTATGGCACTCAGCTGGGAATTGTTTCTCATATGATTTGTAAGCAAGAGATAGGTGACGTAGTAATCAAGTAGAAGGAGAATGTTTAGTTCCGAAACGTGACGAAGAGAGTGATGTAAGTAAACAACCGGTCTCGGGAAGTATAGAAATGCATCGATTACAAATAACGCTTTTAATATTTTAATTTTAATGTATTTATATTTTAAAATATAAATACATAATTAAAAAATCGCAAAACTAAGGAGAGCTGGCAAATCTATAACGTAATACTTTTAACCTGGAATTGTATAGATCAGCCCAGTAGAACTCTGAAACAAAGCGTAACAAAAATAAGTCTTTGTTTTAAATATTTATAAAATATTTTTTACGGTTTTAAAAAGCTAAAAACTAAAGAAAATATACTGTCAAAGCTTATAAAAAAGAATTAGCAAATCGGTCTTGTAGAACTCTTGAAGAATTCGAATATTAGGGTGACTTTCTAACCAGCAATTTGAAACTTTTGAAACTAATAGCTTTATTGTTATTAGAGGTAGTCATATATAATATTTTAGTTTAGCATTAGTAAATTATATATCTTTAACGCTACGTTGTGTTCTTAGTTATATATGTTTTAAATTATTGTTTTTAATTCATTAATATTATTATTTTCTCATAGTAGCAGCAATACTATAATATTAATTTAACGTTTGATAAAAAAAATAAATCATTACGGATGCAAATATAAAAGTCGCGTTAACTAATTAATTAGTAAAAATTTAATAATCGTGGGATGACACATTACCATCCGACACAGTTCGGTTTCTTGTGGTGGGAGAAGGTTCACTATGCAAGCTACAACTTCCTGGTTCTTCACAAAAAAATCATCAAAAAGATTATAGGTAGACAGCACCCTTAAACACTTAATGAAGGACGATAGAAGGGTAGACTGTAGGGTAGTGTAGGGGCTGCAGCTGTCGACGCCATATGAGCTATTTCTAGCATTTGGAATCAATTTAGTCTAGTACTTAGTAGTTTTAAATACTGCATATAAATTAAGAAATGAAAAGAATAAAATCTAAAATAGATCTTGTTTAAAAATTCCCCAACACGTCTATTTCAATAACAGTATACATGTATTTAACAGCCTTGGTAGTGTAATGTCTGGCGTGCCGGACTTTCACCCAAGCGGCCCGGGTTCGACTCCTGGTGCTGGCAGATCTGGTTAAGGTTTTCTGCAGTTTCCCTTAGCTGTAACACAAATGTGGGATTTGCGCTGTTCCATCTATAAGTCGACTGCAGCCGCACATTGGGCCTACATAATAATAATAATCGCCCCCTCCCTCCCGCACAAGCTTATAGCTTCTGGGGCCTTGGTTTAGGTTATGGGTTGTAGTAATTATTATTATTATTATTATTATTTCAAAAACATACTTAAAAAGTTAAGACTTAAAAACGATAAAACTCAAACTTTAGTGCCTTAATACAGAAATGACTATATATATTTCCTATTTTTAATTGTTTTTTGTCTAGTGTTTTAGAATTTATATATATTTTTTAAATATTATAACCACTGAATCACTGAAATATAAAATTAAAACTGCAAGAAATAGCAGCAGCACATATCGACGGCTTCGATTCTTGACGGTCTGTCTATAAACACAGTTCCAAAAGTTACCACGCTGGAATTTAAGATGGCGACCAAAGTGGATGCCCGATCTTGTGCGTCTGAAATTAAATATTTTAGATGAATTTTTTTTAAATATAAAAATGAAGTAGTGTTTACTAATCTACCAGTGAAAGCTTCAATATAAAAAAATTCACGTAAATCCCCCAGGGGGTAAAGGTTCGGTGGAACTCTCAAACGAACAGAAACAAAAAAAATAATGTGTTTTAAATATACCGTGCAATATATGTAAATCGTATAAAAGAGCGTGCTGTATAATTGGTTGCCTATGTGTGCATAATGTTTTGACTCGATTATTTTCAAACGCAACATAGGGAAATTGCACATATTGCAATTTAAATTAATAGCGCTGTATAGATTCGGTAGAGTTTGTCAATTGCTGGCGAGGAATTTTTTGGGAGTTCTTTAAGCGTACTTACGCGTACTCATTTATTAATCATGAAGTCATCGGCTTTTTTTTATTTCTTCATTATTTTAAAATAACTATTGACGTATATAAGTAAACGGTGTACGATAAGTCTATAATTAATTAGTATTAATTTAATTAAAAGTTATGATTAATTAGCTACCAATTTAGCGCATTACATTTGCAATGCAACGTTTCAGGAATTTACGAAAGAAAAGACTCGTAGAAGTAACAAATGATATTTTCTGTGTTCACTATGCCATTTTAGAAAAATAAATTCAAAGTTACACTGCCATAAAGGTGTATGTTAACTGGTGTAATCGCCAGAGTTGTATTTTGCACTTGGTTACTCTTTTAGAAAATGTAACATTAAAGAATGTATAGTAGAATGTAAAAAACCACAAAAATGTATTGTCGATCATTTTGTCTTATTTGGTTATTTATTATTGTTATCCAAATTACAATATTAAGGAAAACAAATCATGCATCATATCAACAAAGGTATTGTTAGCATAAATTTAAATATTTTTAAAAATCCTGAAAAACGGTCCTTAAATTCAATCAGTTCCTGATACAATGATAGGGGTGTTAAAAAGGTCATGAAGCTACATTCATGCCAGAGATAAATAATAATCGCATGCAGTTAAATGAACGGGTTGTATCGGTACAGGATGTGCATGTGTGCTACCGAATGCTCAATATTTCATGGCCTAAATGCCGCTGTTATGAGATAATGGCTATTAAAGCCAGCACACTGCGCTATTACATATTTGTTGCTTTGTCATTTTCCTGAATTTTATATCGTTTTATGCAGACAGAATTATTTTCATGTTATTCTCTGCTGAAATACAGACACGAACTTAAATGTTATTTACACTTTACATCGGTTCTGCTCGTCTATATATCTACCCATCTCGCTTTTTTTTAATGGTTCAATTAAACAATCTACTCAGCCTTTTTTCAGCGACTAACTTCAATCAAGTAGTCTACTGACGTTATTGTGTATTCTAATGCAAAGCGAAGGTGTATTTGCTAGCTTAACGAAAACATTGTTCTTCCAAATTAACAGCAATTTATTTACGGGTTTCGAATTGCTTAACGTTCAAAGGAAATTCTCGGTCTCGTACCAAAACACAATTGTTCAATTCATCTATTCTTAATTAATAGGCCTAGCAAGTACTAAAAACGAGATTTGCACTAATTTTGGGGTTGCCTATTCTCCTTCATCCAATTACCGCTAAGGGTGTAGTAGCGCCACTGTCGCTATTATCTGCCCCTTAACTACTACAACGGGAAGCAAAATGTCTGTAAATCCGCATGTAGGAAGGTAATGTATTACATAAGAACAATTTCAGTTTAATTAATGGAAAATATTTGTTGTTTTTCTCTATGTTTAATCAAGCAATCACAATAGAAATTTGTACTCAAACTAACGTCGATAAAGTCAAGGAGGGAGATGTTTTTTTCTTTGCGAAGATTTAATTTTAATGTAAGTAAAGTTAAGTAGTAATTAAAGTTAATGTAAGTTCTGTTTAGAGTTTGCTATTAGAATTATAGTTTGAAAAATGTAAATATACACAACAGTTAAATAAAGAGAAATAAAAACAAATATCAAACACTAAGAACATAATTAACAAATGCTCGGACTGCCGTCTTTTTTGTGCTAGAAAATATCTATAAATTCTTGTTAAACTTTGTTTACTGTTTCCCAAAAATTATTGTGACATTTGTGTTTTAGTTTGTTAATATTGCTTGGTTGATTTTGACACACAATATTTTTTAGGTGACCGCCCAGGAACAAGTCCAGCGGGGTGATCTCCAGATGGGTGTATTTTTGGCCATGTCTACTGGTTCGATGTCTATTAAGCTACCTGTTTGAAAATACCTCATTTAAACTCTCTTCATAATAATCTCCTAACAGTCCCCCATCTCCCATCTTGTTGATACCACAAGTTCCTATTGGGCCTTACTTCAATTTGTACAAAATAGAATCATTATCCTATTTCTAACAATTCAAACATTAATCTTCTGTGAATACTGCGTATGAAGTTCTCGTCTTTTGTTCAGTATCTACAGTTTTGGCAGGTGACTTCATCATATAAAATAAGTGGATAAAATAAGTATTCATAAAATGTGCTTACAATGGATTATTCTTGCACATAAAAAGGATGATTACATGGATGACATTAAAAGGATGACACTATTCCTGTTTTAGCACTTTATGTAGAGATGTGTAAGAAATTCCTTGATCTCGGTTAATCTGGCAAACACTATTTGGTGGATTCGATCATATGATCATATCGGTACTTTTATTAATTAAAAGAAGAAGTATCGATATACAGGATATCTCCTAAGTATTGTCTACAATCTTGAGAATTACTTCTTGGGGTCATTTTACGAAGAGTTCACATGAAACTGACTCATTTTATTAAAATCTCATTAAAATAACCTGAAGAATCACACCCAAACATCTAGCTTTTGCAAATGCGCATGAATCCTGTAAAAATTGTAGAAATCTATCTAACAAATTAGAAATATTTCATGGAGACTAATAATGTTTAACTATCATCATTATATACACTCGAGGAAAAAAAACGCAACAAAAATACCAAGATTTAAAACCGTCATAACTCGGCGGATTTTAGACGAAAAGGGATGAATATTCGAGTACCAAAAAAGTTTAAAGTGTCTAGTTTAAGGGCGTGCGAGCGAATGTTACGTAAAGGCCTTTCCGCCCCCCGCGTCCACTCGCAGAAAAAATAAAGTTTTTGATTAAAAAAAAATGACAAACTTTAACAGCTTGTACGGCGTACCAAAAAAATCGTGGACCCTATCGACCGCCAAGGCAATAAAGTTTAGTCTTTTTTCTGTCAAGTTTTCAAAACTTCGAGTGCCTACGATTTTTTGGCGGAAAGTTATGAATTTTTGAAATTTACCCTGCATTTTGTCGTGTGTTTTTCCTCTTCTGCCAGCGACATTATTATCGGTTGAGTTTGAATCTTAACTTTTCAAAAAATTCAAAAAATTTGAAAAATGTTTAATTAGTAAAAACAGTTTTTTATTAACGTTCATTTGTTTTAACGCGTAACCGCCGACAACGTTACTCGATGTGCAAGTGCCTAAATGAATGTTTTGATTTTTATTTTACTAATGTTGAAATTAATCAGTATCAGAAAGTTATTCGAAGCGTTACAATGCCACAATTAACGGGCATTCAACGTGCACGAATTGTTGCTCTTTTGGAGGTAGGAGTTAGCATGCGACACACACACACATGATGTGTAAAATCCGACCGATAACCTCATGGTGCGCATCGGGAACCGCTGATGTCGGCGGTTACACGTTAAAAAAATTAAAGTTATTAAAAAAATGTTTTTATTAATTAAAAACATTTTCAAAACATGTTTTTATTAATTAAAAACATTTTCCAAAATTTCTGAATTTTTGAAAAAATGTTCAAACTCAACCGGTAATAATAATGTTGCTGGCAGAAGACTCCCGACAAAATACAGGGTAAATTTCAAAAATTCAGAACTTCGCGCCAATGCCTCATCGTAGGCACTCGAAGTTTTGAGAACTTTACAGAAAAAGGGCTGAACTTTATTGCTCTGGCGGTCGATTAGGTCCACGATTTTTTTGTTTGACATTTTTTGAATCAAAAACATTTTTAATTCTTTGGGGGATGGTGGGGAGCGGAAAAGCTTAAACGTAACATTCGCTCACACGCCCTTAAACTAGACACTCTAAACTTTTTAGCAGTCAAAGGTCCATCCATTTTCGTCCAAAATCCGCCGAGTTATGACGGTTTGAAATTTTGGTATTTTTGGTGCGTTTTCAAGTGATGCGTTTTTTTTTCCTCGAGTGTATTATATTATATTGTCACAAACGGAATTATTCGCAATTAAATAATGCATAAAAATTGTTGCCTACGCCATTCCAACAACTGCAACAACGATCCACGTTATTCGGCAATCTGCGCGACCAGCTGCAGCCACACTACCCACGACTGGCCATTTATATGTTAATCTCAACTGCAAGGTTGCTTTCATCTATGCTGAACAACCCACGTTCGTCCACGTGCAATCCTTTTAAAGTCAAGTCGCCCACGACCCACGACCAGCACTCATTCAAAAAAACGCTTCCACCTCCCGCTTTAGCTCATGTCAACCCACGGCAACCACAGTTCCATGCCTGGCACGACCCAACTCGCGTGCAAACCACCCAACGTTCCCGGAGCACAGTAGTGAGAACACTACTGTGCTAATTTCTTCCGCGTTGAACAGTATATAAACCGCTTGCTCTGGCTTAGAAAACAGTCAGTGCCATGACTCGAAGAAGTCACATCCAGGAGCAAGCGGGTAAGCAACCTTTTTATTATTTATTGTAAGAGGTCGGAATCTGACGTCCAGGAACGTTGATTACCGGACCCCTTACTGCTTAGTTCTGCTTAGTTATTAGGGAGTAGTGCCAAGACTTCCTATGTGCTTAGTTGTAGATCGCTAGGAGCCAGTCTCCTACGCTTAGTTTGTAGACCTAGTGCTAGTTAGGGTGGTTCCGATCGCCCTGATGTTTATTGTTAGATTTAGGAGGACCTGTACGTCCTCAAACTATATATCCATTATGTGTAATACCTTTTGTATTTCGTTACTTTGTTGTTAGTATATAGTTGTTTTTATGCTTTGTGTTTTCTTTCCCTTTCTACCTTTGACTACGACCTCCAGTCACGAAAACCTCACGTGACCATATTACATCATTGTATCATTATATACTACATGTAGTGCTCATCGGATTTAGATTATGGACTGAATCATATCCAGATTAAAAAACTAGTATATGAATATGCATGAAAGTTACCCCACCGCTGAATCCCTGAAAACTGGCATAAGAACAAGCGGGAGCAATACCTAGTAATAAGAGAGGAAGATGAAGTATTAGGAAAAGAAAGAATGCCGTCTACTGAGATTACAGAAGTGCAAGCAATGTGAAATATAGGCAATGCTCAACCCTCAACATGTAAAAGCAGAAATAATGACTCAACCTTGTTAGAAACAGCCACACCTTTACCAAATGCGGAAGTAAGGAACAAAACAGGAAAGTAAGTCAAAAGTTAGTAAGTAAGTAAGTTCGAACGAGAAAGAAAAAGATAGCGAAAAAAATAAGGTTGTTGATTTTGATATGTCGAAGAAGCGAATTCATCATCGGTTCATCATTGGATGATGAACCAACCACTCCTTTCCATTGTATAAAATTAAAATTTTGTTCTAAATGATCTCGTCTTGGTAAAATTAAAAAAAATGAAAGAAAGGTCTTTGCTACTATATTGAACAAGTTTTGAAATTGAAAATGGAGATGTTAAAAACTAAGTGTCATACAAAAGAAGATAGTTTTGTTTGTGTCTTATTTTAGTTAAGTTGTTTTCTAGATTCTTGTATCTTTTTTATTAACTTTGGTTGTTGTAGTGATAAATTCTACTATAATTGATCTGGAAATAGTAATTTACGTTATAAGTCCTGGAAATGGAATTTTACAGTCGAGTAAGATGTTACGGACAAGGCGACGAAGGAGCCGAGTCCGGAACATCGAAACGAGACTGTAAGACCATTTCCAGGACGTATGACGTAATGCGTTTTATTTCATACTGCAATTAATGGAATATTGGTTTAATTTAAAAAAAATATATACAAAATAAATTTCCGAATGCAAAATATGGACATCTATGAAGAACGAGTTTCCATGGTAACTGATTACGTACTAAAACATTGTCCACTTGATTGATTGTATTTGCGTCCGGTAAAATTTTTTACAGTCACAAGTCCGTAAAATTTTTTACAAGCATACTAGACCGTAAAATCGCATGTTCTGGACTAAAAAGTTTGACGTAAAACTGACAAATGTGACACAGTATGAAATAAATTCTTTTACATACTGGCCTATTCTACCCCTACCACTGGCCAAAACTATCATTTGGTCAGGGTTCGATCAATTTGTTACTTTTTTAAAGTCAATATTTTAGTATAGTATATTAAGTATCAAGAACAGTAAGAACAGTTTACCGATCGACGACAATGTTTATAATATTGGAGGAGATCGGTAAACTCCTTACTGTTTGAGATGCTTATACTATTTTTTGTACGACCATTATGAATACAAAGGTATTAATAAGTAAATATCTCGAAAATGGTAAAAAATAGACAATTTATTTTTGCCCTGTATAATGTATATCCACCAAACATTAAGTAGGTTTTGTCCTTACCATGGATGCGTTTGTAATTTAATTTTTGAATGTCACGATATTTTTGTCGTTACCATGGATACGTTTGTAATTACTATTATTTATTGGGTATTTTGTCACAGTAAATTTAATAGTCCAATTATTTTGAAAATAAATGATTTTTCACGAATGAGACATCTAAAGATCATGCATTTATTTTATAAATTACATATAATTTACTTACCGTTCTGTTTTTGACAGAACTGAACGGTAAGTAATAATGAAATAAATAAAGATTATTAAAAGTTTCACAGTTTTATTAAAATATACCTGACAATATTGTTTCGACAGCTATGCTGTCATTATCAAAGGTAATATAATTATAAACAAACACGTCGCTAAGGTAGATACAAAATAGGTAACTAGATAAAATAATAATAATAATAATAAAAATTAATAATAAAAATCATAATTAAACATCTAATACTTCCAGTAACGGAGAATTACTGAGCTCAAGTTGTTCATTCATTAAAGGTACCCTGAGTTTGTGTTTGTATATCTCAAAGGCTTCTAAAATGTCTAATTTGCGTTTGTTATTACAAAAATGTAGGAATTTAATATTATTTTGAGGAGTCATTGTGTGATTTTGTTCTAAAAGGTGTTTGGCGTAATTCGATTTTTCAGGATGTTTATTTTTGTAATGACGTACGTGTTCTTTATATCTTATGTCAAAATTTCGAAGTGTTTGTCCAATATATACCGAACTACAAAAAGAACAATTTAAACGGTAAATGCCCGATTTCATGATATCATGTGTTCTGTCTTTAGCATTAAATAAAAATGAAAAAGTGTTAGTGTTGGTTTTAAATGTTATTTTATAATTGTTGGTTTTTCTTAGTATATGTGCAATTTTTTCTGATATTTTGCCAAAATATGGTATAGATATGTAATTTGTGTCTTGTTTGATTGTCAATGGGATATATTCTTTTGATAGCTAACCTATAATCTTTTTGTTTAATTAAAGTGTCAATCATGTTCGGATTATAATGATTTGCATGTGCTAGTTGTTTAATGGTTGATATCTCTTTGCTAAAATCTGATTTTGTTAGTGGAATAGTTAAAGCTCTGTGTACTAATGATCTGTATGCTGCTATTTTATGTGTATTGTGGTGACAAGATTCATTTGGTATTGTTATGTCTGTTTGTGTTGGTTTTCTGTATATGGAAAATTTCGTTGAATGCGAAACTATACTTAAGAAAGATCATAATAACTATGCAAAATTCCAAATTTCGAATTTGTTAAAAGAGATGTCTTTGAAACAGGACAAAATGTACAACACATCTAACATATCACTTCTTCAATCTATAAAACAGAAAATCACAGAGAACAATCTAATTTCTGTTAAAGCAGATAAGGGTAGCACTTTGGTAATTCTTTCTAAAGATATTTACATACAAAAAGTTAATGAATTTATTAATAAAGAAAATTTTGAAACGTTAAACAAAAACCCAACCACAAAATTCCAAAAAGAAATAAAACAAGGTTTAGAAAACTGCAATATCTGCTTTTCAGAATTAGAAAAGCAACAAATAATTAATAAAAACCCACAAATACCTAAACTGTATGGATTAGTGAAGACCCACAAACATAATATGCCAATAAGACCAGTTGTATCATACATCAATGCACCTAATCACATTTTATCCAAAAAACTGAACCAGATTATTAACACGATAGGTTACAAATCGAAATACTCTGTTAGAAATTCATTAGAATTAGTAGATAAGCTGCAAAACATACATCTTCCACCACATTCAAAACTTGTTAGTTTTGATATTTGCAACATGTTCTCCAGAATACCACCACAAGAATGTATTCCTTTATTAGATAGTTTCTTGATCAATAGTAATATAGAATTAGTTAAAAGGTTAGAGTTAATTCAATTATTTGACCTTTGTATAAGTCAAAATTATTTCACTTTTAATAACATAATTTATTTACAAAAGGATGGTTTACCTATGGGTAATTCTCTAAGTCCTCTATTAGCTAACATATTTATGGACAAGTTTGAAGATCGAATATTTGAATTAAACCTCTCTAAACACATTATCTTCTGGTTTCGTTATGTTGATGACATTTTAGCTTGTTTTGACAGTTCTTTTGAGGTTATCAATGAATTTTTAATTCTTATAAACAATATCCATCCTAATATAAAATTTACACTAGAAACAGAACAAAACAGGGCTATAAACTTTCTAGACTTAAATATCAAGATTAACGCAGACAATCTTTTTGAATTTTCCATATACAGAAAACCAACACAAACAGACATAACAATACCAAATGAATCTTGTCACCACAATACACATAAAATAGCAGCATACAGATCATTAGTACACAGAGCTTTAACTATTCCACTAACAAAATCAGATTTTAGCAAAGAGATATCAACCATTAAACAACTAGCACATGCAAATCATTATAATCCGAACATGATTGACACTTTAATTAAACAAAAAGATTATAGGTTAGCTATCAAAAGAATATATCCCATTGACAATCAAACAGAAGACACAAATTACATATCTATACCATATTTTGGCAAAATATCAGAAAAAATTGCACATATACTAAGAAAAACCAACAATTATAAAATAACATTTAAAACCAACACTAACACTTTTTCATTTTTATTTAATGCTAAAGACAGAACACATGATATCATGAAATCGGGCATTTACCGTTTAAATTGTTCTTTTTGTAGTTCGGTATATATTGGACAAACACTTCGAAATTTTGACATAAGATATAAAGAACACGTACGTCATTACAAAAATAAACATCCTGAAAAATCGAATTACGCCAAACACCTTTTAGAACAAAATCACACAATGACTCCTCAAAATAATATTAAATTCCTACATTTTTGTAATAACAAACGCAAATTAGACATTTTAGAAGCCTTTGAGATATACAAACACAAACTCAGGGTACCTTTAATGAATGAACAACTTGAGCTCAGTAATTCTCCGTTACTGGAAGTATTAGATGTTTAATTATGATTTTTATTATTAATTTTTATTATTATTATTATTATTTTATCTAGTTACCTATTTTGTATCTACCTTAGCGACGTGTTTGTTTATAATTATATTACCTTTGATAATGACAGCATAGCTGTCGAAACAATATTGTCAGGTATATTTTAATAAAACTGTGAAACTTTTAATAATCTTTATTTATTTCATGATTATGGAGTTCCACAAAATAAGGCTGGAAACAATAAACAAGGTAAGTAATAACTTACCGACGCGTTGTTGCTTAGTAACCAGTAAATATAACCTACTGTTCTAAAACCAAGTATGGTAAACAATCCGAAATAGCATGGTCGTACAAAAAATTCATTGTTCTAGTTTCTTTTTTGTACGACTATGCTATTTCGGATTGCTTACCATACTTGTTTTTAGAACAGTAGGTTATATTTACTGGTTACTAAGCAACAACGCGTCGGTAAGTAATTACTTACCGTTCATGTTTATTGTTTCCAGCCTTATTTTGTGGAACTCCATAATCATGAAATAAATAAAGATTATTAAAAGTTTCACAGTTTTATTAAAATATACCTGACAATATTGTTTCGACAGCTATGCTGTCATTATCAAAGGTAATATAATTATAAACAAACACGTCGCTAAGGTAGATACAAAATAGGTAACTAGATAAAATAATAATAATAATAATAAAAATTAATAATAAAAATCATAATTAAACATCTAATACTTCCAGTAACGGAGAATTACTGAGCTCAAGTTGTTCATACATTAAAGGTACCCTGAGTTTGTGTTTGTATATCTCAAAGGCTTCTTACTTACCGTTCAGTTCTGTCAAAAACAGAACGGTAAGTAAATTATATGTAATTTATAAAATAAATGCATGATCTTTAGATGTCTCTTTCGTGAAAAATCATTTATTTTCAAAATAATTGGACTATTTAAAAAAATGTATGTTTTTGATTTAAATTTACTGTGACAAAATACCCAATAAATAATAGTAATTACAAACGTGTCCATGGTAACGACAAAAATATCGTGACATTCAAAAATAAAATTACAAACGTATCCATGGTAACGACAAAACCTACTTAATGTTTGGTGGATATACATTATACAGGGCAAAAATAAATGATCTTAAATCTATTTTTTTAACATTTTCGAGATATTTCCTTAGTTAATACCTTTGTATCCATAATGGTCGTACAAACAATAGTATAAGCATCTCAAACAGTAAGGAGTTTACCGATCTCCTCCAATATTGGCGACTTCGCTTCGCTCAGTCGCCAAACATTGTCGTCGATCGGTAAACTGTCCTTACTGTTCTTGATACTTAATATACTATTATAATGTAAACTGTTCACATACAATTAAACTGCAAAAAGTCATATATATTGTATTTTGGAAAGTTTGAATTTAAGTTGGCAAGCCGGCTGAATACACACCCTCTCCCCTGCACAGTTATAATCTAGTCACTGACGTTTAATAAAAACAAAAACCTGAAACTATTGTTTTCATGTCATTAAATGTAAAAATGGCAGTAATGCGAACAAAATTATTTTCTTCCATCATTGCTAGAGGAAATATATTTTTGCCTAGCGTGCGGCATGTTAAAGGTAAACAACGTTTGTCTTAAAATACTTAAATCTTAATGCACTTTATGTTTTAGTCACCATGGGCGATCCTCTTGAACAAGCTACCGGTATTAACAAGCGAGAACTTTTGGCAAGATTATCCGGAGACAATAACCCATGGGATTTCAGAATAATTAAACGTGGACCAGGTACTAAGGACAAGCCAACCGAGATTCCTTCTGCATTTGAAGAACGTATCATCGGATGTATTTGCCATGAGGAATCTGCTAGTGTGAATTATATGCTGCTGTATAAGGGGCACCCGAAAAGATGTGAATGTGGATATTGGTTCTGCCTTGTACACAAACCTCCTGTATAAAATGTAATGTAATTGTTGTTGCAAAATGGGTAATGTTCAGTAGGCAATAGATTTTGCCCCTTTCAATCTTTTTGGTTAATTTATCCTCAGAAAAAATATTATAGAAGTATTAGTGTTATAATTTCTGATAACGTTGGAAGTGAAATACTTATTAACTTACATTATAAAATAGCCACCAAATAAAAATGTAATTGTAATCGTGTAAACAATTATTTAATAAAGTCAATATAACTTGTTTGACAGCTAACCTACAATATTTAGTCCAAACTATGGGTGCGTTCAATGTCAGTAAAGCAATTTAATCTATTTGAAAAATGGCGCAGTCAATGGGTGCGTACAACAGACCGCTGGAAATACAGCGCTGCACCAGATTTCACAGCCGCCTTAGATTTAAAAAAATCACTGACGCAATAAATACATCATCGCTTTATACATATAAAACGCTTGAGGCGCTGACAAGTAACACTAGACGACTGATTTACTGAATATCAATAATTAAAATGTTAGAACATCAATTTTGACAGTAGTAAGAGATATAATAGTCTTAAACGGTGGTTTTTAAATCTAAGATGGCTGCGAAAGCTGCTGCAGCGCTTCATTTCTAGCGGTGTGTTGGACGCACTCATTGGTAAAAAAGCGTTTTAACATTTAAGCGTTAACTTTCAGCTTTAACAACATTTAGCTTTACCTTTCAAAGTTAAGCTCAATATATACAATAAATTAATGTTTTTTACAGTTTTGTGAAAATCAACACAAAAAATATTAAATCTTTGAAAAATATTAAAAACCTAAATCTTTTAAAGCACTCAACCAACGTGTCGTGTTTCAATTCCCGGCCTCGAGCCTAAAAATTGATGTAACATGCATGTGCAGTGTAACATCCCTATAACGTAAGACAGGCAATTACTGTAATTATAAGTACTTTTTATTTATAATTTATTAGTACATGAGAACAAATATTACATTTCCTTCTCTTAAACATTGGTGGAGATCACTTGGCAAAGGATTAATAAAACCAATACCAATCAATTTTGATGGAGTTGTCAGACATCTCCGATCCGTAGTTAAAGATCGACGCAAAATACACTAGATATATTTTTCATCATGTTTCCTGTTTTCTTAGATCGTGTCTGATGCTGTTGACTCTGTGTCTTCAATTCTGGAAGAATATTCCGTACCTAACAAGTCAAAATAGCGAACAACTAAAAGAAAAAGGTTTATTAGCATAGGAAAGTTACAAAAACTGCAGATGGAACATTTACCAAAGTGATATGGGAACAGCGTCTGCTATTCAGCTTTACATTGACAATAGTAACCAACAATTCCATTTAATCCGTCTACTTCAGCAAGATACTTAATCTACAAATTGTGTGACGACGCTCTCGAAAATCGTGAACTGATCTTTGAACACTAAATGCCTTCTTGCTCCATGTGAAGAAAAATACCATATTCTAGATCATCACACATGCGTTGAATCTTGTACTGCCTAACTCTAACGCAGCCTAAAATGGTAACGCCCGAAAGTTAAACGACCAAGATTGAAAAATCAAGAACGTCGTAGGCCACTGGCTGTTCTCCAGGTTTTCCACTTTTTGTTTAAATGGGTTCACATTAACAATGTTCAAGCTTTCATTGCTTATGATCGAGTAAAATTCTTGATTTGTTACCAATGGAAAAAGTACGTAGTACTTGTTTATAACCGTACAAGCTATTCGAAAAAATTCCATAATTTTCGGCACGTACGAGCTTTTCTACGATGTGTCTGAAGAAGCAAACACATTTTTCTTCCACATCTTCCAATTGCTGATTATATCTATGGTGACTTTTCTCGATAGGTTTCCCTCTTCGCATGTAAATGCTCTACGACACGTCACGTCAAAAGATGCTGTCATGAATTCTTGGAGACATCACCGAAACTGCGATCGGAAATAAAGCCATCGTCCTTACTTTCAAGAACAGTAATAGATCGAAGATCTGGTATTGATGGCTTGTGGTAGCAGCATTGTTATTCTTCGCGTCTGTAAAGTACGGTCTAAAAAGTTTTAGAATATAAATATCATAATATAGAGTCAAATCATCAATGGTTTTATTAACTTACGCTCTTTACCTTAAAAGTTTTTCTCTGCAACTGGAAGCTCGAAGGTGTTTCTATATAGACCTATCTGCAATCAGCAATAACCACTAAACATTCTTCGTTCATCTGCAAGCTCTAATTATTCTTCGTGCATGCCGCTTGAGCGCTTGCTCTCTTGTAATACGTTCGTATCCTAGATTGTTGGCTACGAAATATTCTTAGAGAACTGAAGAAATAGAATCAGTAGTGTCAGTCACGATCTGTTGGGAGACAGAAACCATATGTACTATAGACATAGTATGTCTGCGGCGTAGCATCACAAAATTTTTTATTTCGCATCAATCTTCTACTACAGGATCGGAGATGTCCGGCAGCAATGCAGTAGAGTTCTTGAAAAGCATCCTTTTCTATTCCCAGAAGTATTTTATATCTAGTTACATCCATGGAATCTCCATACAAACTAATTGGTTTAGATGGCGGCCACTGCGTTAAATTGTTACTAAGCCAAAGATCGAAGTTCTTGTTTAACGTTAACTCCTTCTGCATGAAGTTTAATAGCTCACTAAGCATTTTCTGTAAATAATCTTGATCATCTACAGGCTCAGTTTTCGTCAGTAGTTGAAGAATTAACTGGCGTTGAAGCTGTTTTCATATCGTGTAACTACTGGTTCGTTTCTTTTTTCATATGTTCAAACTGGGTTTTCGCTAGAACGATTAGAATTTTTACTACCTGATCCATGAAAATTATATCTTTACGCTCACATTTTATGCAAATAGTCTCGTTATTACCGAACACAGATTTTTCTTTTGGTACCCGCTTTCCTGGAGAGAGATACGTGAGAAATAATGCGTCTTCTGTACGCAGTATTGTCTCACGTGGGGCATCTGTAACAGTGACAATTCATTAGTTAAGTTGCTTATAGTTTCACAGAACCCTCAGGTAATACTAACGAAAGAAAACCATGTTTATTTGAACTACTGTATTTAGCACAACAATATTAAGAATGATATAAATTGTCTTATAAAGTGCACCAATTTTTGTAAGACAGTATGGCGGTTAGCTCGAACCTTAGAATATGTAAATGAAAATAAAAACTTAATCTGGCTTACTTCTTTATCGGTTTTTCAATATAGTTATTACTTCTTAACTTGATTGTTATTGATTTTTATTGATTAACTTCACCTTGGCTTTAATCACTTTAAAGTTAAGAATAAACATTAAAACAAAAGCCAAATATTGCTAAGTATAATGTCAAAGATTAAATAGAGTTATAAATGAAATAAATAAAGATTATTAAAAGTTTCACAGTTTTATTAAAATATAACCTGACAATATTGTTTCGACAGCTACGCTGTCATTATCAAAGGTAATATAATTATAAACAAACACGTCGCTAAGGTAGATACAAAATAGGTAACTAGATAAAATAATAATAATAATCATAATTAAACATCTAATACTTCCAGTAACGAAGAATTACTGAGCTCAAGTTGTTCATTCATTAAAGGTACCTTGAGTTTGTGTTTGTATATCTCAAAGGCTTCTAAAATGTCTAATTTGCGTTTGTTATTACAAAAATGTAGGAATTTAATATTATTTTGAGGAGTCATTGTGTGATTTTGTTCTAAAAGGTGTTTGGCGTAATTCGATTTTTCAGGATGTTTATTTTTGTAATGACGTACGTGTTCTTTATATCTTATGTCAAAATTTCGAAGTGTTTGTCCAATATATACCGAACTACAAAAAGAACAATTTAAACTGTAAATGCCCGATTTCATGATATCATGTGTTCTGTCTTTAGCATTAAATAAAAATGAAAAAGTGTTAGTGTTGGTTTTAAATGTTATTTTATAATTGTTGGTTTTTCTTAGTATATGTGCAATGTTTTCTGATATTTTGCCAAAATATGGTATAGATATGTAATTTGTGTCTTCTGTTTGATTGTCAATGGGATATATTCTTTTGATAGCTAACCTATAATCTTTTTGTTTAATTAAAGTGTCAATCATGTTCGGATTATAATGATTTGCATGTGCTAGTTGTTTAATGGTTGATATCTCTTTGCTAAAATCTGATTTTGTTGTATTGATCACAATACACATAAAATAGCAGCATACAGATCATTGGTACACAGAGCTTTAACTATTCCACTAACAAAATCAGATTTTAGCAAAGAGATATCAACCATTAAACAACTAGCACATGCAAATCATTATAATCCGAACATGATTGACACTTTAATTAAACAAAAAGATTATAGGTTAGCTATCAAAAGAATATATCCCATTGACAATCAAACAGAAGACACAAATTACATATCTATACCATATTTTGGCAAAATATCAGAAAAAATTGCACATATACTAAGAAAAACCAACAATTATAAAATAACATTTAAAACCAACACTAACACTTTTTCATTTTTATTTAATGCTAAAGACAGAACACATGATATCATGAAATCGGGCATTTACAGTTTAAATTGTTCTTTTTGTAGTTCGGTATATATTGGACAAACACTTCGAAATTTTGACATAAGATATAAAGAACACGTACGTCATTACAAAAATAAACATCCTGAAAAATCGAATTACGCCAAACACCTTTTGAACAAAATCACACAATGACTCCTCAAAATAATATTAAATTCCTACATTTTTGTAATAACAAACGCAAATTAGACATTTTAGAAGCCTTTGAGATATGCAAACACAAACTCAAGGTACCTTTAATGAATGAACAACTTGAGCTCAGTAATTCTCCGTTACTGGAAGTATTAGATGTTTAATTATAATTATTATTATTTTATCTAGTTACCTATTTTGTATCTACCTTAGCGACGTGTTTGTTTATAATTATATTACCTTTGATAATGACAGCGTAGCTGTCGAAACAATATTGTCAGGTTATATTTTAATAAAACTGTGAAACTTTTAATAATCTTTATTTATTTCATGATTATGGAGTTCCACAAAATAAGGCTGGAAACAATAAACAAAAAAATAGAGTTAAGATTGGCAGCTAAGCAACTACAATTATGATGACAACATGGTCTGGTTGATTAGATGTAATTAAAAGGTGCGTTCGGTTTTACGTTTCAAGAGCAGAGTAAGAAGAGTAGATCATGTAATTACATGACCAGCGAGTATATGGAGTGCAAAATATTATCTAGAACGATATAGATCACAGAAATCGTCAAGCGTAAAAGTTATGGATAACCTTAAAGAGCGATTTATCTCATTACTTATTATTATTATCTCATCATTTGCTTGAGAAATTGTGTACGTTTGCACAGATTGAAAATCTGACCAAAAGCTATCTATAATTACATATAAATGTATTAAATTTCTATATTTATACTAATTATAAGGAATTATAATAAATTATATTAACCTACTTTTAACGTGATGCTGCGTTTGTATATGCCTAGTAATTTCATCTTTATTAAAGCTATACATTCGGAACATTTATATTCCTGGAATATCCAATACTAACTATTACAAGAAATGATTTCCACAAAAATTGCAAAAATAGATTTTAGGTTATGTTGTCATTTGCTCTCTTTACACCACTATCTCTGTTGGAGTTAAAGGAGTATACTCTCTATGCTCCTCGCTATAATAAACGAACGTATGAGTTCATGCTCTGTTTGCTCCAATAGATCACTTTCATTTAGGTGGCGTTGTCATCGATGTTAGGTATAGAAACATAACCTCACTTTTTATGGCTATTTATTTCTGTTGATTTGATTGTTATTGTAACTGCAAAATGCCTTATAATTGTTGTGTGCCTCAGTGTTCATCTATTACTGATAAATATTTAATTAGAAAATGGTTGTTTGCCATTAGATCAGGAAAAAAAAGCAACAAAATACACAAAAGTTTGCTCTAAGCATTTTCTACCAAAAGATTATAAAATTACCAGTATGAGTAAGTTTTCTAACTGTAATTTGCTTTATGTCTAAGCTTACATATTTTATTTTTAGGACAATTCTTAATTAAAGAACTGCAGTTTCCTCTCAATGTTTATCTGTAAGAAAATTTGACAAGGGTCACATCTGAGAACGATTTTACTATCCAATACAAAATTAATTAATTTAATGATGTCTCTACAATCTAAAAATGTTTTTTTATGTATAGCAGTGATTACTATTAAAGATTATTATATTATTATTAAAGACAAAACAGTAGTAACGAAAAAGCCAAGCGAAATGTCGATTTGGACATTGCTAGAAATTGTTCATGTAAATAAAAAAATGTGTACGTATTGTATAATAAAATTATATTTTGTTATAATAGTCTCTATGTAACAGTTTCTACATCCATAAATACTAAAACACTGTTTCTTTACTAAAAAACTGCTCATCTGTCAGTGTAAAATATTCAAGAGAATAACACAATGGTCCAACATGTTTACATGCTGACCAGTCTGTAGCGGCAGAGCAAGAACAAGTACAGTTAAGTACTTATGCCAAATTGCTTTGATTTCTTCAATAGAATCATTGTAACTTTATATAATATTGATTTGATATAACATCTGTTGCCTTCAAAATATGTTTTTGTGACTTTTTCAATGGTTTAAAATTTGCATCATTAAGAAAACTTCTTACTTCTTCAACTGGAACCACTTTCACGTTTAGAAAAAGTTTTGTGTAATTGTTTTCCTTCCAAATGGACAATCTATAATTTGTAGGTTATAGTGCAAAATAGAACTGAAAACTAAAATACAAACTTACCACCGCTTTTAAAACCTCCTTGAAACCTGTTGTTTTTGCTCCTAGCTTTTTTAATTCGTTGCGTAAACAATTTTGGTCCATTTTTAGTCATTTAATTACTTAAAATTCACATACAACACACGACATACCTAAACAGAACGTTGCTGTCAAACTTTGAATACCTAACTAGAGTCACTGCATCTAGTCACCTAGGCCAGCTGGTCGACCAGCTGGCCTAGGTAACTAGACGCAGTGACTCTATACCTAAACCCGACTGTGCGCACCTAGTGGTGATTTGATTAACTAAACTAGTTCAATTGATCTATTCTAATAAAAGAACGGTTTGACGTTAAAAGTGTTGCTGGAACGTAAAACCGAACGCAGCTAAAGTCAACTAGAGTACCTTCTATTATCTGTGTAATACAGGTCTGGTCATGGACGCCATTTTGTGTCTGCGGGAAATTTAAATTTAGGGTTTTTAGAATTAACTTCATCCTTGAAAATGCTGTTATGAAATGTCAACTGTCACGTTGCTACATATTTGTTATTTACAAATTTTTTTGTTTGAAGGTGGTTGGTGGTCTTTAACCTCCGTTGCTTTTTATTAATTCCTGCTTTCATCAATAAAAACCAATTCTGTTTAGAGCTACAGCCGTAAGAAAGCAATACACTAAGGTAGGCTAATTTTAATATTTTTGAAATGACAACATAACCTAATTGACAGTTGACATTTGACTGGTACTGCACAGACAATAGAAGGCACTCCAGTCGACTTTAGATTAGAGTCACTCTATATTACTTGGAGTAGTACTTAGAGTTGGGCCAACGCGGGAATCGACGCTGATTGGTTGGATCCATTTGCACTAATGCCAATTTAAAAACACGAAGTTTGACAAAATTAGGTAATATAGGACAGGTCTTTTCACTTCCTCATAAATTTATGTGAAAGTTACTTGCTATGGTTACAACTGTTTCTACAATTGTATCCATAACAATTAACTGCTAAATAAAGTTACAAGGTGGTGAAAAGATCGCTCTTAATTTGACAAATAATATGATGTTTAGTAAATCGAAGAATTTTTATGTATTTCTCTTGTATTTCTCTTATCTATTTCAAGTTTTTAAGAAATATAAATTGCAATTGAAGGGTTGATGTCAAACACGGTATTTGTGAAAAAACTATAACCCTTAGGAGAATCAAAAACTAATGTAAGGCCAGAATTTTTATTATTTGGTACTATGTGCAGTTTATGAAACATTCTTACACTATCCAAAAATCTGTGGTTTTTGACGAAAATTTGCAAAACAGATTTGTTACTTTTTTATTAAACATAAGATACATTTTAATTAGAATATATCGGTCTGGCAGATTTAAAAAAACTAAAATATATACTCTTTTAAACAAAAGATTCATGTCTCTAGCATGAAAGAAAAAATATCTGTAAGCACTGCTGTTGTCGCTCTCGACAATGTCACCTGGGTCTTCATTAGTGTCCAGAATATCATAGAAACCACGGTGTTCTATATTAGATAATACTTCACAAACGGCTTGAAGATCTTTTAGTTTTGCATGATTGAACTCGATAGGTACAAGTTGTAATTCACTAGTAATATGGAGTTTTGCTTCTAATTATGCATTGTCTCCACGTTACAGAATAGCTATCTCTTACTTAGTCTATAAATTTATTTCACACAAAAATGCTATTGCCTGAATGTATGCCATACATTTGCAAAAACTTTAGTGGAATAGGTGGTCGAGGATTCTTTACAACAGACTTATCAGTCGACAGTTTGAAGTTAAAAATATCTTTCTTAGTCGGCCCATTTGATAAAATATGCAATAGTATATTACGTTATAAGTCCGGTAAACCCAAGTTTACAGTAGCGAGTTGAAAACGTTTCGGGACGAGGCGACGAAGGAGCCGAGTCTCGAATGTTGAAACGAGCTACTGTAATGGTTTACCGGAAGTATGACGTAAGGCGTTTTATTTCATACTGCCTCACATTGTTCATTTTTTAAAAAAATGCATTTAAAATTTTCAGTCCGGTAAAATTTTTTACCGGACTCAAATTAGATTTTCAGTCCGGTAAAATTTTTTACCGGACTCAAATTGGATTTTCAGTCCGGTAAAATTTTTTACCGGCCTTGTAACGTAATAATTCATTTACCGGACTCAAATGAGTCCGGTAAATACCCTTTTACCGGACAGTATGAAATAAAATATGTTACTGAGTAATAACTCTGAAATAAAACGATTTAATAAAGCAAACTATTTTCACTGCTTTTCAAGTGTTTTTATTACGGAAATAATTCAAATGGAAATTGACTTACTAGAGCACAAGAGACATTAACAGTTTTTTTTGTAGCTGAGAGTAGTTTCTTCGTTTCTCAAATAAAATATAATTTTGCAAATAAAATATGAATATATATTACTCTATTTAGGAATTTTATTATATTAATCAATTCAAATAAGCTATGGTAAATTATAATGAAGTAAATGTCAGGTTATGAAACATTTGACATTTGCCAGGCAAACATAACCAATAATTTTTGCAATGTATATTTTTGGATCCAAGATGGCGGATTGACATTCGCGTTGGCTCAACTCTTATAAGTAATATAGAGTGACTCTACTTTAGATTAGAGTCACTGCATCTAGTTACCTAAGCCAGCTATTCGATCAACTGGCCTAGGTGACTAGATGCAGTGACTCTTCTTTAGATGTAATGACTCGATTATGAAGTCCGTAAATGTCCGTTAAGCCTGCAATTATTTAAGCATTTTTCTGTAGTTTTTTTATAACTGGTGAATGTCGAAGACATAGAAATGGGGCAATTCCAACAATATTTCTAATATTATTTTTTATTATATTTTTGTGTTTATTTTGCCAATGCTAATTATTTCTTTTACATTTTGCCGAATATCCGACTCTAGAAAGACCCTCTGAACAATCTTTATATAAAAAAACATTCTCCAAGAAGCAAGCTATTGAATGGAGAAAACGGCATTCAAATCTATTTAATAATTCTCGAAATTTGCCAGCTTTTACAGACATAAGTTAATTATAATAATAATTAATTACTTGAGTGTGCGTGCACCTACGAATGATGCGGTATGGTGCTATGCAGGCAGATTGTCTGCGGCGTTACCAGCTCAACTTTTGTAAATCGGTATCTTTTCTAACTGACGAACAGTTGATTTCTCAACGGGAGTTATTATCTGGAAGCTAGGCCTCATTTGTATGTCACTTTTTTTAGTAATCATTGATAATATAACCTACAAAGGTCTGCTTACTAACTGTCAATCAAAATGGGGCTTTTATCAGGAACTGAAACTGCTCTTGTTCGAGATTGTTTTTGGGATTTGTTTACTGGTACTGTAAGTGCATGAGCAGGAGTCCGTTTTTGTTGAACCAATGGAATTCCAAGTTCTGATTTAAAAAACATAATTGGTTAGGATCCAGTTTTGACGTGGCCCTTACTGATCCTGGCGTTTCTGTGATGAGTGTAGCAGAATGTAGTAGCTGAATGGTTAGGTTTAGCGATACAGAAACTATCAATTGATGCAGATGCATTTGAAAAGGTATATTTGTGTTGTGTCAGTGGTGGACAAATGACGTTTTGATTATCAGTACCTATTTGGAGGTTAGGATCCTGAAAATTTGACGGATCGTGTGGAATTTTATCGTTGTTTGTGGTTGTAAATCTAGTAGTAAATGTAAGAGTAGTAGAAAGGATTTCTGCCTGGAACGATTCAGCTAGTCCAAAAGATTCAGGACAATCACCTTGCAGCATCCAGAAATCTGCAATCTCTTTGGGAGGACTGTTTTTTTAGTTTTTCTTATTAGTAGATAATTGGTGAAATGCACCTAAATAATAGGTTGCAATTGCGTGTTTTGATGTTGTAAATGGTAATTGAGGTTTATTGTTGTCTATGCACATGATAAGATTAGAATGAAGTTTCAAAACATAGTTTCAAAACGCTACATGGCAACTTAATTAATATATTATATTTTTGGAGGTCGTTGTTAATATGGAGAACTTTATAGTACTTGTCTGTTAGCGCAATTGACATCATTAGCGCATAATATGAACTTTCAAAAATGGGAAATTTTATTAGATTAGAATTTTATTGAAACGTAACCAAATAAATATAAGATACTTACCTTTTTTGAATGATAAAAAGGATACTTCCGAAGGACGATTGGTAATGGAGGGAAGAATGCAGCAATCGTCTGCACTCATGAAATGAAAATCTAGCGACTGTTTGTTGTCAGCAACAAACGAAAATGTTGAACGTTCTTTGTTCAGTGAAGGGTCACCATTATAATGTATGGGATGTTGGTTTACCAGATTCTTGAAATAATAGCTCAATAAAAAAACGTGTAAACTTATTAAATCTTTTTTTCATAATAAACTATAAAATATAAATAAATATATTTGTCCGATTGCATTATAAACTACTGTTTATTGTATTGTTTTGCGGCAGTGAACTGGCTTATTATTTTATCCAACACCTCTATATAAATACCATGTTTACTATGGTCATTTTAAATAAGGAAAGTGACTGTTTACTCTTATGTTACATTATAATATACGTTGCCACTAGCAACGTGGGTTATTTTTAAAAAAACTCACTCCTTCAAAGATAACAACCAATCACCAGCTTAATATAAGCGTTACTTATAGTTATTTATGGTACAAGTGAGTTAAGTAAGATATTATCCACGAACGAAAAATTTAATTTTTCTGAGTGGATAATATCCTTAACTCACGCGTGCCATACAAAATTTTATCCAACACCTCTTTATTTAAGTTTAAACATCGAATTTGCAATGTATAGTTAGTCTGTAGTTTTGACGGTAATACTCGACCACGATGACTGGATTTTAATAATATTAAGTAACGTAAGCTTGTGATTGGTTGTTATCTTTGAAGGAGTGAGTTTTTAAAAATAACCCACGTTGCTAGGGGCAACGTAGGTTATAATGTAACATAAGAGTAAACAATCACTTTCCTTATTTAAAATGACCATAGTAAACATGGTATTTATATAGAGGTGTTGGATAAATATTATTAAAATTCAGTCATCGTGCTAGAGTATTATAGTTATTTATGGTACAAGTGAATTAAGTAAGATATTATCCACGAACGAAAAATTTATCCTCGAGGGCCGGTAGGCCCGAGAAGGTTAATTTTTCTGAGTGGATAATATCCTTAACTCACGCGTGCCATACAAAATTTTATCCAACACCGCTTTATTTAAGTTTAAACATCGAATAGTTAGTCTGTAGTTTTAACGGTAATAAATTCAATACTCTAGCACGATGACTGGATTTTAATAATATTAAATAACGTAAGCTGGTGATTGGTTGTTATCTTTGAAGGGGTGAGTTTTTTAAAAATAACCCACGTTGCTAGGGGCAACGTGGGCTATAATGTAACATAAGAGTAAACAATCACTTTCCTTATTCAAAATGACCATAGTAAATATGCTATTTATATAGAGGTGTTGGATAAAATTTATTACCGTCAAAGCTACAGACTAACTATACATTGCAAATTCAATGTTTAAACTTAAATAGTGTTGGATAAAATTTTGTATGGCACGCATGAGTTAAGGATTATAATCTTTATAATCTAATTAATAAAATTATAATCTTTAGTAAAAGTTTAGTTTTTGAGTTTGGTAGGTTACCGCGAAAAAATTTACTGTAGACAAAATACATATTGAGACAGATGACTTTTGAATTGTAGATATTTTCTCGATAAATAAAAATAATTATTATATGTTGTGTTTCAACATAATTGGCGACCGTGACAGGATCGTAGGTCGTGATTAATATATAGAAGTTGAGATATAAGTGAACAGAAAGTCTTGGAGAAAGACAAAAAAAGCCAGAACAGCTCTTAGAAGTTCTTTTACAAAGATGTATAATAAAATAGAAGCTGCAATGGAAACAGAAACTCCAGACATAGAATATTTAGAAGCACAAATTACGATGTTAGAAAGAAAAGTCAACGAATTGTTGACGTTAGACAAAAATATTTTGTCTAACGTCTTTTAGAGGATGACACGACGGAGCCAACAGAATTCGAAAAAGAGTCAAGTGAATCTGATGAGTACTAAACTAATTTCATTACGTTGCAACTAAAGTTTACAAAACATTTTCAAGCCGTAGGTACAGCCAGTGTACATTCACCAGTACAACCTAATGTAAGGCAAGGTGGCAGTCGAAAATATAAACTACCCCGAATAGAGCTAATAAAATATGGAGGTGAGATAAAAGAATGGCTTCAATTTTGGAGTCAGTTCCGGAAAATTGATGAAGACAACGAATTAGCACCGGAAGACAAATTCCAGTATCTCATACAAGCTACTATCGAAGGGAGTCGAGCTAGGGAGTTGGTAACCAGTTTCCCCCCGACCGGTGATAATTACAGAAAAGCGGTAGATGGACTCAAAACTCGTTTTGGTAGAGATGATATACAAGTAGAAGTTTATGTACGAGAACTACTCTCTTTAGTCTTAAATAAGGTTATTAATAAAAACGAATTGTCACTCTGCTCTCTTTATGACAAGTTGGAGACAAAACTGAGAGCACTGGAATCCTTAGGAGTGACCACTGAAAAACATGCTGCCATGCTATACCCGCTGGTCGAATAATGTATGCCAGAGGATCTGTTACGAGCATAGCAACGAATACAGATCATTCCGGAAGAAATCACAAAGACTGAATCGTCAGTGGCACTGCAGACAAAGAGTAGATTAATGGCATTTCTAAGAAATGAAGTTGAAAATGACGAACGCGTCAATTTAGCAACTGCAGGCTTCTCTATCAATAACGATCAAAAAGCTAAAAAGAAAAGAATTCCTGTCCAAAAGGAAGAATATATACCTACTGCAACTAGTTTAGTAAATGTCAAAGGTGGGAAACAAAACAGTGCAAAGAAGATGACGATAGAAGCAAAGAAGAAAATTATCAATGAAAAGAAATGTTGCTTCTACTGTCTTAAATCAAACCATTTCGCAAAACAATGTAGAGCTTTTATAAAATGCGCTGTCTGTGAGGGCAGACATGTAGTAACAATGTGTCCAAAATTAATAGCGATACAAGAAAACGACAGAGAATCTAATAATAATAGCGAAGAAAGAATAAACGAAGATACAAATCTAACTAACTTTTCTGAGAATCCAGTTATATTTCTGCAAACTTTGGTCGTAAATGTGACACATAACGGAATTATAAAGAAAGCGCGAGCCATGATCGATACAGGATCACAAAGATAGTACATACTAGAAGATTTTGCAAAGTCCATTAAAGTACCAATAATAAAGAAAGAATATTTAAATCATACGTTGTTCGGAGGAGTTCAAGCTAGCCGGTAAGAACATAACCGTTATAAAATAAACCTCGTATCGCTTAATAAAAAACACTCTTGTAATATTGAAGTTTTAAGTCAACCCACAATTGTCGATGGAATAGCTTGTGTCAAAGATACGGAGTGTTTTCGAGAATTAAAAGAGAAGAAAATCGAATTGACGGACCTCGGCAAAAACGGTGGAGGTGTACAAATATTGATGGGAGCAGATATTGCTGAAAAATTGTACACAGGTCGAAAACAAGAGCTGAAATGTGTATTAGTAGCGATGGAAACCACTTTAGGTTGGACAGTCATGGGCAAAGTTCTGATAGTCAAGATAACACTTGTGAAGCGATGAATGTCATTTCAATGTTAGTAAACGATAGAAAAATTAGCGAGTTATGGGACCTAGAGCTAATAGGTATCAAAGATCTAGTCGAGGTGAAGGAAAAAACAAGAAAGAAATGAAGAAGTTAAATTGAGATTCCTGGAAACAATACGCGTAAATAATGAAGGAAGGTATGAAGTTAGATTGCTTTGGCGGGAAAGTCGAGATGAGTTGAAAACAAATTATGATATTGCGAAAAAAAGATTGTTTTCTCTCACGAAAAAACTGAAAAGTGACGGTAATTATGAAGTTTATGACCAGATACTAAAAACATGGGTAGCAGATGGAATTATTGAAGAAATAGACAGCAGTGATCTGGAGACGGGACATTTTTTGCCACATCGACATGTCATAAAGGAGAACAGTACCACACCTGTCCGGCCTGTATTTGATGCCTCAGCTAAGAGAAAAAATGAATCGTCACTAAATGATTGTCTCGAAACAGGGCCAAATTTAATAGAACTTATCAATTCGGTATTGTTACGATTTCGATTAAATCGAATAGGCAGATATTAAGCGAGCATTCTTACAAATAAGCGTCAATGAAGAAGATCGTAAATTCTTAAAATTTTTATGGTGGAATGAAGACGATCAGATCATAATTTACAGACATTGTCGCGTAGTTTTTGGGATATCAAGCAGCCCATTTTTGTTAAATGCTGTAATGAGTTACCATATAGATAAAATATTAAGCAGTTTGAAGAATCTAGAGAATGACCCGAAACAAAACTACAGTGAGGACATTATATTAAAATTAAAAGAATGTTTTTATGTAGACAATTGCGTCACCAGTGTCAGCAACGAGAACGAATTAAAACGATTTATAAAAGAAGGCAGCGAGGTAATGAGTAGTGGGCAATTCGATTTACGAGGTTGGGAATATTCGTTCGACAACCGGACAAACCAGATAACTATAGTCCTCGGTTTGAAATGGAATAAATCAAGCGATACTATTGAATTCAATATAGATTTCCTGAAGTCTACAGAGATGACATCTGTAACTAAAAGAAATATTTTGTCTATTTCACACAAAATATTTGATCCAATTGGTATACTCTCTCCGATAATGATTTACCCTAAGTTGTTACTGCAAGATTTATGGGTTAAAAATGTACATTGGGACAGTGAAGTAAGTGAAGATATTCGATCGAAGTTTCTAAGTTGGTACATAGAGCTTCCGATAATATCACAAGTAAAATTACCTAGATGGGCACTCGAAAACGCAAAATACAGCTTACACACATTTTGTGATGCGAGTAAGATAGCGTATGCAGCTGCAGTATTTATACGTTCGGACTTCGGAGCAACATAATATGGTAAGTGTACAGCTTATACAAGCAAAAGCAAGAGTTGCGCAATTAGAAAAGATGACAATTCCCCGACTCGAGTTGATGGCTACTATGTTGGGAGTTCGTTTAACGGCGGAGGTACTAAAGAGTCTAACAAGAGATCGAGAGATACCAGTCACTTATTGGAGTGACTCAACCACAGTTTTAAATTGGATTCAAGGAAATGGAAAACAAGAAATGTGTGTAAAAACCGAGTAAAAGAGATACATGAATTAACGAAAATAAAAGATTGGAAGCATATATCCGGAGATTTAAATCCGGCAGATTTACCATCCAGAGGCTGTTCCCCAAAACAAATTATAGACGAGCGCTGGTGGGGAGGACCTTCCTGGCTATATGAGAAGCCACAAGAATGGCCAGAGTCAACATTTGAAAAGGAGATAATTAAAACCACGGACATGATTGTGAAAACATGTAAAAACGATACAGGATGGTACTATCAATACTTCTCTGATTTTCAAAGAATAATAAATATGATAGGCTGGATGATGCGATTTAAAGAAAAGGACAAAGAAAGACGAAGAGGTTGTTTAAGAGTAGAAGAATTAAAGAGTGCCGAGAAAAAATGGATGAAATTAATTCAAACTGAATGGTACGAAGATGATTTGAAGGATATTAATTCTCTAAACACTTTCTACGATCAAGAGGGTATCATCAGAGTCACTACAAGAATAACCTTGCGAGAAGACAGCAAAAACTTCAAGTATCCAATAATCTTACCTGATCAGCATCCTGTAGTGAAAATGTTGATAAGAGCAAAACATGAGAAACTAAAGCATGCCGGAATGCAAATATTACTAAACAACTTAAGAGAAAAATATTGGATCACAAAGGGCAGAAAAGCTATCAATAACGTGATAAAGAAGTGTGTAACATGCAAAAGATTTACAGAGAAGCACCTGGAAACTATACCATGCCCATTACCAATAGATAGAATTAGAGATGCTAAAACTTTTGAAATAGTTGGTGTAGATTACGCAGGGCTATTATACTTAAAAGGAAAAAATAAAGTGTGGATTTGTCTATATACTTGTGCCGTTTACAGAGCAATACAATTAGAAATAGTGTCGAGTCTATCAACCACTGCATTTATACAAGCTTTACGACGTTTCATAGCAAGGAGAGGTCGACCCACGAAGATCTACAGCGACAATGCAACAAATTTCATAGGGGCAAAAAATATGTTGTCAACTATCAACTGGCAGGAAATAGAAACCTTCTCCGCCATAAGAAAAATCGAATGGAAATTCAATCCACCAGCAGCACCATGGTGTGGCGGATTTTGGGAACGTTTAGTGCGAATCATAAAAGATTTATTGAAACGAGTATTAGGAAGAGCTTGCGTAACGCACGAAGAACTTTTTACTACAATATGTGAATGCGAATAATTAATTAATAATCGACCAATAATGTACATGTCGGATAGCGATCCTACAGTTGCACCGTTAACACCAAGCATGTTTCTGCAGGAAGTTACGGAAGTTGGAACCGCCGATCTAGACCGAGCGGACAGAGAACATTTAAATAAGCGATTGCGTTATTTATTGAAGTTAAAAGAAGACTTGCGAAGACGCTTTCGCAATGAATATTTAGGTGCGTTAATAAAGAAGAATACACACCGTAAAATAACAGCTGAACTGAAAGTCGGAGAAATAGTTTTGGTGGGTAACGACATACAAAAACGATTAGAATGGCCTTTAGGCAAAGTGTTAGAAATTAACAAGCTGGAAAAGATAAGGTATGTCGTGTGGTCAAGTTGCAGACTGAAAAGGGTCAGTTATTAAGACCAATCCAGAGAGTCTACAGACTAGAGATTTGCGGAAACCATTCATATCCACAACACGGAGAAGAATCTATTGAACATACTAAAAATAATGAAGCCGCTCGGACTGAGATAGATGTCAAAGAATCAGATGCGCAAGGTGAAAATGAGACAACGGACGACGAGGAAGTATCAGAATCTCCGCCCACCGTAAACAGGAGAGGAAGAAAAATCTATCCCCCTGCATGATACTTAAATTAATAAAAAAAAAAGTGTTTGTATTGTAATTTTTCTTTATTTGTAATACATTTTTTGAGATTTCGCACCAACTCTAGGTGGGAGGATGTTAAATTATAATCTTTAGTAAAAGTTTAGTTTTTGAGGTTGGTAGGTTACCGCGAAAAAAGTTACTGTAGAAAAAATACATATTGAGACAGATGACTTTTGAATTGTAAATCTTTCGTTCGTGGATAATATCTTACTTAACGCACTTGTACAATAAATAACTAGTATTCGTAAAATAAAGTGGTAGTAGTAAAATAAAGTATGACAACTGCATATGACATGTCAAATCTTCTTCTGTCAAGAATAAATGTCAAATTTATAAACTGATTTTTTTTTGATAATTATCCAATTTTAGGAATCGAACATAAAGCTTTGTATGCAACTCTTACATAATCGGACTTTATAGACTCGCCCTTTTTATATGCCATGCTCTCTTCGCTCGCTCCGCCATAAACTGGGCTTGTTTATTAAGTCCTACAGTATGTACTTGTTACAAAAATATCTTTTATGTCCGATTGCATTATAAAGTACTGTTTATTGTATTGTTTTGCGGCAGTGAACTGGCTTATTATTGTACTCGTAAAATAAAGTGGTAGTAGTAAAATAAAGTATATAGTAGTAAAATAAAGTATGACAACTGTATATTACATGTCAATTTTTCTTCTGTCAAGAATAGATGTCAAATTTATAAACTGATTTTTTTATAATTAGCCAATTTTAGGAATCGAATATAAAGCTTTGTATGCAACTCTTACATAATCGGATCTTATAGACTCGCCCTTTTTATAGGCCTTGCTCGCTTCGCTCGCTCGGCCATAAACTGGGCTTGTCTATAATGTCCTACATTATGTACTTGTTACATAAATAGCTATTATAGTAATATGGAACTCTATTAAATCTTTATTTATTACTTTTTACTTATTATCTTGGTAGGCAATCCTTGTGTCCGTTCAATACCTTCCAGGTAATATGTAGTAGATCATTACACTACTTACAGTTTCACACCATACATCTTAAGATATTTTTTGCCCGATCGGGCGTTTTGGTTCATTTACAAGCTCTGCTCTCAGGGCGGTAAGTTCAACTTACCGCACAAGGCTCGGTAATAAAGTACATTTAAGTCAAAAAACACTCACTATCATTCTAAAATTCGTCCGGATTGAGACAAGAATTGTTTTTGTTTATTCAACTGCATAACAACCAGACACATTAACTGACTGAAAATTCACATTTTCAGTGTGATGTGTTTAATGTTTACTCTATATATTTAAAATTCACTCACAGATCTGATCGGGCAAAAAATAGTGTAAGCATTACGGGCGTTATATACGCTTTATCAGTTTCGGCTAATATGGAGACCTCCGCTACGCGTCGGTCTCCACACTATTAGTCTCGACTGGTAAAGCGTACCTACCGCCCTTAATACTTAAATAACTATTTTGCCCGATTGGGCGTTTTGGTTCACTTACAAGCTCTGCTTTCAGGGCGGTAAGTTCAACTTACCGCCCAAGGCTCGGTAATAAAGTATCTACCGCTGTAGGTCTACTCTCAAAATAAATCTTTATTAACTCAAATTGTTTTACAAAACCAAACTAATTGTTATGAAAATTAAAATTTTACGGGCATTACGCGTATTATCTCGGCTAATATGGAGACCTCCGCTACGCCTCGGTCTCCACACTATTAGCCTCGACTAGTAAAGAGTACCTACCGCCCTTAATAATTAAATAACTATTATGTCCGGTCGGGCGATTATGATTATTTAGCGGCCTGTTTTTAGAGCGTAAGTTGCTAAATTAGAGTTCTAGGGCTCTAAAACTTTTTAGAGCACGCTAGAGCTACCCTTGCTTATGCCGTCTCCATAGTAATACGAGGGTTGCGCTGAAAATTGTTAGTTATAAAAAGACCGGTGCATTTTTTAACAAAAAATCTTTATTGTTTTACAAAATAATCTCCATTCAGACTAATACACTTGTGCATTCTTTGAAACCACTTTTTAAAACATTATGAAAATTCATTTTCTGAAAGGTCCTCAAAAATTCTTTGAAATTCTTTAACTGCCGCATCTGCGCTGTAATATCTTTTACCTCGCATCATTTTTTTAACAGTTGGAAACAAAAAAAAAGTCGCACGGCACCCGATCTGGGCTATACGGAGGATGAGTTACCAATTGAACTCCCGTATCTTTCAAAAAATCCAATGTTCTGGCAGCAGTATGGGAGGATGCGTTGTCATGATGGACTAATATGTTACGCAAACCGGTCCTTTGGCGACCTGTCTGTAATTTTGCAAAAATCTGTGGTAAAGCCACTTCGCACTACCATTCAGAATTAACAGTTCTGCGATCTTCAAGTGGAATAACAGCAACAATACCACTTCGGCGGAAAAAACAGCAATCATTTTCTTATTGACGCTTCTGCCACGAATTACTTTTGTGGGCAAGTCTTCATCTTCGAATACCCAAACACTAGACTGCTGTTTAGTTTCAGGGTCGTAACTGTATACCCAAGATTCGTCACCAGTTACAATGGCATACTTGCTTGGAAGCTCCTCCGTCAAATTTTTGCAACATAAATTTACATCAGTCTACTCGAGCCTGTTATGACTTTCTGAGAGCAAATGCGGTATCCAACGGCTTGCTAGCTTTCTTACCCCAAGATGTTTATGCAAAATGGTATTCACCGCCGTGGATCCAATCTTCACTTCCTCTTGAATCTCCCTATAAGTAATATTTCGATTGGACTGAATCAAGCTTGCCACACGTTCAACATTTTCTGAACAGGCAGACTTCGCAGGTCTTCCAGGTCTTACTTCGTCTTCTAGCAGCTTTCACCCTCGTCGAAATTCGCGGAACCAATGACTAACAGCGGATAATGAAGGGGCAGCATCGCCAAAAGCTGCTATCACATTTTCATGGCTTTGCTGGTATCTTAACTGTCTTTTATAGTCGTAGAAAGTCATAGCTCTAAAGGCAGTTCGCGGAATGCTCATCTTAACTGAATTAAAAATGCACAACTACTTATCTTACAAAATTAACTACGTTTCACAAGGAAATCGGAACGTTTGACAATTGTGGGTAACGAATGTCAACTAATGGGACATTCAATTGTTTCTAGCCTTCAATTGAGCTTTCATGGCCTGCTACTAACTATTAACAGAGTATCCCTCGTAACAGTAATTATATACCATTACCTTCTTGAACTTTTATCGCTTCACCTACCTACTTGAAGTTTTGCACTTTTCAAATTATTTTTATTTCGAAATTAAATATTAATTTAAACTTAGACCGGACATAAACTAACGTATGCATTTCGGGCTTAATTAGTGTTTTAGATCCCTTTATCGTCTTAGCGCCTTCGGCTTTCGCGTCAGGCGCTAACTGACTGCGGGCTCCAACACACTCAATTAAGCCCTTAATACATAATATACTATTATATCTAACGATAAGTATTCAGGTTGACATTAGGAAAACGTTTATAGACCTTCCTGAAATCATAGCTGCAAGAATCTGTGTTATTCAAACCCGTTAACATATTTGTATCGGTCGTATTAAAATTATAATTATAACGGACGTACTGTTGTGCAGCAGCGATGAATTACAGTAAAATAATTTAAAAAACTTTTACGATTTATTTTAATTTATTTCTTCGAAGGTTGATATTCTCTAAAAAGTTACAACTTTCATATAGTGATTAGTTTTATAACAGTAATAATCCTTTATTGATTATTTCTTAATTCTAAGCATAACTATAGTTTCTGATTTTAGTTGCGCTTATTGTAAAACCAAAAATAACCTTAAAAGATGAATTGCTATTACTATCAGCTTTTACAACTCTCGCATATCACATTAATTCCTTTTAAAACCAAACCAGAACGTTTCACTGTGTGTATAAAAGCAAAATTGTAATATGTATTAGTCAGATTTGCGGAAAACATGCGAAAAAATTAAAAGAAAAGTAAACAATTTTTATAAATTATAATCTCTGCAGTGTATGGGCAGTCATGTCCAGTTAAGCATGGACGTTGGGAATGTGGCAGTGATTGCACACGATCAACTGTATTGCCGATGGATAAAACTACCCTAACTTTTAATTCCAGTCTGGCCACAAATGACACGTAAACCGACGCTGCGGTCGTCGGTTTAACGAGATACTACCGCATAACGCTGCCGAATAGCTATTAACGCCATTATAGGCAATATCACGGGGATTTCAAACTAAATAACTAACTGAAATTATTACATGTGCAGAATTAAATACAAAATTTTTCTAGGAATAGGTATTACTTGCTGTGAATTCTGTGCCGAGCGCTAATAGTGTTGTGTGTTGGTGGTTGTTTAGAGAAAGAAACTCGCCATAACAAATAGAAATTATTTAAATTCTAAAATTCATTTTCTCGTGGTATCATGCCAACACAACAAAAAATTTAAATTAAAATACAACATCTATAGATAATATATAATAAAAATTAAAAAAAGATTAATTAAAAGTTTTATAAGTTTCATTAAATTATTTTTTCCTACGACCCCATACGAAAGTGAACAATAGCAAACGCTACCGATATTAAGAAAGTGAGTCATATAACACGCGTATGTTAGGAACATAACACACGTGTGTGTTATGAAAATACGTCACGCTAAGCAATATCTAGAAATCCATGAATTTTGTTTACATTAAAATGATGACATTAATGTTTAATCCAATTTTGAGAAGCATTTTTACCATTATGTATCTATTCTTTTCTTATAAATATAACTTTAATTAATGTTTAATTAGTTATTTTAGCTAGCAAAAAGAAATATCTGATAGATTACACCTAACGTAACCTCACTATAATACATGAAAATTATTGAAGCAAGTTTGCCAAGATTAAAATCAGCGATGCCAAATGGGAGAAAAATAAGAGTAATGTAAAATAATTTAGTTAGGCAACCTCTTTCACACCTGGCATTGTGTTATTAGTTGAAGTTATATTTGTTAATTGTGGAGATATTATTAAATATAAATAAAAAATAAATTATGTACCTCTGAAATTATTATATTATAAATTGTAATAGTAATTCATTTAATTAATTTTGCTGCTAAACCCAAGTTTTAATTTTATACTATGTTTAAATAAGTTATGAATATATGAGTTTTTAAAATTGAAATTTATATTTAGTAAAAGAATCTATTAAATAAAATGTTAACAAACACCCATTCACTTTAACAATTGTCATAATTCAGATCCAAAAAAATAAAATTAAGTTGTCAAGATAACTTAATTTTATTTTTCTGGAAATGTTTTGATAGAAATTTCGTTATAATTATTCATATTGTGAAACTAAATTGTTTAAAAAATTAAAATTTATATACTAAAAATAAGTGGCTTATGAAAATTAGCTTTAAGTGTAATTTTCTCTGTTAAACCTAACCATAAAAATTTTGCTTTAAAATCTTCAAAAATTATATTCTTGAAAATTTAAAAAAAACAAAATTTTTTAAACATTTGAAATTTGGGTGGTCGTAGGAAAAATATTGTACATTACACGTTGGAAAGTAACTTTTCTGCACTCGTGTGATTTCCGCACTCGGCTTACGCCTCGTGCGTCAATTCACACTCGTGCGTACGAAAAGTTTCACTTTCCACAGTAGTAATGTAATATACTATAACCTGACAAATGTTTCAACATTAAAAATGTCGTTATCAAAGGCAGATAACATTGCTAAGGATAAATACAAAAAATAGGTCACTAGATACAATACATACAAAAACCGAACATCTAACACTTAAAATTATAGAGACGGTCAATACGAGAGGTTATGTAACTCTATTATTCTACAATGTCTTAGTGATGTTATAATATCAAAAAATTCTAATTTGTACTATCTCGTCCAAGAGATAACGTCACAAAAAGTGACTCATTTGATAACTTTTTAAACATGGTTAAATAGGCATAACCTTTCTCCAAAAAATGAATTCCGCCAGTGTGCCGCGACGTGAGCGGGACAGGGGGCGCGTTATGACCTATAACTTTCGCTATGGTTTGCGCATTCTTGTTCCATCGGAAAAGTGGTAGACTAATGTTTTCTTAAAAGGACATGGCACCATTTAAGTGTAATTTGTCCCTTAAATGACTCACTTTTCGAGCAAACCCGTTAGACATAGACCTTTGGCGCAACAATAAAAAAGTCTTCTTTTGGTACCAGCTACAACATATGAAAATTGCAGAGAAGTGTAATTTGTTCCTTTGTAAATTTTTCTGCAATTTTCGTATGTTGTAGCTGGTACCAAAAGAAGACTTTCTTTATTGTTGAGCCAAAGGTCTATGTCTAACGGGTTTGCCCGAAAAGTGAGGTAAAAGCTTCAAAAACGGACATTATTGAATAATGATTTTTCCGAACTATTCTGACGTAAGCCAATGTTACACTCAGATAAAAATTAAAAAAGATTCAAACGCTTTCAAATCAGGCAAATTTAATTTTTCTTACATGTCTACAGCTCCACCTGTGACGCAGACTCTGGCGAATTTTTTTATAAAAAAATGCCTATTTATGTAACTATGTTTAAAAAGTTTTCAAATGTCAGGTTTTTGTGACGCTATCTTTTGGACTATAATTTACAGAAAAGAAGAGAATTGTAGAAATTCTTGAATTTATAAGCGACAATTTGTAAAATAAATTGAACTTATTTGCAATAACATTAACTGCTATGCTAACACCGAACCCTTTGGGACCACGAGTAAGTAGTTAATACAACTTATTTAATAAATATTTAATAAAATATTTAATTAATAGTAATTATCAAATGATTTGTATCAAAAATGTTAATTTATTACACCTTCGAACTCACTCCTGATAAAATCGCTTCCACCAGACACACCCACTGTACCCATCTGCTTCATGTTGAGTTTAAATCCTATAGGTGGTTTGAGTATAGAACTTACAAGAACCTATACTCTGGCCGCTCAACAGAGATAGTAATAAAAGTAAGGGGGCGCAGCCACTTCATCAGATTGGCTACTGCTAAAAACCCAACTGACACTGAAACATTTTTGTAGTCTACATGAACATAATCTCAAAAGACATAAGATTTTAATAATAAACTACTTCTAAGCATGGGCGTAACTAGAAAATTTTTCTAGGGGGGGCAGGCCTCAGGTTAATGGACGGCCCCATAGAGCGCACGCTGGACCGTTTAATACAAGCTAGACGTAAAGAAATCAAAGTTTAATTTCATTACCAGCCCCATTTCCAAATCGATCACAGATAACCACTGACCTCAAAAATGCATTTACCAATCCTGTATCCCGAATTGCAATTGAGTAATTACACCCCAAAGTTGTTTTACAAGAAAAGTGCAACAGACGACTTTATGAACTTGCAGTTGATGCGCTCTCAAAGAATATGTGTTTTAGAAATTTACAGTCGTCTTAAGTGTTTGAGAAAAATGTCCTATATAGGTGAATGTATGTATTATTTTATTGGCTTAATGAAAAATTTGTATCTTGTGTAATATTGTTTTAAAAAAATCCAAACTCAAGCTATATCTCAGTGTTTATAAAATGCATGTTGATGAAATATTTTGGAGAATCTAAGTATGTATGCTGCTATATGTCACGATCATATATAGCTTAACTGAAAGTTTGAAGTGTCTACTTTCCAATACTGTAGTCGGTTGATTTCGCACGGATTTGCATGACACTTTTTTTTTAATTTTCATGGAGTAGGTTTTGCATTTCCCGCATGGGGTATTTTGAAGTTTGGTACTCTACTTCAAAATGTGAAGGATATGACAATTTATTTGTACACATTTCCAATCAAATAAACCTACCAGAAGCTAGTGGTGACTTTGTACGAAGGATTAAATCAATCCATAAAAAAGAATTAACCAGAAAGGGAAGTCAGCTGCTTTCCGTAAAGAATATAGTACCTACTGTAACAAAAAAAGTATATTACAGGAACGTATTTATTGCGTTCGTACTGAAAGCAGTACCAAATGTGAGCGCCTCTGAGAAAAAGGGCACAATTTGTTCTTTGGTTTTCTGCAAAAACCTCGAAAAAAGCAAATCAAGTCGACTTCGGTAGAAACTTAAATCTGTTTATGTACCTATATTATATATTCAATTATTAATGACTGATGACAGCACCCTTGCGCTTTTAAAATTTGTAAATTCCCTGAGTTTTCCAGACAAAGAATTTTCCCTGAGAATTCCAGGTTCTCCAGGTGTACAAGAACCCTGGCACTGCTAGTCTTATTGGTTTTATTACTACATATCATGAATTACTTTTTCTACTTCCATATACGTAAGTTGTCAAGTACAACGATTTACTTGACAAGTAAGGTGTCATTGTGAACACTATTATGTAATGAAAAGAAAAACTGTTACGTAATATGAATATTATGCTACAGTTAGTGGGAACATTTTTGTTTATCACATATTTGTGTTGGTGGCATTGCTAGTTATTTTGTCAAAATACTTGACAAGTACAAAAATCCAAACTGTTATTTAAAAAATGTCACACTTTGGCAATCAATTTAATGTGTGGTCGGAGGAAAGATATCGCTCTAGTTGTAAGACAAATTATGGACGCATGAAATTTCAAAGTGTAATTTGCTACTTACAACCCTCGAAATGTAATATACTATTTCTTTACAACATTATTTAAATCTTTTTGTTAATAATTATAATCTAACTATTGTAATACACTAAATCTTAAGAAAGAAACTTTGTTTTTTTTCTGCACAGACGAGCTTCCTATGTACACTTAACTATTTTTTCTAAAATAGTTAATTATACTTTAACTACTTATACTGAGCTATATCTACACAAAATATGACGACTACAATCGTTTAAAGTGATATTAGAATTATTTACGTCTAGCTTGTATTAAACGGTCCAGTGTGGAGCGCGGCGAGTTTTAAACATCCAGGCTTTTTGCAATTGGCTTTTTCCTAGGGGGGCAATGGCCATTCTAGGGGGGGCCGGGCCTACCTGGCCCCCCCACTAGTTACGCCTATGCTTCTAAGGAATATTTTTGATATTATTTCAATTAAACGGACTCCACAGTTTCGCGCGCTGTTTCAATTCGCTCAATAGCAAAGTAGCTTTTAAATCGCCTACTCTTTTGTGGGCGTTTTTATTACTATCTGTGTTGACCGGCTCGAGTATAGTCTAGAAACGGAGGCACATATTAACAAAAGTATTTACCGAACCACGCTTATCAGACCCACACACTGTACCCTTCTTCTCCATGCTGAGTTCAATCATATATGTGGTTTGAGAGTGAACTTATAGGAACCTATGAATGGACAAAAATATAGACAAACCGATTTTTGATTTTGGTATATAGATCTAAACTTTACTTAAAAATAATTTAAATCTATCATAAAAACGCAAAGAATGTATATACTCGTTCTTATTCATTCGCCAAAACTAAATTAAAACATATCACTTGCGGGGTTCAGTAAAGTAATGTTACAGTCACAGGTTGTTTTGCCCTTTCAGACACAATCAGACTCTTAATCACTTAGAGAATTTCATAAAAAACTTCTACCGAGCTACACAAGAACGTCATTACGTCAAGAAGACAGATTGGACAGAATGACCAAACTTTTTATAACTAAATAATCATCCGATTACATAAAACTGACCTGTCATAAAAAATGCCATCTACCTGTAGTGATAAGAAGCTGATGAACCTCGAAGCAGTTAATGAAAAAGAGTGCATAGCACCAATGTTTCTTTAGAGTATAAGTCGGTTGGTTGCTTAGCTTAGCGCTGAAAGTACTGATCAAAAGGTATTCAGAGTTAAGCAACACTCTCCCGGATCAACAGTTAGATAGGTGACACTTAAAGTGATAGAAAGCCACAACCGGTCGTGCTTCGACATTAAACTGTCGGTCCCGATTACCAGTGTTACTGCATTAGTAGTCATTAGGTCATGTCAGAGGCGCTAGCGCGACCGGAAAACTCTGACAATCAACCTTCACCACGTCCGTGCAGTCCATCAAACGAAAACTTTGTGTGACCTTAGAAATGCCTTATCAGTCCGGTAGCGCATTTCTTACTTGAACGTCGAGCGGTGCACTTCGGGTACGTAAGGGGTAAGTCGGGTAAGTTATAGCGATGGAGTGCGAGCGATGCTTCATCTCTTTTCTCGTCTCTCATCCACATCTGAGCAACTCTCATGAAAATTCTCAAAAATATGCATACATATAGTCAATTTTTCTTCTTAGTGTTCCTGAGATTTGAAACTATTTAAATTAACTATTAGCAATCCGGGATACCAACGCACAATTCAGTCTGCAATTTAATTATGCATATACTAACTAATGAGTATTGCTAAGATTTATATTTATATTAATACTTTACATGCCACTGCACTGTTGCTACCTGCTGTTCATATTTAACTATATTTCATAAATTATTTAGCGAAAATAGCTTTCCGAATTTTCATGTGACATGTAAGCTCAGAAAATCAATTAGAATGTGCTGAACTATTTTAGTGACAACGTCCAACGGTAGTTTCTGTCTGCGGTTTTCTTAATGCAAGGATAATTATATGTCTAGACGAAACACATGTGAACTTCTTTAATTCTCTATGAATACAACTATTATGCAGATGCCCTAAAATTAAACAGATTTAAGTATTACTTTTTAAAAATTAACCTGGCTTTACATTCTCAACTTTGCTATTTGTAATTTCAAGTAATAAAAACTGCAAGATTTAGATGTCTTTATAAAATGAAAGAACCAAACAATTTTCAGATATGAAGCAAAGACAAATTGCCGTGATTATCTTTGTCAGGATTGCCTTTATTACAATTTTTAAAGTCAAAAATTAGCTACCATCAAAGAAAACAAAATATAATCTGGTGTTAACTACCTAATCATAAAACTAGATGTCCAACATTAAAATGTGAACAATTTTTTTGGATAACATTTCTTTACACGATAAACAGGAAATGGTGGCTGACGTTTTCAGGAAAACAAGTGAGAACAGCCAAGAGGCGAGTGATTACCATTATCCTGAGGATAATCCGCGTTCTTGTAGTGTCTAATAGGACGCGTGTACAAAACAAGTGAACAAAACAACTGTTGTGCGAGGAACAGGTCCTTGTTTTATCAGGATAAGGACTGGTTGCGGTCCGCCGAATATAAACAGGCAATTGTCTGAAATGAAGCAATCAGTGGCTCAGTCGGCGATAAGAGCGCCGCGTAACGACCGCCATGGGAAACATTAACAGACTCCTCGTCAGATTACTTGCACATCTCCTGTTGGAAGTGTAAAAGAAATAAGGACACATGCCGCCGCACTCATTCTTTTACTCTTCAATTTTCGGTTTGCACGCGTTTGTTATCTCATTCGGTGGAAGGTTAAGGAGGTCAAAAAAACGTTTTCCATCCCATCAATGGGGAAATAAAAAGAGAAAGTAATAGAAAGCATTTGTCTTCTGCTTTATTTATTACATTTTGTATTATTTGTAATATAATTGCTTTTACTAACTGCTTTTATATTTGAAACTAGTGTTTGACTTGAATTGCAAATAATATCATACATTCTTACTATTTTACTTCAAATGTAATTAAATTAAAGGAGGGAGCATAATTATTATTATTTAGATTGTTTCTGCTTTTGTACTAGTTTACAATTTTGTACATTGTCCCCAATACTGAATACTGAAAGAAATCAAATGTATGCAACCCCAAAAGATAACTGGAACGAATAAATCACAATACTTTTAATAAAGATGATTAAAGACGCTGAACATGTTGAATGAAATTTATGGCAAGAAAATAACATAGAAATTACGAAAAGTCACTAATATAGGTAAATAATAAACTCAAATGGTTAATAGCCACACTACGAAATTATGTAAGATAATACAAATATCACTTTACACTAAATATTATATAAGTAATGATTTACTCTGAAATAACTTTAACCCCGTTGAAAATGAAATCCTTAAGTTAGATTAGGTTATAGGTTAAGAAGGGTTTTTAGCGATTAACAGAACATTTCATCTGAATGTCACGTGAATTTTGGCTTCGTTATTGTAAGTACCATTATTAGAAGTTAGGATAGTTTAACTTAGAATTATTGGAGGTTTTAAAACAAAAGAAAACATTTTCCCTGTTGTAAACATCTTGTGGGGATACTCAGTATATACAGATGTACAGTCTGGAACTTCTTTAAAAAAATTTCTTTATAAAAATAAAGGATATGTGGGAATCCTGTTATTCATAGAAAATAGATAATTTTTCTCATATTAACGATTTGGGCATTTTTTAACTTAATAGTTTAACTTTAAGTTTAGTTAATTTTTAATGTTAGAAGTCATCTGGAACAGACAAAATATGTTGTATTGTATGAGTATTAAAGCTGTATAGCAACTGACTTTGTGGATATATTGTTGAAACATAAAATCCATGTTAGTGAGAAGATATGCTTAATTTGCAGTCTTATAGAATTTCAAATTTTTAAAACTGTTTGCTAAATTGTTTTAGTGGAAATAAGTAGAGTAACCATAAATCCACAGAAGTGTTACACTTTTTAATGTAAGATTGGACTGTGTTGATGGAATCACATAAAAACATGTTTAACAAGCTGTGCTTTTCTAACGTTCATTTGAATGATGAAATTTGGCTTGTAAATCAAAGTTTTTGGCGTTTAAAAACATTCAGATAATACTAGTAATGATTTAATGTTTATATTTGCGGAGAAAGGAATATGTAAAAAGGGTGTTTTTATGAGATTAAGTTAATTTTTAGTATTAAGGAAATGTTGTGCCGTCGACATTAAAATTAAAGACATAATTCTATTTTTAACCCAAGTATTGTATATCATTGAATTCAGAATTTTCTTTTCCGTAAGTTTATCTAATTGGTTTCTACTAATAATTGGGTTATGTATATTTTGAAATTTTTTATTTTTTTGGGTTTTTTAAAGAAGTCATTTGGTTTCTAAAAAAGTATCAAATTGTATCAGAAGAAAAGATGTGTTTCTAGCTGCTTATAATATTGAAATTTGTGAGGTTACCTTTGAACTTTCATTGTAATAAAAAAAATTTTTTTGCGCATATGCGCTTGTTATTGAAACTGGTCTAATAGACCAACCATCAATTTATCTTTAAACTCTAAAAAACTAAATAAAACTTAAGCTACAGTTCATCCACTGATCCTATATTTTAGTCCGACTTTGCTTCTTGAATCACTTGCACTCGTTACACTATCGCGCACTGTGCTCTGCTATTAACACGTTACACAGTATTTAGACTAGTTCAAATGGCTTAGTCCTCTTCATTCTTCTTATGATGTTTTGGTTGTCGAGTAGTAGTAATGCCTCGACGTTGACATGTTGATGTAGTCTGGCTTCGTGTTTAGTGGCGAATCTCTTGATTTCGCTTGTCACGTCTGAAATCCCTAAATCACGATGTAGATCTTTGTTTCTCATGTACCATGGAGCATTTACCATATTCCGTAGTACTTTATTTTGGAACGTTTGGATTCTTTTAACATTGCTTTCTTTAGCACATCCCCATAATTTTATGCCATAGACCCATATTGGTTTTAGGACTTGATTGTATATAAGTATTTTGTTATTTATTGACAATTGCGAGTTGCGTCCCAGTAGCCAGTACAATTGTCGATACTTGAGTCCGACTAGTTCTATTCTCTTCTTTTTTATATGCTCTTTCCACCGCAATTTCGTATCTAAGGTCATTCCTAAGTATTTGGCTGTGTTTTCATATGGAACTATGATGCCATTTAAATTAACTGAAGGTGTATTTATAAGCCTTTTATTCCTAAAATTTACATGAACCGATTTTAATTCATTAAGCTTTGTTTTCCACTTTCTAGTCCACTGGTGTATTTCGTCACTGGCTTCTTGAAGCTTATCAGTTGCTTCTTGTATGATTGTTCCAGTAACCATCAGCACTGTGTCGTCGGCAAATGTGGCAACAGTTACATTCTGCGGTTGTGGAAGATCGCTTGTATACAACAAGTAGAGGATGGGCCCCAATACGCTTCCTTGGGGCACGCCAGCTCTAGCCTCCTTTAACTCTGAATATTCATTTTCTTGCTTAATGCGGAATAATCTGTCTGATATATAACTCTTGAGTAATTTAACGTAATGTTTTGGTAACATTCTTTTTAGTTTGTAGATCAATCCTTCGTGCCAGACTTTGTCAAAGGCTTGAGCCACATCTCGGAAAATCGTTGAGCAGATTAATTTTTCTTCTAATGCCATTTCAATGATGTTTGTTATTCTATGAACTTGGTCAATTGTAGAATGTTGTTGCCTAAATCCAAACTGATGGTTTGGTATTAGATTTTTCCTTTCTATAATAGGTCTAAGTCTTTTTAATAAGAGCTTTTCGAAGAGCTTCGATATCATCGGTAGTAGTGATATAGGTCTGTATGATTTCGCCTCGTTAGGTGGTTACCTGGTTTTGGTAGCATGCTAACTTCTGCTACCTTCCAGACACTAGGTACATGTTTTAATCGAAATGCTTCATTGAACAAGTACGTCAGCATAATGATGGCTTTTCTGGGAAGTTGTTTCATAATTTCACCTGTGATAAGGTCGAATCCACGCGCTTTTTTGGGGTTAAGTTTTAATTTCTGTTGCTATTTCCTCTGGAGTGACCTGTTGGATGTCTTCTTCTTCTTCTTCTTCCAAGATTACGTCTTCATTATTTTATACATTTGATTGAGTTTCGTTTGATTGAAAAGTTTCAGCAAGGTGTTCTGCAAAAGTTTCAGCCTTCTGTTTATTACTTCTAGCCCATGTACCATCACTGTGCCTGATGGATGGAGTGTGGGTGATGGGTTGTTTGATTTTCTTTGTGGCTTTCCACAGCGAATAATCAGTATCTTCATCGCTGTTAGTTTTTGGAGATACCTTTCAATTGAGGATTCTTTCAACTTTTGAATTTCTCTCTTTAGTTGCTGAGTTTTATTATTAAGAATATTTTTGTCAGCCGGATCACGTGTCTGTTGCCACTTTCTTCTGATTCGTCTCTTTTCCTTGACTAATTCTCTGATTTCCGTAGGATAGTTAACTCCAGCAGTTTTGTGCGTGATTTTTCTAGTGTTACTCCAAGCTACTTTTTGGATAATTTTAATAAAGTCTTCAGCTTCTGTTTCCAATTGTGGAACAGTTCTTAATTGCACATTGAGTCTTTATTCATTTTCAAGTTCTATTCTGAAGCTTTCCCGGAGTCCGTAGTTTTATTAACTAATGTTGGTTTTTGTTCTTTTTTTATTATTCTCTCACTTAGGGTGAGAATTACTGCTGAGTGATCAGAGTTTAAGTCAAAGTTTTCTTCTATATCAATAAAGTTTGGAGAAACTTTTCTAGATATACAGAAATCTAAAAGATCTGGTATTTTGCTCGGGTCTGTGGGCCAATAGCTTGGGTTACCTGTGGTGTGGAAGTTACATCCTGTTTCCCTAATGGCTTGTCTTAGTTCATTTCCTTTTGTTGTTGTTAATCTCGAGCCCCATCCACATGTTTGGCATTAAGATCACCCCCGACGTTGAACTTCTCGCCAAGGTGCTGTAACAAGTTTTTGTATTCCGGTTTTTTGAGATTGTATCTTGGTGGACAATATATTGCACCAACATTCAAATTTTGCTTGGTAGATTTAACGGTCACAACTGTGAGTTGAGTTTCGGCGCTTTGAGCATGGCATTCTTCATAATGGTTGATGTTTTTTTTTTATCAAAATAGCACTACCACCTTTTGCTTGATTATCAGGGTGAATTGCCTCATAGATCTGATAACCTTTTATCATTATGCAGGTTTGTTTAGTTGTATGTGTCTCTGAAATCAGGCACACGTCTATATTTTGCTCATTCAGAAATACTTCTAGTTCTAGTAGACGGTTCTGGATACCATTAGCATTCCAAGTGGCTATTCGTAAATCTTTTTGGTTCATTAATTTGTATTACGCGGTTATAGCTCCAGTATTTCTAGCTTCTAATTTGTCGAGTCTCTGTGAGAACTTGTTCATTAAATCCATCATACTTTACATAATTTGTACCATGGATGTTTGTTCGCTTGTATTGGGTTGCATTTGTGATTTGTCGGTCCTAGCGGCTTGAGCATATGATACCCCTTCAATGGTTTTACTAGATGTAAATGTTTTCGGTTGCGGATCATTTTTACTTTTGTTTGATTTGTCACGCCTTTTCTGTAATTCGCGCGCAATCAAACATTCTCTGTAATTGGCAGGGTGTGATTCACCACAATTTGAACATATAGGTTTAATTAATTAATTAAAAATAATTATTGTAATAATACAAATACATAAATTTTATTTAACCTTGTAAATGATAAATTATTGGAAATATAATATGGAAATATTGACGTTTATATTTACCTGTCTAATGAAGAGAAGGTCCCTTCGTAATAATACAATAATAATTTGGTTTTCAATTGAATTGGAAATTACATTCGAATCGATTAATTTCATCGTTCGTTGATACTTAGGATATAGGAGATGTCAAAAGAATTTTTGACAGTATAGTTTTAAATAGAGATGGGGAAACAAACAGAGTTTGTCAAGCAACTCGATACTAATTAGAGATGGAATTTAAGTGCCTCCAAATATAAAAACGAAAAGTGAGTTCTTAAATGAATTTATTACAATATAATAATAATTGAAATTATTATCTATTTATATAATTTTTTTTATTTGTTTTTGCTTCTAAGTTTAAATAATTAAGTCATTAGTAATTATTAATTTAATTCTTTTTTGAAATTTTGTATTTGTATCAATTTAGTTGTTTATGTTTATTTTCTCTTGTGGTTAATTATGTTGTTAAAAAAATAAATAAAAATTTGTGTTCTGTATTTTGTTTATTTTGTTATTTGTGTACCCTTATTATTAATTACAAGTTTAAATTTAAATATAAGAATATTCTACATCAGCGACTCTAACCTGAGAGAGCATTTATATATCACCTGAGCATTTATTAATTAAGAATTTTTAAACGACGTAATTATTTATGAAATCCTGCTTTGGGAAACTTTTTTAGTCGTTATGTTAAAATAAAACACACACACAATTAAAACATCAGTTATATTAAAAATTTAATGATCATTTCGAAAGTTTTAACTTTCTTCTTCAGAAATACAATATTACCTGCAAATACAAAATAAGTAGTAGTAGATGAGAGAATTAAATTAATTTTCTTTACAACTTACATGATGAGAATTTCTTCTAAAATATAAAATAGGTGGAATTTACACACCGTTTGGTAAATAATTACATTTTGATCTATTATTAGTTAGTGTTTTTAGAAATTTTTAATATTTTTATTTGATATCTCGCAAGGAAATTGGATAAAATGTCTAAGATTAATTAATATTCTATTTAAAAGCGCATGTCAATTTTAAAATATTATTACTTTGTCTAAATTTCATTTTTCATAATGATTCGCAAATTTACCAATTACTTTATAGATTGAAAATATTATTTTTATATATAAAAGGAATCTTTTGTTTTGTTAAAAATATTATTTAATTACTATTTAATTTTAAATAGAAAAAAATATAACAATTATTAAATTTTTTTATATTAATAGTAATTTAATTGTTGTTTAAAGTAATTAAACATCAAGAAATTACTTAAAATAAGTTATTGTAAATTATGTTAAGGTTTTCTATGTCAGTTTTGTAATTAATAGCATTTGGATTTTTTTTTATTTCTATCATTTCATGAATTAGTCTTTTTTTTAAATTTCTTTCTTTTTGTAGAATTGTTGGGTTATTAAAATTGAAATTATGTATGTTGTCTATTGCATGATCTGATAAAGCAGTATTTGGTTTATTTGGTGTAGATAATTTAACTTTGATTGAATTTTTATGCTGGGTTATTCTTTTTTTTAAATTTTGTTTTGTTTGACCTATATATTGAGCTTGACAATTGTTGCATTCTATTTGATAAACTATATTAGTTTCATTGCCTATACTTGTTTTGTCTTTTAAGTTATTGAAAAATTTATGACCTAATGTATTATAGTTTTTATATGTAGTGTTAATATTATATTTTTTTAATTGTTTAGCAATAGTTTGAGATAACTTAGGAATGAATGGAAGAACAATGAGTTTAGTTTCAGGGTTATTCTGGTAATTATTGAATTCTTTACCTAGGCAGTTGGGTTGTAAGTCAGTATTTTGTTCTTCAATTTTAATTTTTTTAAATTTTAGTTTTTTTATTCTATTTGTTATATTTGAATTTATGAAGGTTAGTGGATAATTATTTTTTTGTAACAAATTTAAAAAAAATAAAAATAATGTTACAAAAAAATAATTATCCACTAACCTTCATAAATTCAAATATAACAAATAGAATAAAAAAACTAAAATTTAAAAAAATTAAAATTGAAGAACAAAATACTGACTTACAACCCAACTGCCTAGGTAAAGAATTCAATAATTACCAGAATAACCCTGAAACTAAACTCATTGTTCTTCCATTCATTCCTAAGTTATCTCAAACTATTGCTAAACAATTAAAAAAATATAATATTAACACTACATATAAAAACTATAATACATTAGGTCATAAATTTTTCAATAACTTAAAAGACAAAACAAGTATAGGCAATGAAACTAATATAGTTTATCAAATAGAATGCAACAATTGTCAAGCTCAATATATAGGTCAAACAAAACAAAATTTAAAAAAAAGAATAACCCAGCATAAAAATTCAATCAAAGTTAAATTATCTACACCAAATAAACCAAATACTGCTTTATCAGATCATGCAATAGACAACATACATAATTTCAATTTTAATAACCCAACAATTCTACAAAAAGAAAGAAATTTAAAAAAAAGACTAATTCATGAAATGATAGAAATAAAAAAAAATCCAAATGCTATTAATTACAAAACTGACATAGAAAACCTTAACATAATTTACAATAACTTATTTTAAGTAATTTCTTGATGTTTAATTACTTTAAACAACAATTAAATTACTATTAATATAAAAAAATTTAATAATTGTTATATTTTTTTCTATTTAAAATTAAATAGTAATTAAATAATATTTTTAACAAAACAAAAGATTCCTTTTATATATAAAAATAATATTTTCAATCTATAAAGTAATTGGTAAATTTGCGAATCATTATGAAAAATGAAATTTAGACAAAGTAATAATATTTTAAAATTGACATGCGCTTTTAAATAGAATATTAATTAATCTTAGACATTTTATCCAATTTCCTTGCGAGATATCAAATAAAAATATTAAAAATTTCTAAAAACACTAACTAATAATAGATCAAAATGTAATTATTTACCAAACGGTGTGTAAATTCCACCTATTTTATATTTTAGAAGAAATTCTCATCATGTAAGTTGTAAAGAAAATTAATTTAATTCTCTCATCTACTACTACTTATTTTGTATTTGCAGGTAATATTGTATTTCTGAAGAAGAAAGTTAAAACTTTCGAAATGATCATTAAATTTTTAATATAACTGATGTTTTAATTGTGTGTGTGTTTTATTTTAACATAACGACTAAAAAAGTTTCCCAAAGCAGGATTTCTGAGCATTTATATTTTGTCTGCATATATTTTAATATTTTTAAACCCCATAGTAATATATTACGTACTAAAAGAAAAATTCTGTAGTCAATCAAGATGAGGATGATTCGTTATTTCCGAAAGCAGCTTTATTGTTATCAAATTGTTTATAAAGAAGGGTAACTAAGTATTAATTAGTATACTACTTAGTAATTAATTAGAAATACTGCCATAATTAATTTAGTAAGCCATAATCAAAATAGAGCTTAGCCAATAAATACTTCTTAGTTATTTACTCTACACCACCAGATGGTAAAAAGGGTTTGAGATATTTAAGTAGCTGCGTTCTATGCCAGTTTCTTGTTTCGTACCAATGGCGGAGACAGTGGCCGTTATAGTAATAACCTTCTACTAGGCTTAGTGTGGTTTATGTGTAGATGTCATCATGATTATCAGATGGGATAATCAAGCTAAGACCGCGCAAGTATTTCAAAAACTCCGCACAACCGATTTGCATCTGCCAGCAGGAAGATTTAATTTGATTCGGCAGACTATAGTTTCTAAGCTTCTAAGTTGTAACTTTAAACTGTACTTATCACTAAATATTTTCCAAACTTCATTGCATTATATTTGCGAATTAATTTCATTTATATACCACTATAAATATTGTAAAAGACGTATATCATAACAATGAATCTTATCAACATAAATGCATATAACATATTAAGTAGGTACTGTAGCGAGGGTTTAACACCAATGTAGTGTTAGGGCTACATATATGTCTCTCTTGTAGGAGGTAGTAAAACACAAGTAATAGCTTTTATGAGATATTTATTCGACTTGTTTATTATTCTCGTTGCCTAGTACCATTCCGTATCTACGCAATGAATGCAAGTTGTGAGCCATTCACAACATTTACCCCGCCCGGTCTGAAACGAGGGTAATACATGAAAAGGAAAAAATACGGAATAGTATTTTGGAGAAAAAATGGAGTATTCTAAAGGAACTTGAATAAAGTTGTAAAATGCTCCAGCTACAAAAACTCCACTAGGTAGTATACAATAAAAAACTTAAGTTAACTAACAATACGGAACTTGCGACGGCAACTCTTGGAACCTGTAAACAGAAAGAAAAAACAGAAAAGTGTTAGATAGGGCCAGTGTGATTTTCTAAAGTGGCATATTTAACTGTCCGTTCTAACACTTTATAGGGGCCTAAGTAACTGTCTTTAATGCCCAGAGTGTGCGTGTCATTACGAACGTACAACATGTGTGCAGTTGACCAGTCGCTGGGGACGAAGGACTGACCGGAATACGTTTTTGTAAAAAAATGCTTCTGCTTCCTCATACGACGTTTGAGATTGGCTATGAAATTAGGGAGGTTCATGTCATTAGCCAGTTGTTCTTCTTCAAAGAAATCTCCAGGTAGTCGTAACGGGGTAGCATACAGGATTTCTGCAGGAGAAACATTAACTTGCGATTTCAGTGTTGCACGTAAACTCAAGAGGATCCAAGGGAGATTCGTTAACCAGGAGGAAGTTCCTGTGGTTTGAATGGATTGCTTGAGTGTCCGATTAAAACGTTCGATAACGCCCTGACTAATCGGATGGAAGGCCGTGCATTTGACGTGTTTAATTCCTAACATGGCCATGAAGTTGATCCATGCATGAGAAAGGAATATTCTTGCATTGTCCGTGGTGAGGTACTTGGGAATTCCAAAGCGGGACACCCACGTGTCGACAAATGCAGTGATTACTGACTCCACGGAAGAATCCTTCAGAGGAATTGCTTCCGGCCACCGACTGTAGCGGTCAATAATGGTGAGGAGGAATTTATAACCTCCCGAAGAAGGAAGGTGTACTAGGTCGAGATGGACCTTAGTAAAACGTTCATCTGGTTCTACAATAGATTGTAGAGGGGTTTTTGTATGACGCCGAACTTTATGTTTCTGACATTCAGCACAAGATATGACCCACTTCTGAATATCGTGGTGCATAGATGGCCACAGATATCGCCGAGTAATCAATCTTTTAGTAGCACGAATGCCAGGATGTGCGATGTTGTGTAGTTGTTGGAATAAGGGATACCTGAATTTGAACGGGATATAGGGTCGTGGTTGGCCTATACTAACATCCAGCCAGAGGTTTGATTTGTTGGCAGTTTGAAGGGAAATGAATTGAAAATTACTACGAGATCGGAGCTGGTTAACTCGAGATCTTGTTCTTGAGATAGAGCGACTTCGTCGTTATTAACGTCCAGGGACGTTAATAAGATTAACTCTTGTCAGAGCGTCCGCCGGAATATTGTCTTGACCTTTGATATATTGGAGGTCAGTTGTGAATTAAGAAATAAACTCTAGTTGTCGAAACTCACGTGGTAAATATTGATCACCATTATTTTTGATCGCCGTACACAAAGGTTTGTGATCCATAAAGATTTGAAAGTGTCTGCACTCAACGTAGTAACGAAACTTTTTTAAAGCAAAGTATATTGCAAGAAGTTCCCGAGAAAAAATACTGTACTTTTGCTCTATGGTGGTTAACTTCCGGGAACATAAAGCTAGTGGTTTCCACATGCCATCTTCAAACTGTTGTAATACTCCAGCTATAGTGGAAGACGAACTGTCTGCAACTATACTAAGAGGGTTATTAATTCGCGGATGTACCAATAAAGTAGCGGTAATCAAAGCATTCTTCGCGTGCCTAAAGGCTTCTATTTGCTCATGATTTAACTGGACAGGCTTTAGCGAAGCTTTACCAGGAATAACTATAGAGGTTAACGGTGCCAAAGTTTTCGCACAGTTTGGTACAAATTTATGGTAATACGAAATTAAGCCAATAAAATTGCGGAGTGCTTTCTGACTTGAAGGCAATGGGTAATCAATTATAGCCTGGACTTTGGAAGCCATTGGTTTGATACCGCGTGTATTAACGTGATGTCCTAAAAAATCGAGCTTATTGACTCCAAAGAGACACTTTGGTAGGTTTATAATTAGTCCATTGTCTTTTAATCGGGAAAACACTTGGTGTAAATGCTCAACATGTTGCTGCGAATCAGCACTAAAGACTAGGATATCGTCTAGGTATGAGAAGCTAAATAGAAGCCCTGATAATACAGTGTCCATGAAACGACTCCAGATGCTGGCTGCATTCCGTAGTCCGAAACACATCCGTTTGAACTCAAAAAGCCCCAGAGGTGTGATAATAGCAGTCTTGTGAATGTCCTCTGCTGCGATTGGTATTGCGAAGTAGGCCTTTTGGAGGTCTAGCTTCGAAAATATGGTTGCGCCAGCAAGTTTTCTTGTAAAGTCCGTTAAAAAAGGGATCGGGTAACGATCTGGTACTGTCACTGAATTGACTGAATCCTATAATCGCCAACCAAGCGATAATTGTCTGTTGGGGAGATTAATGTGATGTCCTGGTCGTCACCAGGAGGTAGCGTCTCTGCTGTGCCCACTGTTCGCTTCTCGACGATGTGAATTGGCGTAGCGTAGCTAGATGATGACCGCTGTACTACGTCAGCGTCCAAGAGCTCATTAAGATGATCTTCTAGAAAAGAAAGATGATTAGTGTTCAGTTTGCGACAGCGTGCTTTAACCGGAGGGCCGGTGGTGTCAATGTGATGGTTTACAGTATGTTTTACGGGTTGATGGTAGTTGAACTTACGCAAAAGCTCCGGGAAGTGTGTGTTTAGCATTTTGCTATAAACATCAAGATCGCTAGACATGTTGTTAACAGTACCTGAAGATGGTACGTCAATGGGTGAAGGTAAGGGGAGAAAAGGGGAAGAAATCGCAGTAGTAACGATTGACTCGGAGGAGTCAAAACATTAGCCTGAGCAGAAAATAGTTTGCGTTTAGTGCCAGTCTTGAATGTCCCGCTGAGAAGAGCAGTCAGTGAGAGGATTCACTGTTAGAGCTGGAAATTGACAACCTTGGCTGCGGGTTCGGGCGTGCTTGACATCTGTCTTGCAAATGACCCGTCGAGAAAAGCAGTCAATGGTTAGGTCGTGCTGCTGTAAAAAATCCATGCTTAGAATGGCTGTAGATATGTCAGCGACATAAAATTTCCAGGTGCATGGCTGTAGGTCAGGAATCGGGAAATGTAACCTCAAAGTTACAATACCTGTCACAGGAATTGACGTGTTGTTCACGGCCATAAATGAAAGGTTGGCGGGCGTGATGGTTTAGTTACAGGAAACTGCAACCTGGGTGGGTAAAATGGAATAATCAGCACCAGTGTCAACCACAAAATTAATTTTGTAGGTTAGGTCCTGTAAAAAGATTGAAGAATAAGTGATTGGTAAAGAAGTTGGAGGGATTGAATTAACCCTGCATGGCCCTCCCTGGAGGCCAGGAGAGTGCGAAGTTAGTTTTTTTGTTTGGTACGAACAATTTCCCGTACAATTACGTGCATTATTTTGAAAGCGTCCGTGATAATAGTACTGTTGCAATTCGGAATTGGTATTGCCCGAAGGCATGGAACGGCGTTTATTGAAATGCTGAGGATTTTGGGGGTTCGGAGAGATGGTGGGAGTTACAGTGGATTGTCGCTTGTTCATGGTAGAAAGCTCATTGGAAATGGTAGTAAGTTTAGTTGTCAAATTGTCTAGTTTAGCTTCTAATGCAGGAGCAGCTAAAGGTTGTGGTGCCTGTTGCATAGAATAAATTAAATCTAATTTTTATACAAAGGATATTAACGGTAAGTCATTGAAATTTAAGGATTGAATCTTAAGTTCTGATGGTAGTTTAGCTATTAAAAAATCTTTGGTTAATTCCTCAGTTAAATCCAGATCAATTGCCAATTCTTGGATGTTAAAAAGTAGTTCTTTGACACTACCAGAGAATTGAAGAGTCTCCAAGAGGTTATTAATTCGAGATTCTCGTGGTCCTAGGACAGATAAAACGTCGAAAGGTAAGTTTAGTGTTAATAAGTTATATTTGGCGAGCTCATCATTGATCAGCAAACGAGTAAAGTATCTTTCTACCAAAATAAAATATAGGTCGATATCGTTACTCGTAAAAATTGGAAATGGAACTTTTGACAGTCGCCATTTGAAATATTAAATAAGTAAGTAAAAATAATTTGAAACCTATCGGATGAGAAGGAGCACTAGTTCCGGTTCCGACGGTCACCTCTAACCAGCCACGACAAGTCACGCAAGCGAAGCAGGTAGCAGGATCTTACGATGACAGAAGTCGAGTAGTATCTGATGACAGACGATGAAGGGAGAACTAGCAGTTGTTCACCTGGAGAATTCAGGGCAGCAGGCAAAGACCAGGGCTGCTAAATCCTTCTTCAGGAACGTAGGGTCACCAAATGTAGCGAAGGTGTTAACACTAAATGTAGTGTTAGGACTAGATATATGTCTCTCTTGTAGGAGGTAGTAAAACACAAGTAATAACTTTTATGAGATATTTATTCGACTTGTTTATTATTCTCGTTGCCTAGTACCATTCCGTATCTACGCAATGAATGCAAGTTGTGAGCCATTCACAACAGTACTAAGCAATTGAAACAAACTTTTCAATACATCTAAGTCAAATATTTACATCTAAATAAAATAAATGTCTACACTACACGAGTACTCGCTAGCCTAACATCAAATACTCAGCTTTATCTGGTCAGCATTTGTCCAATGGGTTAGTCAAAACAATCCAAACGACCCAGTACGCTTGGTTAGAAATGTGTCAATCATGATGCAAACGAGAAACGAAAAACTAGCGAAACACTAATATTATCACACTATTGATTGTATTTGGGCGAGAAATCGGCGTGTACGGACATTCTTCGTATATCAAAGCACCAATTATTTTGATCATAGCGCCGATTCTACTAGGATTTAACCAAATTTGGAGGAGTTTCATTTTAGTAAATATTACATTGCTATTACACCTGCGGTTTAATTTCGTTATCCGAATATAAACCATTAGTAATATTTCAACCAAATTTTGTACATAAATGAGCAGCTACTTACACTATAGAGCCAATAATCTCAATGAACACAGAAGTAGTAGTACATAGAGTAAAAAAAGTATCGTATTGTATCGAAATATGTCAATTCGTAAATTTCCTCTTCGCCTCCTTACGATTGTGCTCTACTGTGGTCGAAAGAGTTCATGCATATTCCCACCTACAGCATTTACTTATTCAAATTCTTCTTTTACTTTATCACAATAAAATAATCATTCATGGTTAATATGTAGTTAGATACAACACTCTAGAGTTGGGCTAAAGCCCCCACCCCGAAGTATAGATATGCGACTTAAATGCAAAACGAATTAATTTCACTTCTTCGCGTGCGCTCGTAGGAATCATTTATCTTGAATCTCTCCTACTACTAAAAGCTTTTAACAAAGTTTTTTTTTTCAAAATATAGATGAAAGCTTTACTTTATGTTACACGAAATATATTTAAATATTTAATACTAATCCACTTGATATTTTCTTCACAAAATAATGATAAAATCTCCTCCTCCTCCATGCTTATGATAATTTTGTACCTCTTGTTTGAGATGAACAATATTTTAAAATTAGCCTCCCCCCACTGAATGAAAGTCCAGGCGATGGGTCTGGCTCTAAGATGATGATGTTGAGCTTCCGAAGGAAACTGGTTCTCTTGGAGCAAAGCCTCTATTTATATACGTTTTCTAAATGCAAAGATCAGCAGAAAATGTCGAGAAACAGTGCAAAGTTTGAAATTCTTCTAAAATCTCCCAATTTGCAATCCCCCACTCACCCTTGTGCAGTTGTGCGCTAGACTTATTTTTAACAGCTAGCTCGCACGAGATAAGAAATATGTTTACAACCTTGGAAAATATTTGTTAGTTACAATTCAACTTGAAAAATAATGAATAATTTAGTTTTAATATTTCATCTGTGACACTATACATATTTAAAACCAAGGGTGTAAACAGGATCTGAGAGGGAGGCAACTCATATTAGTTTCCTGGAAGTGGGGGGGGGGGAAAGTAAAACACCACGATTTCTTACAAAATAAAACTCAAAACTGTTTTTACTAGTCACTAAAAAATGTGTACTAATTTGCATTCCGCCCCGTCACACAGACGCATTTATTTGAAGAGGGCTTTATTCTATTTTATTTTGCCGCCCTGTTCGTCGCTGTAAACGCCCTTGTTCAAAACTATAAATTTTTTGAACTATAGTAAACTGTAAAGTGTAAATTTGACATTTGTGCTAAATTTTCAGTTAAATTACTGTTTACCATGCTGTTTATTTTAGTTGGTGGTTTTACAATCTCTAGCCATACATTTCTCATGCCTCCCATAACTGCACTATGGAAAAATGTGTCTCGTGGAATTGGGAAACTTCTGGTTCATTAGGTTCTTTGGATCTATGGGGTGTTCTGTACATCAGTTTTCATATCAGAGTCAAATTCCGTACCAAGTGTTCAGTTTGCCTTTCTATCGCAAAAATTTCTTTATTAAAGTAGAAAAATGACACATTACTCTCTTATTTGTTCTCTTCTATAGCTGTTATTGAATAATGATGCGAATATGTACATTGCAATGTGATTTATTTTTCTTAAATAGCACTGTTGTTATTTAATGAAATAACTTATCTTTTTATAATAATTATAATTATTATTTATAATAATTTACTATTTATAAGATAACGCTTTTGTGTGCTTTGTAGGTATCAATTCTTCAATAATATTCTTTCGGTGTCTATTGTCGCTATAAAAATGAAGAAATTTCCCTTCTGCCTGAATTAATCTGATACTTCTTACGATACGTTGAATAATTGCTTTCGTTACATTACCTGTCTTCTTTATCTTAATAAAATTCAAGAAATCATCAATCCCTTTGATAAGCTTTTGAAAAATAACATCTTCACGTTTCTATACTTGAAAATTTCAAACTGTAAAAACTTCTCAACTCCAAGCAGAGAAAAATCTTTTTCAAAGAAAGTTTTTATTCGTTGCCGAACGCAAATACCAAAGTCTGTAAGGAATGATTTGGTTCAAAACTTCATTTGGGCCGACATATGGGCCAATCACATACAAGCATTGAAACATCACAATCATTGGAATAAATGCTAGAGTTCTCTCTGCACCACGATACACCCACAACGGTATGACAACGCGCAGCTCGATAGTCTATCCTTCTCTGGTTTGTGACGTCAGTGCGAAGCAAACCAGGCTTGTTTCGCATTACGTTCTTATGTATAATGATGTTTTTATCATTTATAATGACAATGGTTAGTAAAGTATGACGTTTGATAATCGTTCTAATATTAGCCACTTAATATTAAAGGCATAATTAATAAATTATAGTATGAGGGAATGTTATTATTTATAATTATGCCCGTATTGCCCGTGGTGCATATAACGATTTATTCTATTTTGATTCAGAAATATTCCAAATTTTAACAATTTACTAATCATGTACCGCCGATATGGATTGTTATGCTTTCTATAAAATATATATAATAGTAAAATTTGTTAGGGAGGTACTTAGAAAAATAATATATAGGTAGATACTAAATAATCGAAAGTTACCATATCACTAAATTTAAAATTGTTTATTTTTATTAATTACAAAGCCAATGTTACTTAATGAGAAATTAAAACCTGTAGGCAACATTCAAATGTATCATAGTGATAAAAATTTGATTAATAATTGAAGTATCCTCTCCGCCATGTTATTTTATAATTTTTCTAAAAATTCTTACCATTTTTTAGATTTATTTTATCATTTCTTCGACAAGCAATTTCCCAACGCTTTGAAAGTTCTTCGTTCTTTGGGAATCGAAAGTATTTTATACCAGTTCCTTTTGTATTCCTGTTATAATTGCAACAGTCAGTAACAGCACAACCAGGCATACTGTTCGATATATACCTGTGTAAGAATTTCACCTTGTTATCTTCGATATTTCACAAGTTTACACTCACCAAAACAAAAGGAATTTCAAAATTAATTATTTAAAGCCGCTTTTCCTAACATATACCCACCCTACTGTGTAGCTGGAAGAGATCAAATGGGAGGAAAGTTAGAGTCCTTGGAAAGTTGCTTCGTAGCGACGTCACATGAGCGCGGAGAACGAGTTTTGGTCGTGAAGCTGGCATACCGTTGTGGGTGTATCGTGATTCCATGTAAATTATTTCACTTTTCTGTCAAACTGCTGCGGTGATGTAAAATTACCATATTGCAAATAGCATAGGAATAATAATTATTTTGTTTACTTATTTACAGTACTCATGCAATAAAAATAACTGGAAACATGCTATAGGACGTTTTATTTATTTAAAGGATTACATGCCAGATTACACTTAGAATTATTACAATTAATAATTATTATAAAAACAGAATAAAGTACTGCTCTGCACCAAATTGTTTTCTGCATTAAAATTTATAGTTAGGAATAATTTTGCAAAAGATAAACATCAAACAATGCATTAAGCTAAAAAAGTTATATGGAGGGTATCAAGTAATGAGATGTGGGTTTTCAGACAAAAGATTCAATGGTTCGGTAACCATATAGGTAATAGTTATTTATATGAGTTGTAAAAAGTAAGTGTTACACAAATACGTCAAGTGAAAAAACCCACTAATTTAGCACATGTTGTATAATACACTATTTTTTGCAATCGTCTGAAAAGAGTGATAAAAATATGATTTTGCACGACCTATATACATTTATTTACCATGCAATATATGTAAAGCGTATAATAGAGCGTGCTGTATAATTGGTTGCCTATTGTGCATAACTGTTTGACTCGATTATTTTTAAATGCAACATAGGGAAATTACACATATTGCAATTTAATTTAATAGTGCTGTATGAAGCTATAGTTTAATCCCTCAAAAGAAGGGGCAAGTTGCTGTTTTACTCCCAAGGTATTAAAGCATTCTATCATAAAACTTTGTAATTTTGGTGTTTGCAGAGTTCAATTGTCATGATAACATTTAACAATATTTTCAAAAACTATTGTGATTTTAGCGATGTCTTTTAGATCGTGTAAAAGTTAACTTTGAAATAATGCCGATGTATGATGAGGCTGGTTAAACATGGAATTAAACCAAGTATTTACGGAGTGCACACATACCATAGGTTAAAGGTTTTTGCAGATTTAAGCGATAAAAGCAGAGTGTGAATGAACGGGCCCAACTGATGCTTCCAACGATTTTCTATCCTCAGCCAACTTTTTTTATTTTATGTCAAATATGATCGTAACGATACAAATTATAAATAAATCGACACTATCAGTTTTGAACTTTCTTCAAACGGTATTTATCACCTGCATCAAGACAAGAACCATAACACAGGCCCACAAAAATAAAAAAAGTCTTGTAGTTGAAAGGTGAGATACCATACCGTATGCTTTTCGGTGTGCTGAAAACCAATCCGGGGTTAGAATTGACCCATCGCCAAAGGATTTCGACATAACCACCAAAAACACTTTAAAAAACACCTCAAAAAATTCATTAAAATACATCTAAACAAAAATCCTTTGATGATGGGTCAATTCTGACCCCGAATTCGTATTCAGCACATCAAAGAAACATACGGTACCTATGGTACCTCACCTTTCAACTAATTATAAAACTTTTTTTGTGGGTTTGTGACAGGCCCACAAAAAGAAAAAAAAAGTCTTGTAGTTGAAAGGTGAGGTACCATACCGTATGTTTTTTGGTGTACTGAAAACGAATCCGGGGTCAGAATTGACCCATCACCCAAATATTTCGACATAACCTCAAAAAACACATCAGAAAATTTATAAAAATACATCTAAAAAAAATCCTTGGGTGATGGGTCAATTCTGACTCCGGATTCGTTTTCAGCACATCAAAGAAACATACGGTACCTATGGTACCTCACCTTTCAACTAATTATAAAACTTTTTTTGTGGGTTTGTGACAGGCCCACAAAAAGAAAAAAAAAGTCTTGTAGTTGAAAGGTGAGGTACCATACCGTATGTTTTTTGGTGTACTGAAAACGAATCCGGGGTCAGAATTGACCCATCACCCAAATATTTCGACATAACCTCAAAAAACACATCAGAAAATTTATAAAAATACATCTAAAAAAAATCCTTGGGTGATGGGTCAATTCTGACTCCGGATTCGTTTTCAGCACACCAGAAAGCATACGGTATGGAACCTCACCTTTCAACTACAAGACTTTTTTAATTTTTGTGGGCCTGTGTAATTAACCAAATAGAATTGCAAATAATTAGTGCGATAGAACGAGAAATTCTGGCATTTATTTCTGATTTAATAACTTTAAATGTGAATAAGTTTTTTTAAACCGTTTAAAACCCCAAATTCCTAAATCTCTAGCAAAGTCAACCACTTCTAATCGTTCGTTGTTAATATACAGAGTGTGCGTGAATTTTCTTGCCAAATGGAAAACTTTTTTATTATTGGTTTTTCGAAAAAAGTTTTGCTTTACTTTAAACCTCAAATGCTGCCATTAAAATTAATTCATCGTATACAGGGTGATCAAGAAAAGTCCCTTTAATTTTAATATTTGCATTTTTTTAATTTCACTTTCATTTGAGCACATCCAATTGTTCTCATATCGTATTTTTTGGTTAAAGATTTGTATTAAAAATTGATGAAATAACTTCTATTCTATCCATTTTGTCTAGACACCTCTGACTTTGACAGCGAATTGTTCGTAACTTACTGAACCAAACTAAATATTTTAAAAACGAGCAAACAGTAAACTTATTGCTACATATAACAGTCAAATAGTCGATTTCTAGTGTTATGCTTTTGTCTTTTAGAAGGATAAATAATAACAGGTACCCATTTTTAGAGACAATTTCATTAAGAATAAATTAAATAATCTTTTCTCAGAAAGTATACGCTATATCTATGAAATTTTTATATGGGGGTTAGTAAGAAATCTTGTGGTTAATATGCTATTCATTTTCAAACAAAAAAAAAGTTTAATTTAAAATTTATTTGAAAAATAGCGAACCACGTTTTATTGTATATTAATAGAGATAGCGTCAATATTTTTTCGCTAAATCAACACTCTTTATATGTAGACATTATTTACCTCAAAGAAATGTTTAGAATTTTAACAATAAAAATGTAATTAAAAAATGATATTTTTGCTATAGCCCATCACCTAAACCAGCTTTGCAGTAGAAAAGAAGATTCGATTCATTCCCTACTATTTAACCTTAGAATGTGCCGCCGTAACTCACGACGACCTAATAAAATATCTTAATAATTAAATCATTTTATTAAATACCTCTGACTTTATTCAATCTGCCCTACCTTTGATACGTGCAGCACCCTTCCCCAAAGTCTCACCCTTAAGAAATGCTAATCAAAATTCAAAAATTGTATCTTATTTTCAAATAATCTGCAATACTTTTGAAGAGTTTTATACTTTACAGAGTTTGTTAAAAATGTAAATCAAAACCAAAACTTCTACACAAATCGTAAAACTCATTGTCTTTATATTACTTGTTGGTAATTATAAAGCTGGCTAGTTTAAGTTGAGCTTCGTGTACAATATGCATCTTCAACATATTATACAGAACTTACTAATAAACAGATTAAACTTGTAAAACACTTCTCAAAACATAAAAGATCTCCATTGTGCAACTTAGAATTAGTCATATTCCAACAAAAAGGCCACTAAAGCTCTTGCAGAAAGCTCCCCAAACATAAAATAAAATAGAAACCTCAAAACTTTTGATGTACAAAAACAGTTGTCTTTCAATCGCTATAAAAAAACTCGACTGCCATATAATACACTGTCATGTCAGCTTTCTACCGCGGAACTGTAAAAAATGAACTCACGCCAGCGTATTTTATAACCGTTTCCCAGTGTCTGTTTGAAAATTACGGGAGCTTTCTTTTATGAGAAGCACATTATAAGAATGGAACCCTAAGAGAATAAAATCGCAAGTCGCCTCCGGATGAACAAAGTTAGTTTCCGGTCTGACCGGGATGTTTTTACAAGCTGAGCTGTCTACATAAAAAGCTGACATTGTTGTTGAACTAATTCTCTTCCACAATTATCTGCGATTACGGCCCCATCAAAGTCTGCGCTTGAGGGTCGGAGAGGGATGTATACGAAGTTGTTCTCAACACAAGTTTGATGTCTTTATGGTTCGTTGAGGTTAAAGACTCTCGTCTGTACGTATAGGTAAAGTTTTTGCTATACATCCAAACAACATAACAGAGTTGTTTATGTTATTGGGGCCGTATTCAAACAACTTGTGTATAGTTATTTGTAACGGTCGGTTTTGATTTCTAGATTATGCTTATAATATTATTAGTATTCTATAAATAAGAATAATTTGGAATTAAATATATTTACTTTAAGTGGTAGATATAGAATCGTAAAACCACTTCATATACGAGTTATTCCACGATAAATCGCACAGATTTTAGCAAAATATTTTACCTTGATATCTTAGATTTTCTTCAATCTTTTTTATGTATTTTAAGATCCGAATAAACGAATACGTGCTAGCTTCGATATTTTGATAATACTAGTAAATAATAAGCATCATGTTCTTTAAGCCCGCGAACTTGGTTTCAGTCTAAGTATCAGATTTCCATTTCTATTATTAATCTTGATTTGATTTCTAGCTCAAATTGGTTATTATTCTATCTGATATAGATAGAACTCATTCTGTTATGAAAATTAAATTTAATATTTGACCCACCCTTTTGAAATTTCAAAAAATACATATAGATTCCCAGGTAGCAAAAACACTTGAAAATAACATGAAAAACTGATCACTGAGTGACGTAAATGTCGTCGTTGTATGACGTAAATATGACGTGGTAATGCCTTCCTAATGTCTCAGACCAATGACGTCATATGCTAAACGTTAATTTCATATCTTACAAACACGTTAATTTGACATCTTTTTCAAGATATATTACTACTACGTGCTAATTTCGTAGCACCCTGTATAGCTATGCTTTTGTGTTAGTTTGTATAGCGTTTGGGGATTTTCGTATCTCCCTCCGTTTAGTTGCCATTTTGTTCGCAACTAATTTTCTGTTATGAAATAAAGATTAATAAAAAGTTTCACAGTATTTATTAAAATGTAACCTGTCAATATTGTTTGGACAGCTAAGCTGTCATTATCAAAGGTAATATACATATAAACAAACACGTGGCTAATTTTCTGTTGATAAGAGAATTTACACTTGGGTTTGTTCGATCGTGTGAAGCAAATTCTTTACAAGAATGTTTTAGTAGCATCGCCGTTAAATTGGTTTTCCCTTTATGTTGTGAAATGGGAATTGCATTTGTGTAGATCTATAATTAATTTTTGGTGTGCTTTCCAATTTTATTGGTACCGCAAGGGATTTACCGCTAGTTCTTTTGGAGGTTAGGAGCACGTTTTAGAACAGGTTTGTAGATTTTAGCTTTTCTTTACATTCAGTCTCTCATATTGTAATTCTTTTGACAGGATTCGATATTTAATCGACGTTAGTTGCATTTGGAGGCAGTATAATTATTTCTTAGGTCGCCTTCCATCTAAAGTATTTATTAAATGTTTGCTTAGTGCATTCTGGTAATTGATTTTGATTGTTACAGACCTTTTTCTCTTTTCTTTGATTTTACCTTAACTTCTCTGTATATTTGGGTTGTTAAAAGATCATTACGTTGAGGTACTTGCTCATCTACCGTTACCTGGTTGTCTCCTTCGTTCAACCTGGTTGGTGACGTTCCTATCCAGATTTAAAAAACACACACCTGTATCGTGAGTCACTTATGTTGTAACAACTATTTATAACAACAAAAACGTTTGGGAATCCTTTATTGCAAATATAAAACATTACTGTATATTTGTATATTATAATTTTCTGTGTTAAATGGTTTTTCCCCAGTGTGCGAGTAGCACTTATACTTATGTATCTATTTCATATATGTTATTTTATCAGTTTACATTGTTAGGAATATTTGCGAGTAAATACGTATGACTTTGCTCCGTAATGGAATGGTTAAATAATAATTAAAAACTGAGTTTAAGGATTGCTCAATCTATATCATAGGTATTCGCGTTAATTTAGCGTGCCAGTTACATTTTTGAGATTTGTAGTTAAGTCAGATTTAGAGTAAGTAATCCCGCTCGTATGAATTCTCACCCCGTTCAAATTTATATAGAAGTCAATAACCAACATTTAATTTTTGCCAAGGTTATTTAACCTTGATTGAAACTATTACACCTGATTGAGTTAACTGATAATTTGTTTAACTGATAATAAAGCATTGTATCTCTTACTTGAAGACTTATTATTTATATGTGTGGTATTTGGGGTTTATATGTACAGCTATCAAGGAATCGACATTGGGAAAATTCGACCACATTGGTAGTAGTCGCAAATGTTTTGTTCTTTTCAGATTTTGTCAGTAAATACTGGAGCTATTTTAGATGATTCTTAGCACCCATTACAGAAGACCTCTTGTGAGACCCACGACCTCACACTAGTTAGCTGGTAGCGACATATTTAACTGCGCTTAAGAGTTGTTACCGTTCCCCAATTAGCAATCCCCATTTTGTGGGTAACATCCCCATTCCCCAAATTTTTAAGAATACATATGAAGCTACTAGCAGTTTTTAAGGTTATATATTGAAAATCGTACATACCTATTAACGTACCTATACTATTGAAAGGTTCTATTCTAAAAAATATAAAAAATTACAAACAAGAATTTGTTCATTAAATTTAATGATAACATAGTTCACAGTATAGTTTCATTAACTATTGTCTCATTATTTCTAATGAATGCCATCTAAATGTTTCCTAATCTAATAGAATAATTAATAGGAAACGCCACAAAACTTTCCAAGTCAAACCAACGCATTTGCCAAATATTTATGTAATAGGCCATACTTTAAATTTTTAATTTTTCACCACAAAAATATTCATTTCGTAAACATTCAAATTAAAAATGGAGAAAGTAGCAAACTCTACATAAATGACTGGTTGAAAGTAACACCATCGTATTGGAGATCATGAATTAAGTACTGTTGGAATTAATCAAAATATTAAAAATGTACTAAAAATAATAATATTTGTACGAAAATAATTTGCCTTTGCTGCAATAACACGCTTTAAACGCAATGAGCCTTTACAATAGCCTTACTGAAACATATACCATTATGAAGAATATAACACAAACTAAAAAAATTATCCTCAAAATAATGCTAATATTACTTACGATACAAAATGCCGTATCGCAACATTTAGTTTTTGACTTTGGAATCCGGTAAAATAATCTTCTATGAATAAATCTGCATAAATAAATGTGCTATCTAAAAAGGCGCAATATGACGTGATACGTGTCACGTCATTTTAATGTCATTTACTGGACGTCATTATGTCGTCGGTTTTTGGTCCACTGACGTCTTATGATGAATTATCACCAGATGTTGACATCATTTTAACGTACCTGTGCTACGTGGGTTCCTTGACGTCTCATACATAACAACACCAAAATCAGCGTGATATTCGTATTAGTTTAGATAAAATTAAATGATTTTCTTAATGATATGCAGAAAATATGTTGAGTTTTTCGGTATGTAGCCATTCTTCGTAAAGAAGCAATAATGTAACATTTGGAATATTCTTCTGAATGCAATGAACAATTTGTTTGGAGTATTTTATGATGGAACCTTGGCATAGCTGTAGTCTGGTTTTAATTTCTTTTGCATTGTGTGACAGCTTCATCAGAGAAGTAAAAAATCTGCATCAAATATGAATAGCAAGCAGTAGTAGTTTTATGTTTTAAAGATATGAAATGACTACTACATTTTTGTGCTCAATTTCATTGCTTTTTGCTGTCATCTTTGAAATACACCACGAATTTAATAGTTTTGCTTAAAATTCTAAACAAAATTGAATTCGTTCAGGAAACATCTACTAAAGTGCAACCTTAAAATTTCTACATAAAAAAACCCCCAATACTTCCCGCGATTGGGCTAGTCAATTTGTAACCCTTAAAAACTCTTCACTCTTTAAATACAAGAACAACAGCCCCATGCATGGGCTCCTTTTGTAACCTCCAAAATTCCCGAATACAAAAATAAACAAAAGTCCCATTGATCACGCTAGCTATTTTGTAACACTCTCAGATGTCCTGGGTGTTAATTGCGAAAGCTTACTAATTTGAAATAAAACACAGGAATAAATGAACTAGATAAAGGGCGCCACCCAAATCTCCTATTATTAATAATTTAACAGCAACGATGTAATTTGGAAATGATTTTCATCTAAGTTACGTGAAGTTTTTCAGATTTTATTGTATCAAGTTTATTTTGGTTAAAACGATTACAAACGATTTGTCGAGTCAAACTATAACTAGGCATTAGTCATTTTAGACCTTGTTCATTAACTTGAATTCATAATTTGCTTATCAAACATAAACAGCACCTAATTATTATATAAAACCTACAATTATGAGATTCTAGATACATTTTTATTAAGTTATTAACTTAAGAACCAATATATTTTTTTACTATCCGAATGAAATCTTAGAAAATTTAATTACAAATAACTTACAGAAGGTACGTTTGGCAATAATCCATTTATCCTAGTATTCTTGTTTTGATTTCCATCCACTTTAGCACTACACAAATAAAGGTTTATAACCACAATAAACAAAAGACCCATAATCACAAATAAAAAAACACAAATAATACTGTCCATATAAAGTTCCCGGAATATAACGATTTCATTGAACTCTGAACCCTTTACCAAAACTTGTATCTTCGGACGTTTTAGTAATTTCCATTTTTATTATAAATGAATTTATTATTATTTTATTTCGTCTTATTACTTTAACTGCTACCAAAACAATGATCAGGACTGTTTTAAACTGCTCTAAACTGATTTAAAATGCACTTTTATACCCATTTTACTAAAAGAAACATGGACGATAACTCGCCATTACTGAAACAAATTACGTTCACTAACTAACTACCGCCATTAAATAATTTTGTTAATTTCATAAAAGACACTTCAACTTTAATTCGTAATATCTCAAAGACAAATTTTCAGGTTCCTCAACGAGAACTAGGATATATCATTTATTCCCTCCATGGAATTAACTAATTTATCAAACAAAAACCCACGGCAGATTATTTCAATATTTACTTACTACAAAAAAAAGTTAGATGCTAAATGCACAATACGGTACGGAAACGGTAAAAACTCCGGCCGTCTAAACAGATCGCTGTCACCGAAAGCGCTAAGCACCCCTTCAGATGGTTTTCCTGACTTAATTGTTTGTTCCCCAACAAGAAAAATGTATGTATCCTACTGAAGTTTAGTAGGGACTTTTTGTTTCAACTAACTAATAATACAATATTATTAATGTCAGTAACTACCAATGTTCAATTTAACCCTATTGCAAAATGTCTCGCGTCTATAAAAATGTCTCGCAAAACATGAAATATGTTTTTAAAAGCTATTTGTTATTTTGTGTGAATATTTAAAATTAAGGAAATTTGTAGTATATGATTTCCTATAACTGATCACAAAAAACTAAACAGTTTAGACAAAACTAAATTTATCAGAATGCTTTTTTATGATATAAGAAATTGTTTTGCATACGCGACTAAAATGGAAATATAGTATTTTAGAAAAATAAATATGTTTACCAAAAGATAAGTTTAATTTAACAGGTACAAAAAGGGAAATATTGTAGAATTTATTATCACCAGCATAAATTTTTTATAGCGAGGGGAAATAAATACCTTCAAATTTGAGCTCGTTACCAAAGTAACAATCAAAATAATGAACAGAAACAAAAATTCAGAATCAATGGACTTAAGATTAATCTTCAGTCATTAACTTTAAAGCCACACATGGAAAATTTTGAAAAAATTGTTAATGACAGGTACATAGAGACTAATGAGAGGTAGCTAGAGACATATGAAGGATGTTACTAGTATTAACTGCTGTGCTAAGAAGGATCGAATACCATATAGCAAGGACTGGTACAAAAACTAACTGCACTGTTAAATAACAAATATCTTAAACTGAAAAACCGAATTGAAAACCGAAAATAACTCAATAAGTTCAAGAAAAGTAACTGCAAATCCGCATTTAATAGTTCAGTTCAACTCATTAATAGCCTAATTAAAATATAACATTTTGACGTTTAAAAGTATTTCTTCGGCCTTAAATATACTGATGACAAAGGTATTAGAATAATCTACGAAACAAAAGATGCATTATAAATGTGCGTTTGAGAACCAACCATTGAATAAAGTCAAAAGGGTGCTTCTAAGAATTATCAGATATTCGAAAACATAAAAGTATTGTAACGAGAGGCCAAAATGCATAAGATGCACTTTGGAAAACCACTGCAACTACAACTCTCTCCACCCAGTCATTTATGCAGGTTACGTAAATAACAATTTTGAAAAAAATGATTAGATTAATTTAAAACAACAGAGTACTAGGAAACAGCCAAACGATAGAAACAGTTTCTAAAGAAACGCAGGCAGAACTTAAGATCGATGGTAGATGTTGGGTAGATTAGTAGCCTTAGAAGACAACAACATCAAAGCAGCAAATGATAAATAATTTGGTAATGGGTTCTTGGAGCACCAACATGAGCTACAAATCATCTTTGATATTTGGAAGATAAGTGTGTGTCTTATGCAATGATAACAGCACTAGTGGTTAAACTATCGGATAGAAGATTTGTATTATTGCAATAAAAATCAAAACAGCTAATCACAATATTCCCTTAAGCAGTGATTGATTGTCCTCCAAGGTGCAATCTAAAGTATAACTTCATTTTTTTATATAAAACAAAATTTTGATACTGAACAATATGCACACCAAAAGCTTCTAATTAATTAATTAATGGAATCAGGAACAAACAAAAAAATTAGAAAATAGTGGGCGCCACCAAATTGATGTTAACAGAATCTAAGAATCTCAATTTGGAAAGATTCCTCATTTAAAATTGACGTTAATTTAATCAAACACATATCAATCGATACTAATGAATTTTAATTGACAAAATCTTTCAAAATAATACAATAATAAATCATCATGTTTATTGTTTTCAGCCTTACTTTGTGGAACTCCATAATCATGAAATAAATAAAGATAAGGTAGATACAAAAATAGATAAAATACAAGAAATTTTTGCATCTACCTTAGCGACGTGTTTGGTTATATTTATATTACCTTTGATAATGACAGCTTAGCTGTCGAAACAATATTGTCAGGTTATAATTTAATAAATACTGTGAAACTTTTTACTAATCTTTATTTATTTCATAATTCATTATATTCTAAAAAATATTTCAAGATCCCAAACCAATTATTAAATTAAACATAACTAAACTTACATAAACAAGAACGTAATCCCAATACAAATCTCCTTCATTTTCATAAACTTCTAGCACAAACAGAAGACTCAAAACGTTTCACAAAATCACCATAACACTACTATCAAACTGTTGACCTGAAGAACCAAAACGGGAATAAATCTTCTGAATTCTGAACTATATTGTCTTAACGAGATTCATTAACATGATTAATTGCAATAGGTAGCTTCCGTGCAATACTTCCAAACGGAACAGCCCCTTTTAACAGTATTTACTTGAAGGCTGCTTAATAAATCATTAATTTATAATACAAAATTATACTTAATTTTTCGGTACAAGACGGTATTATTTTCTTTCTCAAACTAACAAAACTTTACGAAATAATCCTAGTGCGGATTTATTTACAAATAACTAAAGCGGTACAAAGTAACACTAACTTAAAGTGAGACGAAAACGATAATACGGAATAAATTAGCAAATTTACTAATTCCGAACTAAATACATTTATTAATAAGGGCATACATTTTTTTGTAACGACCCTGTTAAAAATATATGAAGCATCAGCCTCTTCGATGGTTGTCTATTGCGGACTAACTTAACTAAAAAAAGCTTCAATTTTACATAGTGACAAATAATTTTAAGAGGGATATTTAAATTGGCCAATAGCGAAACAATGCAACTTTAACAAACCAATCAAAATTAATATTTTTGAACAAAGAATGTTCACGAAAGACGGACTTTACCCATAATTAAAATCTGCTGCATTTACAATAATACTATACGCTGAGACCGAAAATTGTTTATCCAAAGCCTACTAAAAAGCACGTACAAGGAAATCATAAATTAAAGCCAAATGGATTTTATTGATGTATTTTTCTATGAAACAAATATGATAAGCTTGGGATCGTTCACACCAACGAAAACTTTGCTGATTTTAAAATACTATTTATAAATGCACAAAGATAACTCTTTTATAATTGAAAGAAAACATTATTTAGCTTAACGTAATATTTGCAGATTTTATGCATTTAAATTTGTTAGACTGCACAGGATCGTACTAAGGATTCCTTTATTATTTATGCATATAAAATGATTTTTATTAAATTTAAAAAAACGTAACGTTACAAAAGATGAACGACTGCCGGACTGTCAAACTCATTGTTGGTAGATATTACCCTGCGAAAACCATGCGCTGAAGTTCACGGTCAAAAGGAAGGAAAGTAATTCTACATTTATTATTAGACTAATTGACTTGAGATATGTCAGGGACGTAAATACTAGAGAACAGCTTTGATATAGCAGCCTTCATCAAAACGGTAGAAAACTTAGGGCAAGAAATACATAAGTTTACCGCGGACATGAATAGAAAAACAAAAGAGACTCTAAAATAATCCACCATTTAGTCGCAAATACAACAGAATTAGAAAACGCTAACAAAAAAATCAGTGAGTTCAACTGAATCTCCTTTTTCCTTTTCTGCCTGTGGATTAGAATTGACAATAATGCTCTTTGATTTAAAAAGAGATCTAACATGGAAAATTAAATCTGCTGACAAAAACAAACTACGATTGTGGCACTAAACAAAAAAAGCATTCTAAAATGAATTTTTTGAAAGATTTAGAAATGAACAAAGATAGTTTTTCAGAGACAATCCAACTCGAAAATTTTTAACCAATCAAATTACAGAATTTTTCAAATTGGGATCAATGAAATTAGTTTTATAGTGAAAAAACCACTAGTGGCTTTTTCACTAAGAAAAAACCACTTGTCAAAATGAAATGTCAAATTTAATTAAATTAATATTAACTACACACGCTAAATAAAAATTTGCTCGGTGGATTGTCAAGCCGAATACAACTCGTGGTCTAATTTTTTCTTGCAAAATTTATCGTTTAAGACATTCGTAGCTTTTGCTTTTGGAAAATTACACTCGTCTCCTGCGTCGACTCGTGTAATTTTCGTTGCAAAGCTACTCATATCTGATACGACAAATTTTGTCGGAAAAAATTAGACCACTTGTTATATTATATACGACAATAAAGTACTCTATAAACAAAACTTTTAAAAACATAGCATTTAATAGATCGTGTCTTTTAAAGTCGATGAAATTTAGATTACGTAATTATTCTTCAGTTTCGGAGTTTTAGCTTCGTACAAACTTTTAACATTTACGCTCTTCCAACCTGTATTATTCATACAAACTTTCATACGGCTAGTTTCATGCCAAATCGACTAAAGCCATGTGCTTCAATGTCTCAGATTTTGTTCAAATTTCTTCCTTGCATAGATACATGTGAAATTACATGTATTAACTTGTTATTACATTACATTACTTATTTTTCCAGATTTTTTGGATTAAAAATGGCTGAAGTAGAAGTTTTTGAAAATTTATACGTTATACGATATACTCTAAAAGATCAAAAAACTAGCTTTAATCTGACACCTGGATGAGCCAGATAACTCAAGAAATAGGGACTTATGACTATTTTGGTTAGATGATACAGAGTGTTGGGTAGCAAAATTTGCATCAAAATCGAAATTTTTTCAAAATTTCTAGTTCGACCATTTTTCACTCAAAAAATCTAAAAAATTAATTTAATGTTATTTCATATATGTAACTATGCAAGGAAAAAAATGAACAAAATCTGAGATATCGAAGCAGGTTATGTTTTTAAGTTATTTAATTTGGCATAGAATTAACCAAACCTTATCTTAGTGAGCTCAAATACGGTTCTACTAAATTTTTAAAATTTAAGTGCAACCGAGATTTGAACCCATGCTTCTTTGATGAGAGTCTTTCTAGTCTTTTGTTTTCTATTCAACCTAAGTGGCCCCAGGCATCTCATATTGAATGAATCATTTTCTTCATAGTGAGCATTGACGATAACATTAACTTAGATTTTCGTATAGCCAAAATTCATCTATTTAAAAAAAACGCTTGTAATTTTTCAAAAAATGTGTAGAAAGTCCTCGCAGTAAAAGATAAATAGTAAACTAGCAAGTGTGAAGCTGTAAGGCACGCTGATTCGAAAGTAGACTTTTGTAGACTTTTTTCCGACAAGTAGCGCTAGGAATACGCCACTTTCAAGAATTTTAAAGAGCAATATGTCAATATATCAACTATTGTTTTATCATTAGGGCTGTTGACGATGATATCTTTATTTTGTATGGAAGATTTGTAAATTTTATGATTAATTTCTCAAACGTATCTTGTAGACTTCATGTTTATTTTGCGTGCTGTCTAATGTGCATATATCGTTTTCTAGACATATAGTCGAAAGAGGGCTAAATATATTACTGCATCATCTAGCACTAAAACATCCCTACCGCTTTTATGTAAGAATACAATTTTAGTATAAATGCAGATGTAGTACTTTGTAAAATAATAACAAAAACACCTAAATTAATTGAGAATATAAGCCAAAAACAATTTTAAAATAACTTGTGGTAAATATACAAGGGTTAATCAATTTTTTTGTAGAATTGCTTAAAGATTGCAGAATCCTTCAAATTATTATCTATTCATCAAGAATTTAAATATGTCGTTGAAGTATTTTACTAATGTGGTTGCTTACGTGACAAAATTGAAGTTAAAATGCGTAACAGAGGCGACAAAATGGCTTGACGCAAAATAATTAGCTAGAACAGAAAAATCGGTGATTACATTTGATCCGAGGTATCTACGGGCAAATTGGCAATCTTGTTAGAAGTTGTTAATTGCGAGGCTTAGAGCTATTCGTATGCACCACACCACTTCTGCTATAGCCCTGGATTAATAAACGGAAGCTTTGTTTCCAGAAATCGAGGCACACTTAAAGTAATACAACACACCAAAGTAAAATTGGGTTGCGAACAGCATAATATTTACATAGCCGTGATTGCAAGCTGTAATGGGAGAAGGTATGCGGTTTTAAATAAAACCATTAGTAGTTTTGTTAAAACGGGAGTTAATTTATGATTCCATAAATCAATAAACGTTTTTCAGTTAGTAAAACATATTATAAACGATCAAAATCAGATCAAATAGATTATTACAATATACGGTGTTTCCTGCTGCTGCATAATGTGACGCGTTGATGTATAAACAAACATCACCGAGCATCCGAAAATAGATTAGGTAAATTATATGACATAAAATGTAAATAAACAGTCCTAAATCAAGCGTGATATTGTTGGATAGCGGTTCCGGAGGTAACAAGATAATGTGTGCGGGTGGAACTAATGACCGGCGAGTCCGGTGATTTATCCTTGGTCCGCCAAGTTCCGGTATCTGTGTTTATACTAACACGACATTTTGATATACACCTAGCCCTTATTAGCCTTAATCCCACGTTAACTCAATTAGAAATGTTTGAAACAAGCACCTTTGTTAGATTTACACTTAGCTATACCGGACAACTTTCCCCTGTTGGGAATCTCCCCAAAGCAACTTTGTAGTATTTAGGTATCCCTACAGTCCTACAACATTATAAGATATGGCAAAGCTTGTTCGGTGGAACAACGAACAAATCGAAAATTATCGTATTTGAATTTCACCTAATTTAGTGGTGCATGTGAAAGTTATAGCACGCAACAAACACAAAATTATTTTCGTTCGTGTAGTGGAGCGTTATACACGATATTTTAATTCAATTAGGAATGGCCATTTCAGAAAATCAAAATAAACTTTCAGAATTGTCGAACGATTATGCGTGTAGATACACTTAAAAATATAATTACCAAGAAATTAAATAATAGCTACCATTCTACCTGAATTAAAAGTAATAGCAACAACCAAATGTTAACAGAGCTTTTCTAAATGCAAACGGTTGAGATAGCGCAAATCTAATCTATGTTATATCGCAGCAATCAGTACAAACAACATCATTCTTTATTCTTATGTTTTTCTATTAAAAAAACGAAATACAAGTAATACTTATTAAATTTTCTTTTAGCAAGATTACACCTTTCCTCAGTTTAACCCTTTAATTGTAAATAGACGCCTTCACATTTTTTTGAAACGTGTCGTCAATAAGCCACTTAAGTTTCTTTCTGGTGCTGTATTGGACCAGTCGTCTATTTGGACCATAAATCTAAATTATATCGTGTGTTGTTAGTGGTTGTTTTCAATTTCACTCGGGCCTTCGCATTATCGCATAGTACATCTATTGAAAGCTACCGTCGCGAGCACCTGTGACATTCATTTCTATTCATGTTGTCACCTGGTTACTTATCGTGATGGTATACTATGGTCATGCAGACGAACGTAAGTTGAAAAACAGTTACAGTGTCTTAGATACTTCTCATCAGCATTTTCGTGTTAGCAGCGCTTGCAAGTCGACTTGGCTACGCAACATACATACATAAATTTCAACACTTTGGATTGGAAACGTTTTATTAGAATATCGAATATCGATGTTGTAGTAGCTTACGGCACCTCATGATTGTGTACCTGTAACAGTAGGACCACATTGCAAATATTTCATGGATCCTGAAATGAAAAAATGTACTGACATTTTTTGAATTTTTTAGCTTTAGTTTTTGTCTAAATATGCTTCTTCCTTGACTAAAAACATTTCAAAATATTTAACTAAAGTTACTTTTCAATCAAATGTCAACTTTGACAAATAATTTCATTCGAGAATTTCTGAAATTTAAAATTTTGACTTCATTTTTTGTAAAAAATTTTTATAACCAATTTTGGTTATAATAAAAGTACAAATTATATAACATATACTATGAACTAATAATATTTTACACGATAATTTGAACACGATACATAATTTAGTTTTTGAATAGAATAAGTTCGAGTTAGAGAGTTAAAAAAACTTAATTAGTTTATAGAAGAGAATAATTATTACATTTTAATATAATAAAGTAATAAATAATTATAGTAATAAATGGTAATATATAGCCTCGTGCAAGAAGGTGCAATGTCAATGGGTTTTTACATTGACATTGGTCGTTCTTGCATTAAGACATAGATTTAATAATGAATGATTAATAATAAAGTAATTATTGGTTGATGAATCAATAATTAAAGGTTAGAATAATAAATAATAAAAATAAAGAAATAATGGTAAAATATAAAATAATAATTAATATGAATTGTAATGATATTTGTATTAGGGCCGGTATTATAAAACTTTTTACTTCCTAGATAAAATTTACTTTGAGAGTAAATTAATTTATTCTGTCAATTTGCATATGCAAATTGACAGAATAAATGAATTTACTCTCAAAGTAAATTTTATCTATGAAGTAAAAAGTTTTATAATACCGTCTCTAAGAAAATAAAAAAATGCATTCAACGGTGTTTAACAAGTGTTTAAAAAGGTCTCCATTATTTATAAATAAAAATAAAGAGAAAATAAATAAAAAATAATTTAAAATAATAACTTACCTAAAGACGAGAGATCATTAAAGAGGATATCCTGTACGAGAAAACTTCATAAATCAAGGAGGTGTCCAGGAAGTCCAACTAAAGAAGATTAAAAGGAAATTAACTTGAACCTTATCCTAAACATAAAAAGTAAAATAGTTTCAGAAATCCCATACAAGGACCGTTCTAGTAAAACCCAGAGTTCCAGAGAACAAGCTGTGCTGAAGGAAAGTGTTCTTCAAAAGTGTGTATATCTAAGGTTAAATAGCTCACATTGAGTTCACAAATAAGTAATTTATTGTAAAGTTGCAAGTGAAAACATTAGGTAACATAAAATAATTAAAGTCAATCATAATAATACCTCAGTTTAATAAAAAATCAGAACTTACTTGAATCGTATCAGCTCTGCTGCACAATTTTGGGGTTATAAGATGAAAAATGTCAAAGTTGACGTTGCATCACTTACTAAGAGTTTCTCATTGAATCAAAATATCATAAGATCAAATATAAGAAAGTATACCATTAATTAAAATTGGACCCGCGCAAAACCCCCTCAATGGAAAATAAGGTACAGTTAAATTGAGCTAAAACTGATGTATGTTGTAGTTCATGATATCTTGAGTCCTCAGGGGTACAAAGTCTGAAAATGACCAGTTTTTGAGTTATGAAACATTAAAGTCTACAGTCACTAATTTTCTTAAGTTTTTTTTCATTTATATACTTATATGTCAAAGCCATGCAATTTCTGTACAATGTGGGTACATAGTATTTTTATAGAGTCAAACACCAAATAATTTAGTGTTCTAACATAACAAATATAGTGTTACGTTCTTATTAAAATAAAAATCAAAAAATGCTGTTTAAAATCGTCTATTAATAAAGAAAAGATTATTTACATGCACTTAATTAAAAACACTATAACTATAAACTATTTAACAAACTATTAAAAATGCTAGGTATTTACAAATTTATTTGAGGACTTATTTATATAAAAACTATTTATGTATTAACTAATTATTCAGAGTACATTTCAACACGACGCCGGTTAAACATTAACTGAACTCCTTCTACCCGCGAGCTCAATTTATATCTTTCATACGATGACTCATACATCTAGAATATTCGATGACGTGTGGATGAGTCATACACGCAGCTGTCGATAAGTGACGTCAATGAGGCGTGTCGATGAGTCATACAGTTGATGATTCATACTTCTAGAATGTTTGATGACGTCATATGTGGGTTTACTATTCGTTACACTGCCCCCCTATTCAAGTCTGTTCTGTCCCAGAACAGGTTTTATTCTCTGGTTTCTGTAGAAAGGGTCGTGACGGTATCGACAGTCTTCACCTTGACTACATGCTCTCTAACTTTCTCCAAAGTCTTCTTCATACCGAAGTGTCCTCCTGAGGCACCATCATGGAGATGTCGCAATACTGTAGCCACTCGGCTCCAATATGCTTTTAGGGTTCTGTTGAAAGGGCTGACAGCTTCCCAGGCAGGCCTTTCTCCCACACGCTTCCATTCCAGTACCATTTTTAGTTCGGGATCAGCCTCCTGCTGTCGTTGCCATTCTTCCGGCAACCAGTTGTCGTTGACGATAGTAGTTCTTAATAATTGGCAAACCTTCTCTTCCAGACGAGAGCAATGACGGCAGTCCGTCGGACAGGGTCTTCTTGAAAGAGGATCCGCATTCCGATGGCTGGTGCCCGCTCGATGTTCCGTGTCAAAATCATATCCTTGTAATCGTTCGATCCACCTTGCGACCTGGCTTTCAGGATTACGGAATTGTAGAAGCCATTTCAACGCTGCATGGTCCGTCCTCAATAAAAACTTCCGTCCGTACAAGTATTTGTAGAAGTGCTCAACGGACTTCACGACAGCCAATAATTCTTTTCTGGTCACACAATAATTCCTTTCGGCTTTCGACAAAACCTTACTAAAATAGCCGATGACTTTTTCTTGTCCATCCTGTATCTGAGAAAGTACACCCCCAATGACCAGGTTACTTGCATTAGTGTCAAGTATGAATTTCCCTTCTGTCCGTGGGTAGCTCAATATTGGCGCTGTTGTCAAGGCACGCTGCAACTGTTGGAAAGCTGTTTCGCACTCTCCGCTCCAAACATACTTGCGCCCATCTTCAGTTAACTTTGTCAGGGGCTTCGCTATCTTGGCAAACCCAGGAACGAAACGCCTGTAGTAGGTACATAACCCAAGAAAACTACGAACTTGGTGTTTATCTTTTGGTGTTGGCCACTCTTGGACTGCACGGATTTTATCGGTGTCGGCTGCCACTCCATTTCGTGATACGACATGCCCGAGATATTTCACCTCCCTTCGGAATATGTGGCACTTTTTCGGACTCAATTTCAGGTTGGCTACACGCAGTCTCCGGAACACTTCCTCCAGATTTTTCAGATGTTCACTGAATGATCTTCCAACTACGATCACGTCATCTAGATAGACCAGGCAAGTCTTCCACGACAACCCCCTCAGGATGGTCTCCATTAGACGCTCAAAGGTGGCCGGAGCGTTACATAGACCGAAAGGCATAACCGTAAACTGCCATAGTCCGGAACCAATAGTGAACGCGGTCTTCTTCCGGTCTTCAGGTTCCATTTCAACTTGCCAATAACCACTCTTCAAGTCCAAAGTCGAAAACCATCGTGAACCAGACAGGGTATCTAACGAGTAGTCGATGCGTGGTAAGGGATAGCTGTCTTTCTTGGTCACGTTATTGAGCTGCCGATAGTCCACACAAAATCTCGTTGACCCGTCCTTCTTACTGACCAGGACCACCGGTGATGCCCATGGACTGCTGGATGGCTCGATGACCTCTTGTTCTTCCATATCGGTAATAATCTTCTCGGCTTCTGCTCGTCTTGGTAGAGGTAGACGCCTCGGCTGCTGAGGGACAGGCATAGAGTTGCCTGTATTGATTTTATGTTTTACTATATCTGTTCGTCCCTTCTGGCTATCGTCAAGAGCGAAGATATCTTGGTATCGGTGAACCAAACCCTGTACCCCTTTCACTTCCGTTTTATTTAGGTCTTCGCACGAACTAACAACCATACCCACAAATTTTTCACCATGGCTTTTGGGCACTGGTTTTGGAACATCGGCCATACACCTGGCTACTCGGAATACTGGCACACACTGTCCCACAAGGGTACTCTTTTTCAATGTCACAGGGTCCATATTAACGTTCATAAGCCTCACCGTTACTGTCTTTCCAACCTTGATCAGCGCTTTTCCCACCAGTATGCCACTATGGATCTTCTTGTCACAAACAGGCTCCATCATTCGCACACATCCTACCCGAAGATCTCCATCCAAACCTGCCTGGACAACCATCACGCTTTGACCCGGCAATATCACATCTTCTGTCAGTAAAACCCTTACGCCAGTTTTTGAGTTATGAAACATTAAAGTCTACAGTCACTAATTTTCTTAAGTTTTTTTCATTTATATACTTATATGTCAAAGCCATGCAATTTCTGTACATTGTGGGTACATAGTGTTTTTATAGAGTCAAACACCAAATAATTTAGTGTTCTAACATAACAAATATAGTGTTACGTTCTTATTAAAATAATAATCAGAAAATGCTGTTTAAAGTCGTCTATTAATAAAGAAAAGATTATTTACATGCACTTAATTAAAAATACTATAACTATAAACTATTTAACAAACTATTAAAAATGCTAGGTATTTACAAATTTATTTGAGGACTTATTTATATAAAAACTATTTATGTATTAACTAATTATTCAGGGTACATTTCAACACGACGCCGGTTAAACATTAACTGAACTCCTTCTACCCGCGAGCTCAATTTATATCTTTTATACGATGACTCATACATCTAGAATATTCGATGACGTGTTGATGAGTCATACACGCAGCTGTCGATAAGTGACGTCTATTTATTTAATAAGTATTTTACTAAAGTGAGACTAGACCATGCAGAAAAAAATACCAAAACCACGAACGCCTGTCCCTCCAAAGTGTCCGTTTTACCAAACATTTTTCTTAGAACCTGTAACAAAAAAAAAGAGGTTAATAGCATTATAAACTCTCTTAAACCGAACAAATCACCAGTCCTAACCAATTTAAGAAATTTGTAATTGTACCCATATTCAAATCAGGCATCAAAAATCTAGTAAATAATTATCGACCTGTCTAGCTCATTACTAGCTTCATTAAGATTTTTAAAAGGACATTAACTGAACGGTTCAATAAATAAATATCTTATTAAATATAACCTATTGCCTGTAAATCTATTTGGATTTAAGAAGGGATTATCTACTACAGATGCTATAACGACGCTAACAAATCATATTTAGAAATTACTATTTAGATAAAAGTATCCAATCCTTTGCTTTTGACACGGTGAGTCATCCGCAATTACTTGATGCGTTGGAGGTCCTGGGAGTTAGAGGCCTTATTATTTCAGTTACTTCAACTAGACGACACAAAAATATTATTTATTGCATGTTGAATAATGAAGAAATAATTTAGTATGGGGTCCCTCAAGGTACAATATCGAGACCCTTACTCTTCTCAGTTTATATAACAAATCTAGCATCTATGAAAATAAAAAGCAAGATAACATGCTTCACGGATGACACTGTAATTCTTCATAATAGTAGCTATTGGAAAAACCTCAAAATATTGGTAGAATAGGAAACAAGTAAAATCTTAGACTAGTTTAATCATAACCTATTGACTGTAACCTTCGAAAAAATCTACTTCATGCCATTCTCCATCTACAAAAATAATTTTCCTGATTATAAATTTAAATACTTCAGTAATATCAGTATTTTGTTAAAACAATCCATTACTCTTTAATAGAGTCACGTATTAGGTATGGTATTCTAGCATGTGGAAGAATATATTACACACTTACTAATACTGGAAATAATGCAAAAATTATTTTTAAAAATAATGGTGAAAAATCGTATAGATATTCTTCAGAACGCCTATATAGAGGAGTATTGCCACACATATTTTGTTCCCAGGTTATACAAATGCTAACTTGAAATATATACAGTGCGAGTAAAAAGTCTGGAACTATCGTAATAAATCTTTTGTTAAATGTTTTTTAAAAATCCTGGAACGCTTCGATTTTTATCGCAATAGTGAAAATTTTTCTAAATAGAATCCTTAGTTTTTTATGATGGATTTGGAAAGATAATGAAATTCTAAGACCAAATATGCTAAAAAGCACGATACTGTATCAAGAGATTTTCGAGATAATTGCTTTTACAGTTTTAAAACAAAAATCGAATAACAATCAAGAGTTCCAAGTTTAAAAAAAAATTAAAATTCTATGAAGAACTGTATAATCTGCTAACTCAATTGTTACATGACTACTTGATTGTTTTATCAAAAAATCTGAGCTCTTGATTTAAACTTTGATTAAATAACAATCAAGAGTTCCAAGTTTTTTATAAAAAATCAAGTAGCCTGTAACAATCGAATTATCATTAAAATTATGACAGTTCTTCACAGAATTGTTTTATTAAAACTTGGAACTCTTGGTAGTTATTTAATTTTTGTTTTAAAATTTTAAAAGCAATTATCTGGAAATTTTCTTAATATAATATCATACTTTTTTAACATATTAGGTCTTAGAATTTCATTACCTTTCCTAATTTTTCATAAAAAATTACGGTTTTTATTTAAAAAAAAATTTCTAACGCCATAACTAAAAAAAAGAAAATCTACAAATAACAATTACACTAAAATAAGTCTGATTTAAGATAAAAATCGACGAGTTTGAGGATTTTATTCAAAAACATTTAATAAAAGCTTTATTTCGATAGTTCCAGACTTTATACTCACACTCTATAAACTATAGATTAATAAAATAGACTCAGTTACATTAATAGAAAAATTTAAAAACTTTTTGAAGCAAACCAAAAATGGCTTTATAAACAAAGTATTGTTGACTTACACATACGATAGATATTGCATGCTAAGTATAAAACATTGAAACAAAATTAAACTAAACAAGAAATGGTAAAAATTATAAAAAATTACGAAAATTTCTAATAATTTTATTTACCTCAATTTTAATGTTAACTGTCATCAATCTTCAAAGCATAAGACCTTACAGAAAAAAAACAATTGTAACAAGAATTGGTTAAATTATAAAAAAAATCTAAATATTTTCTGTTAAGTATTCTATACTCCTCAATTTTATTGTTTCTCGATTCTAAAAAAATTTTAAAAAAACAATATCAAGGTATATTTTGTATCATCCTTGCGTAATCTTATTATTTTTTTTTTCTGCAAAGCTTTCGTAATTAACCTGCTTTTTATCTCGTATAACAACGGAGATACCAAGTTTAATGCTATTAATTAAGAACACACTGTATATTGGCTCAAGTGTTATTAGTCATGCAGTGAGTTTTTTTTTAAATAAAATTAAGTACTAAATAGCCATTTTGTTATTTTATTTTTTTTTCTATTCTTACATGTACGAGGGCAGTTTTTAAATTCGCGGAATTTGTAAGTTGGCGGTGCAAAAACAAACATCTCACTTTTTACGTCAAATTTCATACAGGTATTTACGATAGTGGTTTCGCTGTAGTTAAAAGATTAAGTAAATCCGTCACATTCTTGGAAAAATGTCGAACTTCGAGTTTCGCGCAGTTATTAAATTTCTCACGAAGCAGGGGACAAGTGTAGATACCATTTTAAACGAAATGAGAGTTGTTTACGGAGATACCTGCCATGGTAAAACAATGATTTATAAGTGGTCACGCCTATTTAAACAAGGTAGGGAACAAGGGTTAAACAAGGTCCCTAGAAGACGATGAACGCACTGTAAGACCAAGTCACGTGACGACACACGAAATGGTGATGAAAGTTGAACTCGCCATTATGGAAAATGGTCGACTAAAACTAAAGGAGATCGCGAAAATGTTCAATATTTCTGAGACAACTGCGTTTAAAATTCTTCATGGACATCTTGGAATGTCAAAGGTTAGTGCGCGATGGGTCCCCCGAAACATTACAACTCATCAAAAACAATACCGCGTTGATTGTTGTAAGCAATTTTTGGAACTTTGTGGGGACAATGAGGTAGATGTTATCAGCAGAATTGTGACTGGATGAAACATGGGTTCATTTTTACGATCCTGAATCAAAAGAAGAGTTGAAACAGTGGCATGTGAAGGGGAGGCCAGCCCCAAAGAAATTCAAAGTCCAGCAATCGGCTGGAAAAGTAATGGCGACAATTTTTTGGGACTTTCAAGGCATTTTACTTTTAGACTACAAACCTAAGAGAGAGACCATTACAGCAGCATACTATGCAAATATTCTAACTCGTTTGAGGGAGGCCATAAAACAAAAAAGGCGAGGAAAGTTGGCAAAAGGTGTTCTTTTACTCCACGATAATGCACCTGATCACAAGGCTCGCGTTTCCGTATCTGCTGTGGCGTCGTGCGGCTTTGAAGAAATTAACCATCCTCCATATAGTCCTGACCTGGCACCCAGTGACTATTTTTTGTTTCCCAATCTGAAAAAGGACCTACGTGGAAGACGTTTTGAGGACGAAACATCATTGGAAGTTGCCGTAAATGAACATTTTGAGAGTAAATCGGAAATTTTATTTTTCTGAAGGTTTACAAAAATTAATTCAGAGATGTAATAAATGTATCACTGTTCGAGGAGATTATATCGAAAAATAAAAAATTAAAATTAAGAAATATGCTTCTCTTTATACCCCATTCCGCGAATTTAAAAACACCCCTCGTATATCGTCTGTTTTCATCACGTTTCACGTAATGGAGAAGTATACAATTCCAGCAAGCTGCACGCATATAAATTCATATACGCACAGTACATACAGTTTACCCTAGCTGTAACGCAAATGTTGGATTTATGCTACTACCTGATAATCTCTTTTTGTTAACAAATTATCATTCAGGGGTAGGTACTGATTTCTTAATCTCATAGATTTTAAAGAAAAAATAAGGTTTTAGAAATAGTAAAAAATATGGGCGTCATATATTTGCTATGATCAGAATCCACAATTGAAAAGAGATTCTGATCAGGTTGATCGAAATTAACTAAATGAAATAACTAATCATCAATAGTCAGGTTGGCGTTAAGCAAGTTAATGTAATTGAATAACTTCAACAAATGATTGAGCCAACATTATCACAACCATGTCTAGTTTAAATTTTCATTTATTCGTAGATCAAAAAAATATTGTTTTTGTAAAACAATGGAACCATATTCTATTAAATATGATACGAGGGATCCCTTTAAATATAAAAATAAATCTGTCATAACAATAGGTACATTTAAAATCTTATTAACTAAAAGACGACTTACTTAAGAAATATTGTTCATCGGCTAATCCTAGACATATTTAAATTCTATTTATCTTTGACTAACTGACTATTTGGGGATGCAAAACATCTCCACTTATTTAAACTAAGAGAGGGAATCATATAGACACCCTATCAAGTACAAAAATGACACATTTTGCTCTAATGAGAAAAATCCTTCCAGAATATTTGTTCGGTATTTACAGCAGCCAAGACTATTTTTATCGGTATATTTTGGAGAATCTATTCAACAGAAATGAAAATAAGCACGTAAGGAAACATAAATTTAGCTTAAATGCAGTTTATACATGTCTTTTTATCTAAAATAAACAACCTTATCTTAGTATTTTCATTGTTATAAAACAAGTTTATATGCGTGAGAACGCCTAGACAGCCTTTTATGTTAACGAAAAACATTATTAGGTTCGGAATAAAGTCTGCAATTTTAAACTGACAAAAATATATTCATATATACAAGGCCGTACTAAGACTATTTACAATAAATACATTTTTAAGTGTATTAAAATGGATCTGAAATTTAAGCAGGTCACAACTGTTAAAAATAAAATTGCTACATGTTATCTGCTTCTATTTCGACTCCAAAAGTCTAGCTAGTTATTACCTTATTCTAGTATAAAATTAATTAAACTATCGGATGACCAGCAAATATGACCTTGATTAAGAATTAAATTGTTAAAGGAAACTGGATTATGAAATCAAAGAGAAAATAGTAAAATAGTTTCCTGCCTCATTCTCTTAGAAAACTAAAACTGGATATAATGAAAGCTTGTAACAAGAAGACAAATTTTAATAATACTCTTATAACACATTTTCTTATAATAATTTTATCTTTTGTTGACCCAGGCATCATGACAGTAATTACCGCTTAATTACAGTTTTTCAGGCAGTGATTTTTAATTTTTAATTGATTTCATAAATTCCACTACCCCGAATTGAAATTTCAAATTGAAAATTTATTAATTATAAGAATTCCAGGTAAATACCTGTAAAGCATATTGGGAGTAAGGTTTAATATTAAAATCAACCCCGTTTGGTCCTATTTACATTGTGAAAATCAATTACCCACCTCATAATGTTATAACCGTAAAAAGCTTACGCATCCATATACGTCTAATAACCATTTTTTCCGTTTGTGTTACATAATTTTTTTGTAGCCATTAAACGCATATTTCGCGTGTAGTACATCGGAGGAACGAAACAATAATAAAAAAAATATTTTTGCGTTCCTATTAAAAACATTTTGCAGCGTAATACTTAATTAAAGCGTTCCAATGAGTTTGTTTCGTGTAAACCAAGATTAAATATCGTAAAACAAGCAATATAAGCAGTTGTGAGGGTGCGGGGACAATATCGCAACCCTTTATTGGATGGGTTAAATTAGAAAAGCCAATTCCAGGAGTAATTCCAGGCATACCAACCCCCAATTGTAAAATACACAATCATGAATTCACGTTTTATAGTACTTTTGTGCTTCGTTTTGCGGTGATTATTAGTTAGCAAGAATCGCGAAGAAAGCTCAACTGCACCGCGTGGTGCCGTAAATTAAAAATTTATACAAACTTGAAGAATTTAATTAATAATTTAATCATTGTTGTTTGCAAGTAATTTGTGTTTTCCGCTTTGTTTCGGTATGATATTAATTCTGTAAAATGCGTTTTAATTTATAAATTAAATTGTTTCCCTGGCACGTAAATCACAGATGAAAACATTCTTTATCTACGGCGGCGGCGGCGGCGTCGGTGGTGCTGTATAAGTCAAACTACCTCTTATACACAGACAACTGCATGTCAATTATTATCGCTTCCAGTGTTTCAATTCAATTAACCACCGCCACCGTGGTGGCCTGACGTCATAAACGATATAAATAAAACTTGCAGGATTTAATTAGAATTTCAATTGAGATATTATTGTTTTCATAAAATGACCTAGTTATTAATATGCATCTAATAGAGTAAACAAAGTTTAAATCAATTAGTACTAATAAAAAACTTTCGATTTTCGGTAATAATTTGCTAAGACTAATTACGACACGAGGATTAATGTTGTCTGATTTAGGATAATTGTAGAAGAGTATAACTACAATGTAGTCTAAGTAGGGCGGTTTATATTTTTTTACATTCTTGAATCGAGATGAAATGGTACACAGCATTGAAATAAAAATTACAAAACTTCGGTGTGGTAGTTGAGACTTTAAATGTAAACTATAGGGAAACCCCGCCAAAGCATGACGGTCAAAAGGCTAATCTATTGAAGGATTTCCTTATATACAACCTACGTTGTGTGATTACAACCTTTGGGTTTCCAAGAGTGATTATTTAATATTAACATTTATTAAGAAAAACACAATCGAACAAAAAAACAGGTGGAAAAACTAAGCTTACCACTCCCAGACGAACTTTCCCAAGTAGCACAAAATATTGGCAAATCATTGGGGCAATATTGAACCTATATTGCATAATTGTGGCAATATTAGCAAGATTTAACCAATATTAGTTTTTGAGAATATGTTTTAACAATATTGTTATAATATTGGCGGAATATTTAAATGCAATATGGCGCTTTACTATAAAAAACCAATATTGCAGGATCATTTAAATGCAATATCCCATAAATGTTTACAATACATATTCTAACAATATTGTTTTACAGCATTTATTTTTAAATTATTGAACCAATATTGGCGCATTACTGGCAGAATAACTGTAGCATTTTTCTTTTAAATATCGTATAACAATATTAAACGATTATTTAAATACAACATCGCATCGCATCATATACATATTTATAGTAAATACTCTTAACAATATTGTTTTATAATATTTATTTATATTTATAACATTTTTTGATATTTATTTAAGTCTAGTTTTCTCAGTAAGCGATTTAAACTATATCAAAGACAATAACCCCAAACACAAAGCCTGGTTAGTTCATAAATGTCTAAAGTTATTGAAACTCACTTCAATAACTACCTTAAACTTCAACGTCCGGACTTGAATGTTATTGAATATTTATGTCAATTGAAAATTGCAATAATGATTATAAAGAATCATAAAATTTTAAACAAAGAACAACTAACACAAGCGCTTAGGGAAGAGAGGTCAAAAATAACACCAGAATATTAGTGCAAACGATGCCTAATATTCTAAAAGATGTTATTATTAGTCTTATTAATGATTTTAGAGTTAGTTTTAGTTATTTTTTCTTTTTATTGTTAGAAAATTTTGTATGAGTGTTACGTTGCATTTTAAACCAAAGATAAAAGATACATATTTGTAGTTAACTAAAAAGGACAATATGTTCTGCTACCTACCCCTAATCCGAGAAAGCTGCATTTCTAAGAAGTCCATTATTTAGGGTGGATGTTTACAGGTCAAGTCTCGAGAATTCACAGTATGCTTTAGGATGAAACGCTACAAGTTCAAAATAAATGAGTGTCTGAGAGTACGACTTTATTATTTTGTTTAATAAATAAATTCGTGAAAGTGTTAACATGTGTGTAATGATGAATCATGTGATTATTTAATTCAATTTATTCATTTTCTGTGATGATTGAACATTGATTGCTGCGAATATTTGTCAGTGTTGAGCCAGGAGGCCAGGACCAATGCCGTTATTTTGTGTAACACCATTATTGTATGCATGTAATGTAGGTAAGTTTACGCACAGTCATAAAAGGGTAGTTAGTGCATTGGTCAGTACCCTACTTATTGAGACGTTTCTCATGCTGTTTTTCTTTTATTGCAGAAACGGACCAGTCAATCAGTTTTGGTGTGAATAGCCATCCTTTCTTTTATTAGATGTTTCTTCTTATTATAAGTACTAGATTATTGTAAGATTAATGTTCTTTCAGGTTAGATATTTTATTTTGTTTATAATTTCATTTAAATAAGTTTCCGTCGTTTCTTTTATTGTCTATTTTTAAAAATTAACATTTGATTCTTTCGAATAAACTTTTGTACTTATGTATGTAGTTTTCAATTTTATTTTTTATGTCTTAATAATAAATATGATGCAATTAACTCCGTTTTTTATTTATATTACTTTTATTTCTCTTGTTTTCCAATACAGTGACAACATTATAAAGCAATATTTACATTCAACATTTCTCCAACATAGCATTTTATTATTGAGCAATGTCTAAAGACCATATTGGAACAATAAAGTAGAATATTATTGAGCAATATTTAAAATCGACATTGCACCAATAATGCAGATTATAATGGAGAATTATTTAAAATCAACATTGCGCCAATATAGAAGACTAATATTGAGCAATGTTTAAAACCCATATTGGACCAATAGAGTAGAATATTATTGAGGAATATTTAAAATCAATATCGTACCAATAAAGCAGAATGTTGACATTTCTATATTGGGTCAATATTTGCTAAGAACATTGTACCCTTATTGTCGCAATTTCTAGCCAATATTGCACCAATATTTTGTGGTACTTGGGTTTACACGCGTTATTTAACAAACACCATCACCTTACCCCTTCCCCACCAATCTCGACTTATCATATCTTCCTCCTTTAGTTACCCCCGTCTTACTGCCTTTTCCGCCTTACCCCGCCAACTTATCTCTTCCTCAAACTTACCTCCCCTCTCCCGGCACCCCCCGCGAATTATCACCCTTTCTGACTTATCCCCTCTGGTTAACTTCCTTTTGGACTCCTCCTCCTACTTAGCTACCCATTCATACCATAAAATTCTACATTGAATTCATATATCATATATGCTTAATATACCAGCTTTCAAAACTTTTTCGGTTATTTTATCCATGCTCCTTAAGAGATAAAGCATTAGTTCTTAGACATTCCTATTCTTTTTCTTTTCGTGAAAATGCTTTACAGCAAGTACTGTAAAACTAGACTGAGAACTGTTGGTGGCATAGTAATCTGGTATAGTAAGATCGATTACAAATAATGCTTAACAATGTGAACAATTAAAAAAAATCACACAACTAAAACTCCACAGACCAAAAAAGAACGATTTTAAAAATATATAAATTAAATAAAAAGTTGACTTATCTACAGAGTTTAAAACTTTAATATCAAAAAAATAAAGCATATCTATCTGTCTTGTAGAACTAATAGACGAAGTGGAACAAAAATGAGTCAAAAACAGAAATACTAATACCTATACAATCAAGTTCAATATTTCCGTGTATTCGCTATCGAAGAACATTTTCCAAGAATTTTCGTAATCTAAAGCAGTGTTAATGGGAACACGATAAGTTTGATGGCCAATAATGACATCTTTCTTTATAACTAATATTCGTCCCCAATCATTTACAAGTTTTGTAACAATTTGCAAATGTATCTCGTGATGATTTGTTTTGTTCAAACAATATGAAACAGCTATAAATAAGCAATTGTCATCACCGAATATTTGAAAAATTTGTCTGCTTTCCATAGTTTTTACCTAAGTTACCAACGCTGGAAATTGAGATATTAATGTTTTAAATTTATTTATTTAAAAATATAAAACTTAAAGCAATACAGAAATTAAGTAGTGTTGACTAATCTACACAACGAAAACTTTAATATAGAAAAGACTCGCGTAAATCGGCCCAGTAGACCTCTTAAACGAACTGGAACAAAATAAGCCTTGCGTTTTAAATGTATAGATAAGCTTTGCTGTTTTAGTCATTAATATCTTGTTTGATGCATGTAATTATTAAACCTTCCGAGTTAACGCTACTACATAGAATTTTCATTGTCTTCTTTAAAGAAAATTCTTGTATAGTTTAGAAAAATATTATACACAACTCGTACGGAAGTACATTTTACATCTTCATTGCAGAAAATTAACCGGAAACATCTCATTCACGCGAAAAAGGTTCATTTTCAGTAGTACTTGTCATGTAACTAAATATTTAAGTATTAAAATGTGAATTCCTTTTATATATTAATTTCAACATTTTGGTTTTCGTATCAACTTTGACATTTTTAATTCTTAAGTATCATTATGCAATTCTTAAATGCCAATTTTCACATTACTACTTTTAGGTGTACATTTTGGAATTTTTTATATATTATATTTTATTATAAGATATTTATTATTACCTGTCTGATACTTTAATTTAAAGTCCCAATTTGATTTTTTAAAGTTTTTTTAAGCAATTGATTTGATAAACATTTCAACCATGCAAGCAAAAAATCTTCTTAATTAATAATGACCACGTCTAAGCTGGAACATCGCTTAAAGTGATGATAACGAAACTACATTAAACACTACACTTACTATTCAATTGTAAACAATGTATTGGTTAATTCCGACCATTACTAATTTTGAATGTCAGGTTACTAGTTTATATTTTTTATGCTCGACCATTTATAATATTTACAAAATAAGTAAAGAAAAGAAAAAAAAATTAAAATAAGTGAGCTACAACCAAAATGGAACAATTCTGCTGTATGTCTCAGGGATTAAATTTACTAGTTTTAAAATTTCAGTCAAGACTATTAAATTAATTCATAGACGGCTTTACGCCGATAAAACGGTAGCTTCGTTACCGAAATACGTATTGGCATAAGTCAAATACAATCTGTGAGCAGGAGACACCGTTTAAAATACACTGTTGTGTTAAACCACAGTCCTTACAAGTTACGATATATTATTAGTGATTTTATTCAAACTTTGGGCAACAGGTGTCAAAGATTTTAGGAATCTTCGCGTTCCCACGTTTCACAGATTCGAAATTTTAAAACCTTTAAAGTTTCTGAGTTACATTACATACCAATGTATCTATTTTTGTATATCTGTGTACTTCACAGTTGAGAATTTCAGGATTTTAATTGCTGGATGTCAAGGTTTGAGAGATTTAATCGTTTCAAGTTTCCAAAGGTTAGAGTTTCAAGATCCCTTGAATTAAGAAGTCATCATTAGTTTCTAATTCGAGAAAAATCTTTATTAACGTATTCTTTAGAAACTTCTAAATCCCCAAAACTTAAATTGTTAAAGGCGATTATCAAATGTGATGGGTTTTAGATTTTTTTACAAATTTGGTCAAATGATCCAAATTGATAATATTAAGTTTTCTTTTGTTTAATGTTTCTAGCCGTACGTACTTTGTGGAACTCCATAATCATGAAATAAATAATATTTATTTATTTCAATATTGAGTTTGCTTTTCCTATAACTTCGTCTGTATACGTAAGTGTCATCATCAGGGAAAACGATTAACAATCATCTTTCTTTAATTATCAGCAGCTAAATTTAAATAACTAGCACTATGTAGCTTTGTTGATCATTTTTAAGAAAAAAAAACACTAAAGCTTACTTTTATTACAAAAGCTTTAAAAACATGTTAATTGGAATTGTGGTTATAGTTTTAAGCAATCATTTTCCTTTTCAGTTTTGCATTGCAAAACTTTATGTTTTTAATTTTAAAAAGACAGTAAGTTATGATATAATAAAACGTTTTATCATATTTATATATTACATAAAAAGAGTTGATTCCATTGGTTACATAAATATAATAACATAACACACATATAAAGTTGTTTCTATTTTATGCTTGTTTATATACAGAGTGACAAAATATATGCAGATCATTTTTCTTACTGAGACAACCCGTATATTTAAGAAATAAATACCTAATTATGTTCACCATCGAAATAAGACTTGAAATCAATACCACAGATATATGTAATATTCCTTATTTCCTTATTTATACTAAAAACTATAGATATCCACAAATATACCTTACTCGCCTTCTTTTTGGATGATTCTCAAAAAAGCAGATTCATCTGGTAAACAGACATGGAGACTAGTAATAGATTATAGAAAGTTAAACGCAAACAGCATTAATAAATATCTGCTACCCAACGCTTCTGATCTACTTGATAAACTTGATAAACTGGAAGAAGCCGATTAGAAAAGAAATTCCAAAAATAGTCAATATGGAAAATGGACATTATAAATATGTTAGAATACATGCTGAACTGAAACATTGACATTAAAACAAGTTATTTGTACTTTGAAGAGTACAAAACGAAGCATACTTACTTAAATACATATCTTCAAGGTCAGCTCAATAACTCATCGTAAATTTTCGTAACCACCTTACGTCAAATAACTTTCCACAAGATTACGAAAACAAATTTTATATACAACTGAATAAAAGTGGGTTAAAAAATAAATTCAATACCTACACTATTACACACCACAAGGAGTACGTCCAAGCCTATAAAAAAATTAAAGCAATAAAAAAATCACTCAATATCGACACCGAACATATAAGATCTTTCTTAGAAATTTTAGAATATTACTGCAAATTTTTAAAAGACTGCTAAATTAACTAAAATAATGACTAAAGTAAATATGATCATAAGCAATAGCAATACATACTAATGAATTTGAATAATCAACCAATCGAATCAATTGGACAACATTTACCAACAATTTATACATTCTGTATAAATTAATCAAATTAATTAAATGAACCAAAATAATTCCAAGATAAAAAAAGAATGATTGACAATTATTTTGGCGTCAAAATATTTTTGATCTTATTTAAACGAAAAAATTGAAAATAATAACAGATCACAAACTATTTCAATAGCTTAGTTTTCTCAAGAAACCGAATTCAAAATTATCAAGATAGTAATTGACACTAAAAGAGCTCAACACGTACGTCATTACAAAAATAAACATCTTGAAAAATCTAATTACGCCAAACACCTTTTAAAACAAAATCACACAATGACTCCTCAAAATAATAGTAAATTCCTACATTTTTCTAATAACAAACGCAAATTAGACATTTTAGAAGCTTTTGAACTATACAAACACAAACTCAGGGTACCTTTAATGAATGAACAACTTGAGCTCAGTAACTCTCCGTTACTGGAAGTGTTAGATATTTAATTCTGATTATTATTATTTTTATCTACTTACCTATATTTGTATCTACCTTAGCGACGTGTTTGTTCATATTTATATTACATTTGATAATGACAGCTTAGCTGTCGAAATAATATTATTAGGTTATATTTTAATAAATACTGTGAAACTTTAATAATCTTTATTTATTTCATGATTATGGAGTTCCACAAAGTAAGGCTGGAAACAATAAAGTAAAAGAGCTTGATTACAAAGTAGTCTACAAAAAAATGAAAAATAAACAAAAATGCCAATGCATAATAAAAACAAATCGTACAATCTGAATAGATAGTTTTTGCGAATCAAAAGGGTAGATTCGCAAAAACTGCAACAACGCGATGCACAACTGAAAAATCCACAGCCAGTAAACAACCCTTTTGAGCAACCAACATTATAATTCCAGAAGTTGTATCTTTAGAACATTTTGTAGATTAGAACATAGAACTAGAATTAAAAACATAGTATTCTTTGACAATATCTCCTAGAAGATTGAAGTTTATTTTTACAAACACAATTAAAAAATAATGAAAAAAAGCGCTACTTTCATTACGATTTTTCGTTAAAAAAAGTCAAAGTTCGTAATCAATATGCAAAACAAAATAATTAAAAAAAGTGCTACTTTCATTAGGATTTTTCGTTAAAAAAAGTCAACTTTCATAATCAATATACAAAAAATTCATATTAGTTGCGACATCGTGGAGCAAACCTGACACAAACTTTAATAAAGAAAAAAATACTACATGCATGGTGTTGCGAAAATTTATTAAAACTATGTTCAGAAATTACAATTATGGAAATATATATCATATTAATATGATCGTTTTTACAGAACACAACAAATGTCCATTATCAAATTAATGTAAAATTGTGAATATTTTTGTGCATGATTATTATTAAACCTAAAATTTATTGTAAGACGAAATGTCAAATCTAGTAATATTCAATGTCGCCAACATGGTTCGGGTGCTTTTGCTCCAGCGACAAGAACAGTCGTTGTCGCTACTATATAAAAATAAAGGCGCTATAAAAATTCATACAACATAGCACCATCTACTCATATCTTAGTGAAGCTTTTATACCAGAACTTCAAAAAGATTAATAATTACGACAATATGTAAGAATATCCAATAACCCAGTTGATGGATAGTATTAATTAAGATAATTATGCTTTGGTTCTAATATTATCCAACTTAGCAAATTGCACAAGGTTTACAATATTACAAGTAAGAAAAGATTTACTCCCAATCAAACATGAGGCAAAAAGAATTACTTTATAATATTGTAATGATTTTCCACCACAATATAAATAAAAAATAATTGCCTTAGATGTTGAAGTTAAAGTCATGAATTGTTATTCATACCCAATAAAGAAACGTTAATTGTTTGAATTTATCATTAATAATTGGTAATTGAACATTTATAAAGAATTTATCATAAAACGATACAACTTTGAGTTGATTTTATTGATTTGGTACATGTACATAACAAGATTTGGCTAAGGAAATTATTTTGGGTTGATAGGATTTTCACTTGTAGTTACATCTAAAAAAAGAAAATGTATTAGTTTAGTAAAATTATAAAACAATACATATAATATTAACAATAATATAACAATACAAAAAAAGCCTTGACTGTATGGTTATTAGGAAACCAATATCTGTCTTGAAATACAATTACATAGTTTGTAACGAATTTCGATCGTTACTGTATATATTTACAAATTTTATTATTTCCTTTAAAATATTATTGTTAAATTGATGTATGAATGCAAGTGATAAGGTGCGAGTACGCTGATAAAATTCATATCCGCATTAAACTTGTATCACTTTTGAGTACGTTTTTCGTTCGAGCTACAGGCTAATTTAAACGAACAATTTCTTCTGGTGGCAATTTTATAATTATTATTAAAATTGTTCCATTATACATTATAAAATTTTGGAAAGAAGTTCATTAATACTTCTTATGTGTTTTTTTTCTCGAATGAGTGATCAATTGAATTTACACTCGCAAACTTTTGTTTGTTAGGAGGCTTTCTTGTAAAGCGTAGGTAATTATTCAAGTTCTTTCAAAATTTATTCTAATTGTAATCGATCCCTTACAGCTCTTTATATCATACGTAATACTTGATACCCTATGTATGGTAATATCAAGATATTTGGATTCTTCCCGATACCGTTTGAATTACCATTATCTGGAATTTTGTTTTTCCTTGGAATGGGAATCTGATTCAACAAAATGGTTACCATTATATTTTGATGATCTGGCAGTACTAATAATCATCTAGGACTCAGCCATTCAAATGATCTGAGCTACAGACTTCATTAAAAGCTACCAACCAGATAAGTGTTAGATTGATAAGCTAATATTTTTCATTTATATTTAAGTTAAATTGCTATTTGTAAATAAGAAAATAATTTATTATTTGCTTACTCTGCCCATTTATTTCAAATTTATTTTGAAGAGGATTTGTTTATCCTGTTTTTTTATCTACATAGCTTTTTTTAAGCGCAATTTTGATCTTTACTTTGTTATAGATCGATTATTATATAGTATTAAAATTATTTGTGCAATTAATACTTCTCAGATATTTCATGTGTTTTGGTTATTATGGAAGCCAACTTGTAAAATATGGCCATATTTCCCGGCAATTATTGATTATTTATTTATTTATTTGGTCTCGATTAATAAAGCTATAATCAGTTATGTAGATCTATTTAGTTTTTGGGTAAGACAATTGATTATAAGCACTGTTTACATCTGAATTTCGTATGGTTTTTAATAAATGTTATTTTGTTCTGGTATTTATGCTAAATTACTTATTTCTCTAACCTTACGTAATCATATAATACTTTTGGTCCATCATCATCGCCGAACCCCCCCCCCCCCCACCTGAGAAGACTAACAAGAGAGTTTTTTTGTACGTATGGTGCTCTTCTGGACCATCACTTAGATTATTATTTTACTGTTTGCCTATACGTTACAAGTTGACAATAATCATGATATTAAAATAATGGCCAAAGGCAAACTATTTTGAAATGAAATATAAACATCAGTAAAATATGAAAAATAATTACAATCTAAAAGAATGTTTAGTTACTGCGAAGTAGTTAAGTAAATAAATGGAGATTAAAAGGTATTAAAAGAGAATGGTGGTAATATTTATATTCCCTTTAAAGAAATGTTCTAAAAACAGAAAATTTAAAAGAAGAAAGATAAAGCTTAACAGTAGACCAGAGAGCAATAAAAGTGAAGTTCCGTTCAACTAGACCCGCTAGACCAGAAGAAACAGATCCGAGAAAACAAGAAAAACTAAAATTGCTTCTTGAACGTTGTTCAAAAAGTAGCACAAAAAGGTAATTTAATTAGGTGCGATGTACCTCAACGTTCCAGCTACGGCTGAGCATCCGTTCCTGCGGGGAGTTCCAGAGACCACAAGCAGTAGGCAGATTCCTGCGTGATAATCTTCCAGGCAGCAGGTTGAAAAAGGAGAAACATGAGTGAATCAAGATAAAAGGTTTGTGGCAAATGAAAAAGTGTTAATAAAAGTATAGTTGGTACTCTTCTAAAAGAAGAGAAAAAGTGAACCCATAAAATCAGTTTAGTTAAGGTTAAAAGAACTCACCATAATTCCTTAATACATTTGTTTGTAAATCTGCAAATGATAAGTCATATAACCTAAAAATAATAAAAGTTAATTATAATTTTCAAATATAAGAAAAGAAATCTAAACTTACTTGATCGAGTCATCACAACTGTGTTATCCACATTTTGGGGTTGTTATGAGCCAAACGTTAAAATTGACGTTTCAAGGTCGTTAGAAATTTCCCATTAATTCAAACCATCATAAAAGCAAAGAGAGGTAATCATACCACAAGATAAAATCTAATTTTAACAAAACCATAAATTTTCTTAAAGGAATTGAGGATTCATTATTCAATGGTTGTTTCATATAAAAGTGCAAAATTAATAATAAGTTTATAAGATATTTACAGTCATAAAAGCGACCTGAGAAAGACATTGTACAGTACTATTCTTTAGCTGCAGATTAATAACGAACATAAAATTTCCTAATAATAATAGTTGAAAGTCTGCAACATTACAATATATGTCACACCAACACTGTAAGTTCACATATTTGCACTTTATGTATTTAAAAAGGACATATTACTTCTTTTCTTTATATTAGCTTCCTGTCAGATCTTAACCAACCCAGAGATCTGTTGTTTCTTATCGATGGTAAATTTTATATCACTTCCATTCTTTTGTAGGTAGTAAAATAATCCGAATAAATAGATATCTCAACACATATGTTTCATCCAACAAGATTTTTATTTAAATATGTTCTTACAAAAGCAACTCTTCAATAGTAGTTCAATTAACTCTCTATAGGAGTTAGTAAAATTCCTTATTAATATTAATACATAATTTTAATGGTATAAATTTAATAATTTTACAGTTTTATTCCCAATTTAATAACAACTTATTAACAATCTTTTTTAAAAACTTTCCCATATTGATTGATTTTTTATTTTATCTTCAATTATTTTTATTGTTATGTTTTTATGTTTGTTAATTATACTTTTACCTTTATATCGTCTAGATACTTGATCGTCTTACAGTGTTTGTTTTGAAATACCCCTATTAGGTAAATTAAATCATGAACTTTTGACAAAGTTGCTTTCTTTTGAAAATAATGTTGATATAGGAATATTTATAATTAACAAGATTTTTCTCTTTGTTACAGCTAATTTTTGCTTGCTTGGATGATTATAAATGAAATAAAATAAAATAAATTTTTGCTGTACACATACCTGTTGTCATGATATTTCACATAAAAAGAGGAATTTATTTACTCTATAATTTTAAATAAGCTTATTGATAAAATTTCAAACCGACATGTTAGATTGGTTGCATAATCACAATTTCAAAATTATAACTTTGAGTGATTTGTCTTTTCTGAAGTTAAATATGGTTAATTATAATTAATATGCACATTAGTACACTGTAATCAGATAAAGATTATCTGAAAAACTGATGATTCATATAATTAAATTAGTTTTTCTTCTCCATTAACGATGTGGGAGACGATTATCTAATTAATTTTAAGCTATAATTAATATAAAATTTAAGCTAAAACAGACAAGCTAATGGGGAGGTATACAGGTATTTTTTACCTTAACAATTAATAGAAAAAATGTATCTTCATGTTAATGAGATTCTCACTTATAATAAGTTTCTTGTATTTCAAGATTTTACAGCTCTTGGTTTATTGATTTTGGTGGAGGATTGTAAAGCTGCTTCTGTACCACAATTATTGTTAATATCTTAAATAAAGGTGCTTTTTATTAATGATATCATTTAAACAACATATAATTATCTTGCGCTTTTAGATCGTACATTGAGATACAATAATTGGCTTGATTTTCCATGTTGTTGATGTCTAAAATTATGTAAATAATGTTTGTTAAGATATAATATTTGAATTTGTGAAGATAAGAAAGTCTAAAAAGGGATTTTTAAGTATATAAGCTAATATATAGTTTAAAAATTAGATTCCATCGAATTCAAAGAAGGTATTATTTTGTAATGAAAACATAAGTACAATATACTGGGAATATTTTTATCTATAAGATTATCTAATTAGTTTTTGTGTTAATTAAAATTTATAACAATAATTTAGTTATGTTAAATTGACTTGTCAAAGTTTCTTTTGTTTCATGCAAAAATTGTATTACTTTCAATTATTTCGACAAAAAGATATAAAAGCACGGCCATTTTTGTAACAAATTTTCTTCTAATTTAATCTTTCAAGAAATTCACGTTTGTTGCTGAGCATAATTAAATTTAAGGTTGAGTTCATAAAAAAATGTAAACAAATCAATGTCATATATTTTGATATTAATGTTATTTTTGTGAAACGTCAAAGTGTTTGGAATTTAAGAACGTTAGTAAATTTAAGTGATTGTTTAACTAGTGCTTCAAGTTAATCAAGTGTTTAATTTATTCTTTGATAGAAATTTAATTAAGTACTAATAAAGAAAAATTTTGATTGGTTTATAAATGGATTAAAAATTTATTTACTTACCAATATTATACAATTAAATAGAATTGGAATTCCAATTTAGTAAAGCCCTTAGCCCTTAATGTGAAAATATTTGAAAGAGGTCGATGACACACTTTCTTGATTTGTTTGTCGAGACGAATGGAAGCAGAGATCTGATATTTGGGAATTTATAAAAACAAAGCCAGCAATATTGTGAGGGCAAATATCTAAAAAGGAATTAAAATATACATGTGAGTTTTGAGTAGTAGTTAGTTTTATTTTTAGTAATTAAGAAATAAGATTATACCAAAAGTAGCAATTTCTAAATAAAGAATACTGAACTATTGTGGGATTATAAAAAAAATTTAAGATATAATTTAGTAATCAAACTTTTTTTATATAAATGCATTCAAATACATATTTAAAAAAGCGTTTCTAGCTTTTTACTACACAAAAAACAATTTTTTTGTATATTTCAATTTTCTTTTTTTTATTTCACGCCTACACTACGGGGAACCAACAGCTAAGGTTATATGTCCCCCATCTAACATGCAGCACGAATACGCAAACCCACAGTTGAGGTGGCGGAATTCTCCAATTAGAAAAATTCCGTCGCCCCAAGTGAGACTCGAACCCACGACCCTTGGAACACGAGTGATGCACTGACATCACTCGTCCACTGCCGGCCCTTCAAATTTCCTTTTGTTTCGTATATTGTTATTTGGTAGTTAAAATAAAAAATAAAGTTGTGTTGTTATTATTTTGAAAATTACTTTGTGTATCTGTTTTTATATTACTGTGTCCCTAAATATAAGAATTTAATTATCTATTGAAGCGACCCGCCTGAGAGAGTCTCAATTTGTGGGGAGTTAGACTTTTCACAACAATATATCTAGTCGGAGCATTTATTTCAATCAAAGGTAAGCTAATAGTGAGTTATGCATTTCATACAGGGTGATTCAGAAATAACTGATATCCTTTAAATGGTAGGTAGAGGGGAGGCAGCAGAGCTAATTTACCTGACAAGTATAGGCCAGAAACAAATAGTTTTCCAGAAAATGAATTTTAAAGTTTAATAAATTTTGGATCCAAAAGGATCCAAGGTCAGTACCAGATCCTAAAATGCAATAAAACTTTAAAATTAATTTTCTAGAAAACTTCATTTTTGACCTAACTTGTCAAGTTAAATTAGCTCTACTGCCTCCCCTCTACCTACCATTTAAAGGATATCAGTTATTTCTGAATCACCCTGTATATATGTAGACCATAGCAATATATAACCTTCGTGCATTTCAGTTTAAGACCTACATCGTATTATCTCGACTAACATTTCCTTTTAGGCTTTTTCTTTTTGTACAGTTTTGAAAAATAAAATAAACTTTTTAAAAGTTTTTGCAAGTTCTATTTAACTATCACTTTTTAGAGAAATAGAATTTAATAATGCCCTTATTAAAAGCGAATTAGTATTGAATTTATTGTATAATGTGGCATTGAAATACCGTTGCTTTAATCGCCCATTATTAAAACGATATCTCAGTGTATTTTAAAAATTTATTTTCTAAATAATTTTCTTTATTTATTATAATATTAAACTTGAATTAAGAGATGAGACAAATTGATTCACTTTCATATTATGCAGGATTAAATAATTTAGAAATAGTATTTTAATATACCTAATTATATAGAGACTATATAATGTTAAGCATTTTGGGACAAATTAATTTTAAACAATCATACCATTGATTCTTCTCGTCATTTAATGAATTCAAACTTTAAGGCGTTTTTTAACCATAAGTTTTCTAGAGACGCTTTGATTAAGCTTGACGGTGTTGTATATCCACTATCCAGTATATCTTCTCTTTGATTATCAAATTCATTAATTAGTTCCTTCATTATCGTGGAACTTAAATAAGTACTCACTTTAAAGAGGCAGGTAAAATTTCCTAACAAAGTAGCTTTAGCTTCAAGCATACTGTTATACTATGCTTAGGAATTCCTTTGCTACAGATCAGATTCATTATGCATAAAGGATAAAAGTTTTAAGTAAACTAAGTGTTAAAGTTAAAACATGCATTATTTTTAAAGTTTTATTTCATTAATGTTGCTTCATATAACAGTTTTAAGCAATTTTAAAAGGATAACATATTGAACAACGACTTTGAATAATAGTGACAGATGACAAGTTTAATTTTGATGGGATAGGTATTATGTTATATGTCAGTTATATGTATACTAAAAGCGCTGCTTGGTGATGGTTTTTACAAGTAATAAAATGGAAACTAATAAGAAGAAGATAATAAAATACAAGAATAAAAAACAATACAGTCGTCTCGGCTACAAAGTATGGAAGTTGTAGAAGTAATTACGATGAGTGGTACAGGTGTCGCTGAGCAGAGTGTGTAGAATTACAGCGTAGGGAGTCGTTTACATAAAGCAATTTTCTTGGAACAATATATTGATATCGAAAACATTGTTACGGAATTATGTTTATGATATTCATTTCGTATATGATGCAGATATTACTTATACATCTTGCAAGCGTTTCATGCGTTCGTTATTATTAGTGAATATACAGGACACGAAGATACTTCAATATGGTTACCTCAAAGGAAAGTACATCTAGTATTCTCATATAATTATAATTTCTTAAATATCAAACATATTTTTATAGTTATTTTTTCTAAAAGAGCCATTCACCTTTTTGGCTCCGATAACATAACCAATGCGAACACGCAATTTACACTATTAGGATTCGGAAAGCTTGTGTAAGCGCACTATTCTTTCAGGCGTAAAAGCGCAAAATATAAAATATGGTGTCGTATATTCAGTATAAACGTCAGGGAGCACGTGTTGTCCAAACATAACATAAAGTAGGCTCTGCTTAGTGACATTTCTAAACTTTTATTCGAAAGCCTGTTTTATGAAGGTTATGGAAGGTGTGAGATATTATAGTACTTTCAACAAATCCATAAAATAAATTTAGAGCCCCCACCGTTGCAACTACTACCTTCATGTGGCTTTTATAGTTTTAAATGGATGTTCTAATTTATTTTTTTCCGTTAAAATAATCTTTGTTAAGAACAATGGCAAAATTGTTTGCAGTGGTTTTAAGAAAAATAAATTAATCTAATTATCTAAATCAACTTGCGAAATACATTTTTCTTGTTAAAGATTTAAACTCGTTAACATAATGATTCTCAAGAAAACTGTACAATATCCTAACTCAGATTTATTATTTTCAACATTCATTTTAATATCTCTACAATGCATTATTAAGGCCGTTTTAAAATGTATTTAATTTTAATTGTTGTTGTTTTTGTGGTTTAGATTATTTAAATAAGTGCAACTTACTTTTAAAATACATATAAATGTAGTACACACGATGGCTAATGTGATTGCATAGCTCAGTTAGCAGGAGCGAGATGATCCGTGCCGTGATCAGCAGGTTTGATATCATCTATCAGATAACTCTTTTTTTAAATTTTTGTTTACAAAACTAAATTTAAAATAAACTCCTTTTGGGAAGTGTTACCTACTTAATAAATATTTAAAGAATTGATAAATTACAATCAAATCAATCAAGATTTATGGAGATCAATTTTTTGGATTATTGTTTAATAGTGTGAGAATTCGCCTTGATCAACACAAATGATTTCTGATTATTTTATAAGCTTCAACAATTACAGTACGGTCCTCAAGAATTAGTTTATGCACTCCAAGAGTTATTTCTATTTGTCACTTTATCTATATTAGAAAAATCTCCTTTCGGTTTCATAAATTATTTGGTGCTGCATCCACGAAAATTCCATACAGGTTTTATGATTTACAGTTTTTTAAATTAACTATTAAAGACAGCAATGGAACATTTTGATTTAAACTGTAAAATTTTTGTTAAATCATACTCATTTGCAGTAATCATAAAATGTATACGTATAGTTTTATTTACAACAGAATATTATTATAAAAAATTTGTAAATTGTCACACTAAAAATTATAATACGTATAAGATTAATTAATCCGGTTAATTAATCACTATTAATCGTTTTTACTACGTACTTTAATATATGCAAAAATATACTAAGTCTTAAGAATTTTAGATAAATTAAGTTAAATAGCAGCAAAGCGAAACAATTACTAAATAAATAATGATTGAAACAACTGTGACCACCAACGAAATCATCTGACCGCCGCGCAATCTAGCGCTGCGATGCTAATTGAGAGGGAAACTTCTCTTTTTAAGTAAATAATAATAATCTTCTTTTAATAAATGACTATTACTAATTATTTTAATCTGTTGTTATATAAAGTAAAAATTGATTAAAAAGTTATAAAATAATGTAATTATCAGATAATTTAATTAGGCCTCCTCCTAACCTCTTTCACATCTGGGCATCACCCTGAGCTCTCGAAACAGTCAAGTATTCGCTTGCTGGTGATATGGGTTTTAAAATCCCGACCAGAGGGTATGTAGGGAAAGGCTTAACCATTTTTGTTGGCGGTACAAGGAATAGTATACCTTATTATCCATTTACAATATAAATTCTGGAACCAAATTTTATTTTAGAACACCAAACAATTATTATCACTGAGTACATTATCTCCAGGGCCTTCACTACTGTGAACTCGTCCTTCTTAAATTATATTACTTCGATAATGCTCTAAACAACCATTGACGAAGAATCAAACCAGACAAATATTGCGTTAAATACCAGCCAACTATACAAATGGGTATCATATTCCAGCATATAATCAGCTTGCATAATTTCTTCACACAAACAAGATTAAATGGACATCGTCTTGAACATCGACTTTAGTTTTAAATGTATCAACGGCAAGAAAAACTATTTTTTCTCAAAGCTCTTATTTTAAGGTTAAGTCAAAATTAACAAAATGTAGAAATATTTAAATCCAAAGTTTCTTAGCTGGTGTAGTATAAATGAGAATTTGTATTCACATATCTGTTATTTAATCCTAAATATATATTGTGACAATTTAATACTGCAACGTAGTTACAAACAGATTATGAAACTGACACCAATGGATTATAGAACAGTCTGTTATATTTACCCTAGACCTTTAATAATTCAACTGCTCTTGAATATTTATACTACAAAAACAAAATTAAATCGTTAACACATTATTTAGTATTACATATTTATTAAATATACTATTTATTGTCTTATACTAAAATAGTAAATAAAAGAAAAATTGTTTAAAATTTTCGAAATAACGTATTTAGAAATTAAAAACTATATTACATCTCATACTTGAGAAATTCAAAAAGTTTTTTGTTTTACAATAAATTAATGTGAATTGAAATTTCAAACAAACCTACATAAGTTATAAAAAAGATTGACTTTTAAAAATTAAAGAAATTTCAAATCAATAAAAATTAAAAAACAAATAATAGTTCAATTCTACTAATTTACGTTACTAACATCTACAGTGCTCTAAATAATTGCTCTATTAATGCATAAGGTAATCAACTGTGGTTGATCCATATAGTACCATGTCTAAGACTGAGCAAGTTAAAGCGATAGAAGCGGGTAGGTGTAAGCCAGGCCCGCTTCAGCCAGATATGAACAGCTTATGTGAGAAGCAAAGCCGCCAATTATCCCAGTAAATTGAGAGAATTAGAGAATCATCGTACTGTATTCTCATTCCTCCTTGTCACAGCGATAAATTTATGTATAGACTGTTGAATTGCACATCATTTCTGAAAATAATACGTATAGATGATGCAGATGTAATAATCGATATCTTTAAAAGACAACTTATTCTGAAGTTCTGTTGAATTTAAATTAGCATTTCATTATTGAGTATAAATTATTATTATTTCCCATTCAATTAAAATACACAAATGGTTATTCAGACAAAATTAATTTAAATAAATGTAAAGATCGATAGCTCACATCAAAAAAAATAAAAAATTCTTAATAGATTTTGTTCTATCTTAATAAACAATAGAGTGATTTAGAAAAAAACTATTTGTCATATGTGGCAACATTACTTATAAATAATTGCATTCAACAACTGATGCCAACCTTATCGGCACCACACACGGTCTTCCGCAACCACGTCGCCAATTCAGTTGAAAAAAGATTAGGAGACCGGAATTTAACAAAGTATTTATTGGTAAATACACAAATTTGAAAGTCGGCAAATCTGACGTTACAAACACTACACTTTCGTTGCTCAGTGGTCAACTACATTTTTTTGACACATTTTGTTGCAATTAACATCGAATGAATCTGTCTTGTCTGCTATTTATGACATTTCGGATGAATAAAAGTGACGTCTCTTATGAGACTTGAAAAGTCGAAATTACGCAGTCGCAATAGACCGTTGAAAATTCTTCGGCCGCAACTGTACGTTACTACTTGCTGGATGGATTAACTCCGACAAGGTTGCAGCTCGATGCTAGATTTATAGGTTGTGCTTCGAGAGTGGGCTGGATGTGAGCTTCTTTGTTTGACTTCGTCCTTACTTTGACTTCCACGGTTCTGAGAAGCAATGCATAGCGAACGTAGCCTGATAAAGTTGCTATATTTAGCTTGTGCTCTGTTTCAACACTCTAGAACTGACTTAATTTAAATAACATTTACATTAAGTGGAATATGATTATAATAAATTATAATATACTATGGAATATAAGTAGAATAAATTAAAAAATATTAAACTGCATAAAACAGACTTGCAGTTTAAGTATTAAAGTGAATTGATGTATGGAAATAAAAGATATATGCAACTCGACGACGACGCACACAGGGCTGAAACCTGATTCTAGCCGGTCAAAATTATTTTATAGGCTTAACTAAAAGCAAATTACCGGAATAGTATAAAAATGATAAAATAATTAGAAAAGAAAAAAAAACAAATCCTTTTGAGCCACTAGAACTGGATCAGTTTGATAGTTTTATATTTTTTCCAAGAAAAAGTTAGTTACATTATTATATTATTAGGAAATAAGGCAAAGACGTAAAGCAAATAGCATTTAAACGAATTCTTCTTTATTTTAAAAAATATTGCACAACTTAAAATGCTTTTTTAATGTCTAAAAATGAAATAACGTTCAAAAATTATATTGCTAATCGTTTAATAACTACCCCTTTTCATTTCGATTGCATTTCAGTTTATACTTCAATGTGCAAGTTGATTTTTAAATATGTTTTCTTTATACTATAGCAAAAACATATTAAAAATACAAACGCAATAGCTTGCAAGATTTTCAAGTTATAAACCACAAAATAAAACATTTATTATTCGGAAAGTAAAACTCACCGTTTTTTACACTAGAAGGGTATCAACTTACCTTTTTATAAGACTTTTTAGCACTTCAATTCTGTTTTTGTAAATTACTGAAATCAATAAAAAAAATAGTTCCACAAAAAAACACTTTCACGTTAACGAACAAACTAGAAATACATCTACACAGATTGGCGCCTTCGGAAGTGTTTTAACACTGACCTGGACTTTACCGGAATTGTCGGATCTTTTTAATGGTTATTATTTGCCGTAACGGTAAACGGCAGGTAGTTACAAGTTCACTAAGCTTTCTACTAAAATACTAATTCTTAGAATACCTTTGATTTTAACAATAGTTTTTGGAGTTTTGACCGGCTAGAATCAGGTTTCAGCCCTGTGTGCGACGTCGGGGACATAGTCGGGATAATGATGCAATTTTTAATTTATTTATTATTAATTTATTTATATTATTTATTAATAAAGAAATATTGACTACATAATATTAAATACTTCTAATTAAAGAAAGAGATTTCAGTCGACCTTTTATTATGAACTCAATAATTATTTCATTCCTTTTGATACTCACGTTTTAAAGAAATACGTTACTTATAATTTTATATATTATACAAACCAGCTCGAGGCCAAATTGTTTATGCAAATTACAGCAAATGTAAACATTACCTCATTATCCAGACCACTTTCCCGGTGTCGGCGACGTGGTCGCGGACGAACGTGGATGCTCTACATTAGGTCTCAATTCAAATCGTTTGCTTCCAAACAAACAAGTCCAAACAAACCAAGCAGTTTTGTTTATTTTTTAGCACATTTTGTAAACGTTAAAAGTCAAAATTTATTTTATAAATGATCGAAAATGGTATACATCTAGGTTTATTGTGTTCGATGTGTCTTTGGAAATCTTCAGGAAGGATTTCCAAATATAATTTCTCCTTTTGGCACTTTCTGCAAATGCATAAAAAATATTGTGGTTTGTGTAGAGTAGGGTGGTCCAAAAAACCGAAATGTTAAAATGTTTTCAGGCTGTTACAGATCCGCTCTAAAAAACAAAAATTTGGAGCTTCATGTGAACCCGATCGGACAATATTTAGAGGTCGCGAATCGCATTTTAATTTTAGTTTTAATACTATATAAATTTCTACAAAATTAATACGAATATAGTGTTTTATTTTTAACTCGGCAATAAGTCCGATTTTTATGTTTTTTTTCTTGTTTCTTAAAGATGTATGGAGACCGTACTTGAAAGTTGTTAATGATACTGCCGGAAGAGGGGATGCGCTCATTTTGCTGTTTCTCAAGTTTAAGATGGCGCGGGATGAGCAACAACGGCACTACCTCATGTTGACTGTGTCAAAATACAGGAAAAATGTAAAAATTTAAGTAAATGAGACTTAAGCATGTCTTACTTTATTACTTAGTTTGCATTTATTTTGTACTTTCTTTTGTAAACTTTGCTGCTTTTAACGATCTAGGCCGTACACGATTTTCCCATGCGATTGCTCGTACATTTGCTCGAGCGCAATTTTTTTGCACAAAAATTACCAGTTCCTGTAGTTACAGAGTTAAAAATAAAGCACTATATTCGTATTAATTTTGTAGGAATTTATAATAATATAAAAATGCGATTCGCGTCCTCTAAGTATTACCGATTGGGTTCATATTAGGTTCAAGATTTTTGTTTTTTAGAGTGGAATCGAAATCCGTAACCGTAAACTAAGAATGGACATTGAGCAAAACATCGAAGCTGTAAAACAAGTAATGGAGGAACAACTAGGGCACCAATTCGTCGTTTGTAGCAGCAAATAAACCTGTCATAACGGGTGGGCCATAAGCTTAGGGCACAAAATCAAATTTGATTTATTTCAATAATGGTTTACCAAAAAGAAAACACCGTTAACGCCATACACAAATAATACTATTTTACATTCTTCAACGAACCTGCTGCTCCCTACTCATATAGACTGCGAGCATTTCATGAAATACACCACAATGATAAGCTTGAACACAAAAACTCTGCCAATGACTTTTATTTACACTTTCTATGTAAATGATGCTTTACAGGCATTTATGGCAACTATAAGTAAATGAGCAGTTACAACTACAGCCATGTAAAACTTTACGAGCTCCTAAAAGAGACCTTTTTACAAAGAGAGAGATTAAGAGAGATTTTACAATGTTCATCAACAAAAAGCTATAGAAACAACTTTGTTTGCTTAACGATAGGCTATAAATTGTGCTACCGACTTTGATTACAAAATGTTTTTTTATAGAAAATATATAATTTATAAAAAACGCTGGTGAAGCTGAAAATAAAACTTTGTATGCGACACGCTTTGCAATTAATCTTTACTGGATTACGGAGGCTAGCTCCTTCGTCGCTCGCCGCACAAACTTTTCAGCTCGCCCGTAAAGATTAATTTACAAAACTTGGCACGTAAATAACTATTACGGAACCTTGAGAACAATTGCGAGGCTCAAAAAATTCTTCTCTATTGATGAAACTTTCATTCACCTTTGTTGGTACGCCAAAATTGTAATGATATTTACAAATAAAATAAAGAATGGTACATCAAATTTTTAATAAAAAGGGGTGATTTGTATTTTATAAAACAGGGAGTTATAAATGTTACGTATTTTAAATGTTCAATTATAATTTTTATTGTTGAGTTTTGTTGTTCTTAAGGAGGTGTTCTTTATGAATGTTTTTGCACATATCCATTTAAGTTTGCAGCAAACTAAAAAATAAACAAATAAAACAATGTATTAAAGCATAGTATTTAAAATTGAAAAATATAGAATGACATACATGTCAATGCATACCAAGTTGAGGTTACAGAAATGTCAGTAGACATGGAAACTGAATTTTACATTTAATCAATAATTGATACCATGGAGACTGACGATTATTAACTACGTTACTATCTTTTAAAATAATCGGATGACGATATAGTATTTTATATTATTATCAAGGCAAACCTGTTTTTATTGGCGATAGAAAAGGCGAGCCGATAGGCGAGCTTGTCACCTTCTTGAGCCAGTAAAAACAGTTACCTTGCGTAGAATGTACAATATTTTATTTGTTATTCATTCGTAAACACACAACATTTATTGTATCTATAAAACCTGGTCTTGTGACACTTTTGACGAACAAAATGTGACACTGTTTAAATAATTTATGAGCCATGGAAGGGTGGAAGTGTGCGTAGACGTAGATGTTATTATGACAATTGGTCTATCATAGTAGAATCAATTTTTGCATTAAGTTCTTATTTTTTACTATCTAAAGATAGAGACTTGAAATCTTTTGTAATGCCTTCAGTACTTGACCAATATAAAATGTTATATGTTTAAAATGGGGGCACGCCCCCTCGGGGGATTGAAACCCCCATTTTGTACCCCTAATTTAATAACGCAACCAAATTGAGCGAAATTTATGTTGGGGGGGTTCTTGGAGTCGCTGATTATGAATCCAATGAGAATTTTGCATTTCCAATCTCAAAGACCGCCATTTCAGTCCGCCATTTTGTATTTCCTAATTTTCTCATTGAATTCATAATCAGAAACCCCGAAAACTACCCCAACATGAATTTCGCTCAAGTTGATGGAAAACTTCCCGAGTTATTAAATTGGGAGTGTAAAATGGGGGTTTCAACCCCCCGAGGGGGCGTGCCCTCGTTTTAAACATATAACATTTTATATTGGTTCAGTACTGAAGGCATTACAAAAGATTTCAAGTCTCTATCTTTAGATAGTAAAAAATAAGAACTTAATGCAAAAAAATACTACTAGGGCAGACCGAAGGGGTTACATAATAAGGTAACCAAAATAGTGTATTCCTTTGCAAAATCACATTTTGAGAGAGTTTTTCAAAGAGACATTTTCAAAGAGTCAAAAACACTTTTTGACTCTTTGAGTTTTTCTCTAAAATCAATAGAAACGGCGTAAATCGCAATCTCAATCTCAAATGCCGTTATTTTAGGACCGCCATTTTGGGTCCGCCATTTTGAATTTTTCAATTTTCTCATTGGATTCATAATCAGCGATTTCAAGAACCCTCACAACATAAATTTCGCTCAATTTGGTTGCGCTATTAAATTAAGGGTACAAAATGGGGGTTTCAACCCCCCGAGGGGGCGTGCCCCCATTTTAAACATATAACATTTTATATTGGTCCAGTACTGAAGACATTACAAAAGATTTCTATCTTTAGTCTCTATCTTTAGATAGTACAAAATAAGAACTTAGGCATATTTTTTGCAAAAATTATCTCTACTATAAATGTCATATTCTACTAACTTGTAAAACTTTTACAAGTCAGCTGTCAGTTTTACAAGTCAGTAGCTTGTAAAAGTAACTTTTCGTTGTTTGTGTTGAGTTATGTTAAATGACGTTTACAGGTGAGTAACAAATAAAGTAGTTTTCACAGCTGATAATAATAATCGTCACCCTTGACAAAAAAATAATAAACAAATTAGAGAACAAAAATTATTGAAAAATAAAATATATATTGTAAAAAAACTGCGATAAGAAAATATTAAAAACTTTGATAAATATAGTATTTGTGGAAATATTAATGTATATATTATATTCTATGTATTGTGAAAATAAAAGTAACTTACTCCGTAAAGTGTATCCATGTTATTTATTTCAAGAAGAAGAAACAACATTTAGGGAGATGAACTAATCCTAATGGTGGATAATAATTACACTTCTACGAAACTGCTGAGTCGAAACTGCGCGAGCTAGCAGACATTACGGGCATTTCAAAAAGTGCGGTACATCGCATATTATCTGAAAATTTGGACATGAGAAAGATGTGTGCAAGATGGGTGCAGCGTTTGCTCCCACTCGAGCAAAAACAGTGTCGTGAAAATGTTTCAATTGAGTGTTTAGCGAAGTTTCACAGCAACAAAGCAGAATTTTTGCGCCGTTTCGTAACAATGGATGAAACATGGGTCCATCATTTCACACCCGAGACAAAAGAACAATCGAAACAATGGACTCAAAAGGGAGAACCGGCTCCAAAGAAGGCGAAGACCGTTTCATCTGCAGGCAAGGTTATGGCGTCGGTTTTTTGGGATGCGCGTGGAATAATTTTTATTGACTATCTCGAAAAAGGAAAAACTATCAACGGCCAGTATTATGTAAACTTATTGCAACGTTTGAGCGAAGAAATCAAGCAAAAACGGCCGCATTTGGCTAAAAAGAAAGTGTTGTTTCATCACGACAACGCGCCAGCTCACAAATCCGTTATTGCAATGGCCAAAATTAATCAATTAAAGTTTGAATTGCTACCTCATGCACCATATTCGCCAGATTTAGCCCCCTCGGATTATTTTCTGTTCCCAAACTTGAAAAAATGGCTCAGTGGCCAAAGACTTTCCAACGATGAAGAAGTGATGTCAGCAGTTAGTGGCTATTTTGAGGAGCAAGACAGTTCTTATTATAAAAAGGGTATCGAACTTTTTGAACACCGCTGGGAAAAGTGTATAGAGCTGAAAGGAGATTACGTTGAAAAATAAATAAATCTTTTTCCAAAATTTTTGTGTTTTCTTTGTTGGGTCGGGTACTTCTGGGACCACCCTCGTATAGCAGAGTACAAGTGTCTGTATAGTTCATTAACCTTAAATTTTAAAGAATCTCACAAGCAAGTAAAGCAAATAAAGAACTCTCATAAGTAGAAAAGAAGAAACAAAATTCACTTACCAATAATCCTTTTGAAAGCTTAGTTAATAGTAACAGTGTTAAAAGGTTTGTTCGGTAAGTTGCAAGCTTGTTCATACATTTTCCTAAAAAATAAATAAATAATTAAATATTAAATTCATAAATAAAATATATATGGGTCATTCTTTCTGAACTTAGCTACCGGTATGCTACCGGCAAGGTCCAAAAATTGGCGCAACTTAAAAAGGCCGGCGGGCTCATATTAAAGCTTGAAACCTTAAAGCTTAAAGCTTGAAAGAAATTTATTTTTTAATGTTTTTAACGGCATGGCATTCTTCGCCAAGAAAATACATAGATTTTGTCCACTGCGTTTTTTCCTAAAGTGCTTCAATTTCGAGCAAAATTAGGAATAACAATTTGCCATTTTTGAAAGTTAATCATTTTTTTCATCGAAAATGATGTCAGATAAAAAATATGATAAGAGTAAAAAATGCTTATGTTTACACATTGAATACGAAAAAAGATTACAGACCGATTTTTCAAGCGATTTTGAAAATTACCTATCTATGAGTATGAATAATAAAATTAAAACCTTCTAAAATGATGTCAATTATTTTTACTCGATTTTACGATTAAAAATAAATTTTTGGTAGTGAAAAAAAATGTTTTTTCTTAATACGTGCGACGAAAGTACAACTTTGCGTCCTGATTTTTTAGCGCAACGAGACACTTTACAGTGGATGACCAGAAGATATTGCGCAAAATGTTACTTTGCGCACAGGTAGAACCGGTATTGGTATTTCTACTAGTATTAGTATAACTTATTCACTACCAAAAATGTATTTTTATTCGAAAAATCCAGCAAAAATAATTGACATCATTTTAGAAAGTTTTAATTATGTTATTCTTATTATATATATATATATATATATATATATATATATATATATATATATATATATATATATATATATATATATATATATATATATATATATATATATATATATATATATATATATATATATATATATATATATATATATATATATATATATATATATATATATATATATATATATATATATATATATATATATATTTGTCAAACCGCTTATACACACCCGTTTCGCTATATTCTACCTACTTGTCGGACCATTTTCGACGCTCTCAGACCCGGGCTTGGGTCTGGCAACGTTCTCCTATATTTTCGAGGTCTACAGGATAATGTTTACTTAAAACTGCAATAAAAAAATATACAATTTGGGTTTGGAAAAGTAGGGTCTGTAAAAAGTTTTATACAATCGTAGTTCATCACAATGAACTATAGGGGGCGTCGCGCCTTTCTCAAGTGTATATCGTATATTTTTATACAAGACGCTATCAAACCCGCTATGTTCTACAGTCTTCCTAAGCCCTGGATCTGGCAACATTGCCATGACGCATATGTTAAGCTTTGTTCTATAAACGTTTGGTTATAATAGCTCGCATTTAATATTTGATGGAGAAAAGTGACGTAAGAATTACATTAGCTCGTATGCGAGTTCTTTTCAAAGTAAATAACTCTCTGGTTTTGAAAAATTGAAGGTTTTAATATTTGTTAATAATAATAATATACTTTATTTATAGCATATAACTAGATAAATTCCATATAATACATTATAATTTCTTAAATATTAATGTAATTTATTACATATTTTTTACACTGTTTCTTAAATAATGTTAAAGATGTACAGTTTTTTACATTAGCTGGAAGTAAATTATATTCAACTAAACCTTTATGAAACAGATTATTTTGTCCTATATTTGTTGTAACTGTATGAACATAAAAATTATTTCTACTTCTAGTATTATGATCATGAACATCTTCTACGAATAGTAATTCATTTAAAATGTGCTCTGGATATATTCGGTTTTTTATTTTAAATATTAATGTCATCGTATTATAAAATATATTTTGCTTAACACTTAACGAAGATGTAAGTTGTAACATTCTTCTTATGCTAGTATACCTACTACATTTTAATATTATTCTTAATGCTCAATTTTGTTTTTTTCGAAGATTGTTAATTTCAGTATTATTTAGGAGGTAAAGTATACTAGCACAATAATTCAAATGGGGAAGTATTATTGTTTTATATAGTAATAATTTAGACCACTTGCTAAGATTTTGGCTTATTCTACCCATGAAATTTACTTTTTTTGCAACTTTACTGATAACATAGTTTGAATGACTAGAAAATGTTAAGTGACAATCTATTATTACGCCTAAGTACTTCCACTCATAAACTTGTTCTATTTTTTGACTATTAATTTGTATTCCCACATGACTAGATGTATCAATTTCGTTAAACTTATTTTTTATTATCATGAATTTTGTTTTATTTACATTTAAAGAAAGACTATTTTTACCTAACCAGTTATATACATTTACTAATTCATCATTGATGATATTTATTACTTTTTCAACATCATCTCCTATAAAATATATTAAAGTGTCATCTGCAAATAATAATGTTACATTTTTTAATCACATTAACAATATCATTTATGCATAGTACAAATAAATCAGGGCCTAATACAGTTCCTTGTGGAACGTTAAAGGTAGTTTTTTTAGCTGAAGATGTACTATTAAAGCATCTAGTTTTTTGAAATCTGTTTTTGAGATATTCACTAAACCATTGTATAACTATTGGGCCGACCCATATCTTTTTAATTTCAATAATAGTAGATCTCTATTAATAGTCTCAAAAGCACGTCTAAAGTCTAGAAAAACTACACCTATCACCTTCTTCTTGTAAATAGCATTTTTCCATTTCAAAAGAACTGATTGTATTGAACTTTCACATGAATTATTTTTCCGAAACCCTGATTGAAAAGGTGTTAACAGTTTGTTCACTTCAATGTAGTCACGAAACTGGATATTTACGACGGCTCTAATAATTTTTCATAAGTTGGCACCATGTTGATCGGTCTGTATTCTTCACATTTGTTAGTGTTGGTTATCTTCTCAATGGGGATAATATGGGATGTCTTCAAGGTTTCTGGGAAGGATCCACTTTCTAGACTCATTTGAATTAGATGCAAAAATCTCTGTCCTATTACATTGAAAGCTAATTTAAGAATCTTTACTGTAATACCATCGACACTACTATTCTTATTAGGTAAATTGTTTATAAGTTTTTTTAACTCCAAAAACTCTATTGGTAAAACTTTTCGAACTTGCATTGATGTACATTAATGTGGCTTAAATCAGTTTCAATTTGGGTTAAATTTGTTAATGTAATAATTTGTTGTATGCTGTTAATAAAGTAAATATTGAATTTTTCTGCAATTTGATTTTCCTTTTTTTTCTAACTCATTGTCAAAAATAATACCTTCCTTTTTTTGTCTGTTATGGCCTCCTTTAATTAATTATTTAACTGTTTTACACATTTTTGTTGAGTTATTTTTCATATCATCTAGTTTTCTTCATAATAATTTGTCTTGTGGTTCCTGATCAAACTAACAATTCCATTTTTTTGTTGTCTATACCTATTCATATCACTTTCTTCTTGTGTAAAGATTGCTCTTTTATATAATCTGTCCCTTTCTTCAATTTCCAAGGCTATTTCTGGGGTCCACCAACGCTTACAACTCCATTGACATTTAATGGTTTTTTAACAGTTGGAGCATGCCTGTTTAGTGTGTTCATTATGGTTTTAACTAATGTTTCTGCTAGTTGATTGGTGTTTGTACAGTCCGGATTCCATGGTTGATCCATTAGATCTAATTGAAATTGCATTTCATTGAAGTTGCTCATGTCTCTGTGTTGTATTGTATATTCTTCATATTTTTCTTTCACTTTTGCATTTACAGTTATTATTGAGTGATCGGTTATTTTTGGAACATGGTGTACCTGGGCATCAATAGATTTTTCATTAGATACAAGAAGATCTATGAGTGTAGCACTGTCCTTAGTGATTCTTGTAGGTTGGTCGATAATATGATGTAGTCCATTATTTTTAATTAAAGTTCTCAGCCTATTTTCATAATATGAATCCTTTAATAGGTCAATATTAAAGTCTCCGATAATTAGTAAGGTCTCTGATCTACTAGCATATACAACAAACAAATTTTCAAGTTTCATTAGAAATTGAGCATCACTAGAGTTTGGAGAGTGATATAAATTTATAAAGTTATATTTGTATTGTAACAAGAGAGAAAAAGAAAGAACCTCTTTTCGAGCAACAAATGGTGTGTTCTACCGCCTTCGAGAGAATGACGCATCGCACAAGCATGTAAACCAGACGCGGTTTATTCTAGCATTTTCTAGAATACATAGAAGGTTCCAGCGACTTCTGGTGCGTTTATATTAGGGTATAAAAGCGGATTCGCGGATAAAAGAGAGTCAGTCAACTGGAAGTCATTAACTGTGTATTACAAAATAAATAGTGAATATAAATGTTGTATTAGAAATTCATAGTCTGTAGATAATAGTTTTTAATGGTTTATAATCATAGCGTTAATTTATAGTGTATTCATTAGTGTATAGAAATAAATATTTGTTTGTGAATAGACGATTTAAACAGCACTTGTATTATTATTTGAAAAAGAACGTTACAGTGTTGTCGGGTGTGGAGTTTTAAAATAAATAAAATCGCGTAATAATTAAATAAAGTGCTGTGAGAATAAATTTTTAGTGTTAAAATTAATTTCAACAAACAATTAAAATGGTGATGAAACTATTGAAAGATCTCTTAGTAATAGATTTAAAACGGGAATTGGACGAGAGGGACTTGGATAGTAATGGAAAGAAAGAAGTTTTGATAAATCGGCTAAGAGAATGGCTTTTAGAACAGAAGGAAGATCCTGAAAATTACCGCTTCGAAATACCTGGACCCGCAATTGATACTAGTTTGTTGTTAAGTAAAATGGAAGAAAGTTCTAGAAAAGCCGAAGAAAGTTCTAGAAAGTCCGAAGAAAATTCTAGAATTTTAAAAGAAGAATTACTGCAAAAGTCCGAAGAGAATTCTAGAATGTTAAAAGAGGAATTACTGGAAAGTTCTAGGAAGGCCGAAGAGAATTCTAGAAAACTAATGGAAAACACTAAAGCATTGGAAGAAAAAGTTTTGGAAAATTCTAGAAAGTCCGAAGAAAATGTTAGAATGCTAAAGGAAGAAATACTGGAGAATTCCAGGAGATCTGAAGAAAATTCCAGAAGGCTTAAAGAAGAATTGCAGGACAATGTCAAAGCGTTAGAAGATAAAGTTTTCGAAGAATTTTTTGAGAATGCCAGTGCGTTGGACTGTTGGAAGGTAGATTGGCGGAACAAGATAGGGTAATAAAGATGGTAGAAGAGAAAATAGCCCAAATGCAATTACCATCAACAGCTAAGAAATACGACATAACCGATATGTTGGAAGATAGAATGAGGCAACTACGGTTTCCCTCAACTTCTGAGTTTAATGAAGTAAAGAAGCAAATTAAAGAAGAAAAGGGTCCTGCTGTAGGGATAAAAGTAAAACCACCCACGTTCGATGGAAAGATACCTTGGTCCACCTACTACAAACAATTTGAGGCGGCCGCTGGGGCCAACGGATGGACAGGCAAGGAAAAGGCCGTTTCTTTAACTGTGGCTTTGCGTGGAGACGCGTTGAACGTCCTGCAAACAATCCCAGCAGGACAGGAAAATGATTATCAATTGTTAGTGTCTAGATTGGAGATGAGATATGGAGACGCGCATCTTCAACAAGTGTATCACGCGCAAGTGAAGAATCGTATCCAGAAGAATGGAGAAAGCCTGCAGGAGTTTGAAGCCGATGTTGCGCGGCTTGTCCGATTGGCGTACCCTACGGCACCCGATTCATTTCTGGGACAGCTCGCTGTGCAGACCTTCATTGATGGGTTAAGAGACGGGGAAACACAACAATCATTGAGGCTGGCACGACCAAGAACAACTGATGATGCGCTTGCTCACGCCTTAGAATTTGAAGCTGCAAAACAAGCGTCCCGAGGTCACGGGCGTGTTCGGACCGTTGTGGAAGAAGATGAAGGTTCTAAAGATCGCCTAGAAGAATTATTAATGAGAGTTCTTCAGAAGGAAGAGAACCGTAAGAAGAATCATCAAGAAGTTCGAGGGCCTCGTTGTTGGAACTGCGGCGAACAAGGACATGTAGAACGCCGTTGTCCCAAAATAAGAAAAGTACAACCGTCGAAAAAGTTAAAAAGGGTTGGCAAGAGGGGGCGAACGTTGACTGCGAGTGAAGATGCCCCGGAGATCACGATCCATGCCGTAACATCAAAGAATAGTAATGGCAGTTTGTTTGTAGAAGGAAAGATTGCTAACCGAACTGTTCCACTACTTATTGATACGGGGGCGACAAAATCCATCGTACGCCCTGATGTTCTACAATCAAGTATTAAATTGTTACCGACAACTACTCAACTCCGTACAGCAACAGGTGAAGTGATACCAACACGCGGAGTGGTGAAGATGAAGATTGGCATTGGAAGTGAAGAACGTGATCATGAGGTGCTGGTAGCCGATATCACTGATGACTTCATCTTGGGAATGGACCTCCTGAGAAAATTTGGTTTTACGTTGGATTTGAAAGAGGGTGTTTTGAAGGTCGGTAACGAAGAACTTCCTTTGCACCCACAAGAAGATACGGTTGTAAGGGTTTTGCTGACTGAAGATGTGATATTGCCGGGTCAAAGCGAGATGGTTGTCGAGGCGGGTTTGGATGGAGATCTTCGGGTAGGATGTGTGCGAATGATGGAGCCTGTTTGTGATAAGAAGATCCATAGTGGCATACTGGTGGGAAAAGCGCTGATTAAGGTTGGAAAGATAGTACCGGTGAGAATTATGAATGTTAATGTGGATCCGGTGACATTGAAGAAGAGTACCCTTGTGGGACAGTGTGTGCCAGTATTTCGAGTAGCCAGGTGTATGGCTGATGTTCCAAAACCAGTGCCCAAAGACCATGGTGGAAAATTAGTGGGTATGGTTACTAGTTCGTGCGAAGACCTTAACAGAACGGAAGTGAAAGAGGTACAGGGTTTGGTTCACCGATACCAAGATATCTTCGCTCTTGACGATAGCCAGAAGGGACGAACAAATATAGTAAAACATAAAATCAATACAGGCAACTCTATGCCTGTCCGTCAGCAGCCGAGGCGTCTACCTCTAGCAAGGCGAGCAGAAGCCGAAAAGATTATTACTGATATGGAAGAACAAGGGGTCATCGAGCCATCCAGCAGTCCATGGGCATCACCGGTGGTCCTGGTCAGTAAGAAGGACGGGTCAACGAGATTTTGTGTGGACTATCGGCAGCTTAATGACGTGACCAAGAAAGACAGCTATCCCTTACCACGCATCGACGACACGTTAGATACCCTGTCTGGTTCACGATGGTTTTCGACTTTGGACTTGAAGAGCGGTTATTGGCAAGTTGAAATGGAACCTGAAGACCGGGAGAAGACCGCGTTCACTATTGGTTCCGGACTATGGCAGTTTACAGTTATGCCTTTTGGTCTATGTAACGCTCCGGCCACCTTTGAGCGTCTAATGGAGACGATCCTGAGAGGGTTGTCGTGGAAGACCTGCCTGGTATACCTAGATGATGTGATTGTAGTCGGAAAATCATTCAACGAACATTTGAAAAATCTAGAGGAAGTGTTCCGAAGACTACGTGGAGCCAATCTGAAACTGAGTCCGAAAAAGTGCCACATATTCAGAAAGGAAGTGAAATATCTCGGGCACGTCGTATCACAAAATGGAGTGGAAGCCGACCCCGATAAGATTCGTGCAGTTCAAGAGTGGCCAACACCGAAAGATAAACACCAAGTTCGTAGTTTTCTTGGGTTATGTACCTACTACAGGCGTTTCGTTCCTGGGTTTGCCAATATAGCGAAACCTCTGACAAGGTTAACTGAAGATGGGCGCGAGTATGTTTGGAGCGGAGAGTGTGAAACAGCTTTCCAACAGCTGAAGCGTGCCCTGACAACAGCACCAATATTGAGCTATCCACGGACAGAAGGGAAATTCATACTTGACACAGATGCAAGTAATCTGGCCATTGGGGGGGTACTTTCTCAGATACAGGATGGACAAGAAAAGGTCATCGGCTATTTTAGTAAGGTTTTGTCGAAAGCCGAAAGGAATTATTGTGTGACCAGAAAAGAACTATTGGCCCTCGTGAAGTCCGTTGAGCACTTCTACAAATACTTGTACGGACGGAAGTTTTTATTGAGGACGGACCATGCAGCATTGAAATGGCTTCTACAATTCCGTAATCCTGAAGGCCAGGTCGCAAGGTGGATCGAACGATTACAAGGATACGACTTTGACACCGAACATCGAGCGGGCACTAGTCATCGAAATGCCGATGCTCTTTCAAGAAGACCCTGTCCAACGGATTGCCGTCATTGCTCTCGTTTGGAGGAGAGGGTTTGCCAAGTATTAAGGACTACCATCGTCAACGACAATTGGTTGCCGGAAGAATTGCAACGACAGCAGGAGGCTGATCCCGAACTAAAAATGGTACTGGAATGGAAGCGCGTGGGAGAAAGGCCTGCCTGGGAGGCCGTCAGCCCTTTCAACAGAACGCTCAAAGCATATTGGGCCCAATGGGAGTCCTTGAAGGTGGAAGACGATCTCCTGAAGCGAGTACTGGAGAGTGAAGATGGCACCACCATTAGGTCTCAGTTCGTGGTTCCAAGAAGCCGAGTGGCTACAGTATTGCGACATCTCCATGACGGTGCCTCAGGAGGACACTTCGGTGTTAAAAAGACTTTGGAGAAAGTTAGGGAGCGTTTTTATTGGGTCAACTGTAAAGAAGACGTGAAGGAGTGGTGCCGGAAATGTGAACTATGTGCCACTGGTAACGGACCCTTGGGGAAACGAAGAGCACCTATGAGGCAGTACAATGTGGGTAGTCCTCTGGAAAGAATAGCCATAGATATTGCCGGACCATTTCCCGAAACCGACGATGGGAATAAATACATATTAGTGGCAATGGACTATTTTACCAAATGGCCAGAAGCATATGCCCTACCAAACCAGGAAGCTGCGACTGTTGCTGACGTACTAGTCAAAGAGTTTTTCAGTCGCTTCGGAGTGCCCATGGAGCTGCATTCGGATCAAGGCCGCAATTTCGAGTCTGTACTCTTTGGAGAAGTCTGTCGATTGTTGGGCATTCGCAAGACTCGGACCACACCGTTACATCCGCAGTCCGATGGAATGGTAGAACGCATGAATCGAACAATGGGCAAATATTTGGCCAAGGTCGTCTCCGATCATCAACGAGACTGGGACCAATACCTGCATCTGTTCCTGATGGCTTATCGTGCATCGGTCCACGAAACAACCGGTCAGTCACCAGCGTCTGTGATGTTTGGACGCGAGTTACGGTTACCGTGTGATCTAGAATTTGGGTCTCTACCTATAGAGCAGGAGGTAGCCGGGAATGATTATGTCATCAACTTAAAGAAGAAGTTGGAGGATATTCACGACCGAACCCGAAATAATAGTCGAATCGCGAGTGACCGGATGAAGGCTACGTACGATGTGAGAGCCCAAGAAGGAGGGTTTCAACCTGGAGAGCTTGTCTGGTTATACAAACCGCAAAGGCGTCGTGGCTATTCTCCAAAGTTACAGCGAAATTGGGAGGGTCCATACCAGGTGAAGAAACGAATAAATGACTTGATTTATCGCATCCAGAAATTGCCAAGGGGGAAACCAAAGGTGGTACACTCCAATCGTCTGGCGCACTATGAGGGAAATAATGACGCAGTCCCGGATCGGAAAGATGAGGCCGAGGTGGCTATCAATATCGTAAGGCCTGAAGATGATCAGCCAACCTTTAGAGAATTTATGGCTGCGTTCTCTGGAACTAGAAAAGCGCGATTCGGAGTCACGACTGAGATGCAACAAGATCTCTTCCGGGTCCCTGGTGATTATTCCATTGCCCACTGTGTCTCCGCGGATCTCCGTATGTCCAGGGGGATCGCAGTAGTGTTTAGAAATAAATTTGGACGGCTGAATGAACTTCGAGAACAAAATCCCTCTGTTGGTAAATCCTTACGCTTGCCTGATCATGACCGATCCATTTACTACTTGGTAACCAAGCAGTTTTATTACCAGAAACCAAGTTACGCCGACTTGTGGAGGGCACTATGGAATTTGAGGATCGAGTTGCTTACCAGGGGAATTAACAAATTGGCAGTTCCCAAACTCGGCTGTGGGCGGGACCAGCTGGATTGGAGAATCGTTAGAAACATGCTGGAAGTTGTCTTTAGAGGTACGGACGTCAAGATCTTCGTCTGCAATTTTGACCCACAACCCGCATTAAGGCCAACGAAGAGTGTAGACTGTTATTTCTACCGTAATGGAACGTGTAGTCGAGGTGAAGACTGTCGATATCGTCATGACCCGTTCTACAGGAACCAGAGCATAAAACCTGTTCTGGGACAGAACAGACTTGAAGAGGGGGGCAGTGTAACAAGAGAGAAAAAGAAAGAACCTCTTTTCGAGCAACAAATGGTGTGTTCTACCGCCTTCGAGAGAATGACGCATCGCACAAGCATGTAAACCAGACGCGGTTTATTCTAGCATTTTCTAGAATACATAGAAGGTTCCAGCGACTTCTGGTGCGTTTATATTAGGGTATAAAAGCGGATTGGCGGATAAAAGAGAGTCAGTCAACTGGAAGTCATTAACTGTGTATTACAAAATAAATAGTGAATATAAATGTTGTATTAGAAATTCATAGTCTGTAGATAATAGTTTTTAATGGTTTATAATCATAGCGTTAATTTATAGTGTATTCATTAGTGTATAGAAATAAATATTTGTTTGTGAATAGACGATTTAAACAGCACTTGTATTATTATTTGAAAAAGAACGTTACAGTATGATTGAAAGCATATATTACTACCTACAATCCATGTGTTCATATCAATGGTATCTTTAAGTAGGACTTTATAACTGAATTCATTTTTTATATAAATGATTAGAGTAAGGTTAACAGGATTTTCGAACAAGTGAGACAACGCAACATAATACGGAAAAGTTAATTTCTGGGGAAAGTGGATGGTTTCCAAATAAGGTGGAAAAGTACATATGTCATTTTCCGTAGTAACGATAAATTTCAAGAACTTGATTAAATTTTTTAGTATAAAAGTACTGTAATATATTCTTTGTATGTTTGTTTGAAGGATTGTTTGTGGTTAATGAATGCTTTATTCTTTTACTGTTAAGATGAGAGAATGAATGCTTGAACTATTTGGTTTCTGAATTATTTTCTGATCCCTCGTTTACATTCGTTTCCTTGGATACTACAAAGTATGCAAGGCAACGGTGATCATCACATTTATTGCTCCCTTGTTTTTTAGAATTTTTCCAGCAGAAAAAGTCTCCATCAGTTTGCTTGAGGACAGGATTGGAAAGAACTAGTGAATGTACGCATAAGATGCGGTTGTGATTGTAAAGTAACTTGATAGATACGTAAAATACCGCGTTTTTTTCTTTGGCTGGTTTTACAATTGATTAAAGTTAGTACAAGGCTCTTAATGTTAATGTTCGTTACAATGATAAGAACTTAACCTATAGAAATGAGCTAATAATCGAATGAGATAATTGAAAACGGTTAAAATTAAGCCAGCAGATTCTTAATTTTAGGGCTCGTTGCAAAATGTAAATAACTAAAAACTACAAAACTTAACCTAAGAGGAACGTATGAGGATACTGTTGGACTTGTAGGTTGTTAGTTGGATCATAATCGTATATGCAACATAAAAGGAAAATAGTAAATTTATGTACACAAATATGTCTAACAGGTAACAAAAAGTAATTGCGAACGTTCTATACATAAACGGTACAAAAAAAGATAAGAAGGATTTGTAATGGGCTGCATCCGAGTTTATCTGCTATGTATTCCCTGTGTGCCCGATCATACGAAGTAACGAATTTTTGGTACGACCGTTTATTGAAGTTCACAACAACCGATTTGTAATTATACGTTCTGCGACACACTGTTGTGTGGGTTTCTTGTAGGGTTCTGAAACTTTTTCTGAAATAAATAGGTTTAGCTCAGGTTTAAGTCGACAATCTATGCCAACGAAATGGGATAATTCTTGTTGCATTCTAAGGATTGGAAAGTTATGAATAGCTTCTCCTTTTGAAACTTGCGGCGTAACTCCATCACTTTTCACTGTGTGGTCGAGACAAGTTAGTTCTTTGGCTTCAAAGATTGTTTCTTTTTTAATTTGATAGTTAACCGTAATGATATAGCCGTTGAAATACTTTCTTTAAATGCTGTAGATAGTCTGCTTTGATGGCAGAAAAATTTAGAACAGAAAAAACTTTATACAACCGTGACTTCAGATAGATTATGACTTCAGCGATGGAACTTCTCCATGTACTGGTAGTGGTGGTGCTGAGAGAGTATTGATCCTCTACTGGAATTATGCTAATTGATTTCTCGACATCTGCTTCATAAATAGGATCCTGGTATCTTGAATGGTATGCTAGCAAGAGTAAGTTTCTTGACAGATTGTTGCGTGTTCAATTAAAGTCGGCGGTCACCACATGTAATATCCTCTGTGTTTGTTTGTTTGAAAGACTGTTTGTGGTTAATGAATGCTTTATTCTTTTACTGTTAAGATCAGAGAATGAATGCTTGAACTATTTGGTTTCTGAATTATTTCCTAACTCCTTGTTTATATTCCTTGCATTGGATACTACACGCACACATACATATCACTGGATCACAGTACTCACTCATACATATCGTCGACGTTAATGCATACTAGCGGAACTATTTTCTAGCAATTTTCCAGGAGCGCAGTTTAAATGCTTATAAAAACTTTGTTACAGATGGCATGATGAATTCTTTGAAATCGCAACTAGCAACATTGCTAGTTACAACATTTCAAAGAATTAAGTTCATATGCATTAACGGCGACGATATGTACTATATACCACCAATAAATGACAACGTTGTAGACCATTCAGGGTATAAATCGTGAGGTGTTCTTTATCAAAAATTAAAATGGGCGAACTAAGTTGAGCATCATTTGTGACTTTTTTGCTAAAACGCTGAAGGAAAACTTTCTCGTCTGTAATTTGTAAGATTACTTAATGGAACTTTTAATGGAAACAGGGTTTGAGTGCCCCCTTGAGGTTCGGTGGGGCAGTGTATGTTGCAACCCCCAATTGAATTTCATGAACATTGGTATGGGTAGATGCAGTAGCAGCACTTCACTATAGCAACAAGAAACGGCCACCTCATAGAACAAAAGATAAACGGAATAAACTCTGTGGGACGTTCTTTAACAAAAATGAAACTGGGTGGACTAATATAATTTGCGCCTGGTATATTTAGAACTACATATATTTCAAATGTAATCAGAAAATCTCTGGTGTACAATTCGTCACTAAGAATATAATACATATTCCAATTCACAAATAGCTATTTCAGAATACAATAAAAATTGATCTTTAACTTAGTACAAGTGCAATATAACGGAATTAGGCAAGGTTTGAAAAAACTTCTTCTTTTCTTCGTTACCTTTCGACGTTTCTGTTAAAGGCACTTAACCACCATATAGTGTATACTGTTTTGTACCTTCAAATTCATTAAACAGAAAGTAGGGATCGAACATTCCATAATTTTTTTGTAACTGTACAAACGCACAGTAAAAATAGAAACTGCTATTTTTTAATCTAGGTTAAACTAATAAAATGTAGTCTATTTTGGTCAACTAAACTTGAAAATGACTTTATGCTTGATTTGTTCATGTTTACGAGTAGATAATATCCTGAATTTTGTAAACTATCAATATTAAACCACGCCTTCAGATGGATTTTGTCGTTTTATTTTCAAAAACTGTTAGGTTTATGGACTGGTTGTTAAGTGGGTTAGATAAAATAAAGCTTATTTAATTGGCGCATGAATATATATCATACAGGTTGTTTCACTTAAGATTCGTATCATCTGAATAGGTGGTAGTACACATAAAATGCAACAAAAAATCTGAAAATCATTAGTGTCTATCTTTCATAATAACCGAAAAAAGAATGGTTTTTGAAAAGTGGGTAGCAGGTCACTGGTCTAAGAATCACACTTGGAGCTGGATGTGCCTATCTCATACATTGACGCAGCAGCTGCTAGGTGATGTCGCAGTTTGTTTTGACTATAATTTCCAGCAGTTTCCAAAAGTTGACATTTTTAGCAAATTTTTGTTGATTTGCGTAAAAACAAAAAGAGTTTTTTGTTCCTATTGATGAATACTATCACACATGCAATTTATACGAAAGTTGAGTAAAACATCCTGTATGTAGACCAACAATTTCTACCAATACATTTGACGGAGCAACTTCAGAACATAACTTATTGCGATCTTGTATTCGTCATCAAGTACTTAGCTAAGAAAAAAAAATGTTGAGTTCGCAGTGCAACCTTAGCATCACTTCTGCCAAATTCATGAAGCGATGTTGTTGTTATTGTTGGTTGTAGTATTATGATAATTTTGCAGTAAAAAGAATATCTTTAGGAGAATACCCTGTACTGGAAAATTATTTTATAGAAACCAAAATGTATAGGGCATTTCACCTTGTTTTGAAATCTTTCTTACTTCGTTTGTACGTCATACTGCATGACGTTTTACCTTTATTTTCTTTCTGCATTTTATAGAGCATTATTTGACTTGGGTCAAGTATACCTGTTTTGTGAAGAATTAAATTTTGCATTCAATGGTGTATTCATTAAACATATCACTGGCACAGAATTCCGTATCTAGCGGTAGCGGGTACGCTACAGCTACCACAAGCACAAAATAACACTAATGTATGTTCTAATAACAACTGTCCTTGAAAACAAAATTTTATCCAAATTGCATTTTTGACTTTTTTATTTTGAAGGTCTATAGCTTTGTAACATTTCATTTTTGAACATAGATATGTTGTGCTTAATGGCCTATTTTGATCAAATGCATTGACCCTCAGGAATTGGCATCGTCTGCTCGAGATATCCTACATGTAAAATGGGTGAAGTCCCATTTAATGTTAAATATCTAGCTACATTTTAAAGCAGGCGTGGAATTAAGTCGTGAACTTAGAATTCCAAAACAAAAACCATTCAAGAAAAAAATTACTCGATACGAATATCAATATAAAGGACAAAGTAAGAGATATCCAAAAACCCTGAAGTACCCTGTACGTTTTAGGTTCACTAAAAAGATTGATTAGTACAGGGTATACCCCTAAAATGTATCTTGCCAATACGAGAATTACCATATGACTAGCCCCAAATAATAATGATAATATCGCCTCGTAGATTTTGCTGGAGATGCTGAGATAGAATAAGACTGAACCAGGATCGCGTTCGATGCTCAACGAGATTTCCATAGTTATTTCATGATGAACATCAAATCACACAAAGTTATGCTCGAAGCTTCTCGTATAATATGTACCGATACAAATTATTTGTCTGTGTGACATATGATCGTTTTTTTCGATAACACAGAAACAAGACAACATGCACAAAGTTTTCTTAGCATTTTGGTATGAAAGTTAAATAAAATCCTATTTTACCTAACTGTCTCCATTTTGATAAACCTAATAGTTTCTGAAAAAACAGTAAAAACCCTCTGGGGACATGGCTTACCCTCATCAGCTTCTCTGGTTCACCACTTTTGAGTAGTAACTTTTAAGGGGTTATTTAACATATCACAAAGAAGGCCTATCAAAAATCCAAGGATATACCTCAATTCCCCTCTATTTTTACAAATTTGACTGAACTGTTACCGTGGCATTAAAATATACATATATTAGAAACTGTTCATTTGTGCTAAAAACATAACAGTAAAATGTTCAGGAGGTCAAAAGATTTGGCTATAACATTTATTTTTTCAAAACACATATACATGACGTGTCTTCGAAACTTTTAATTGTATTCTTGTAAACAAAAATAATCATGTTAAAATAAATTATTTAAAAGCAAATTATTAAAAAACAATTATTTGCATAAACCTTATGTATTTTAGAACAAAAGAGGCTCAATGCTATTTTCTCATGTTAATAATAATTTTCAGAGTTACATCGTTTTACGGAAAACGTTAATTTTTCTGCGTTTAAGGTTATTTATGGAATTTACGAACAAATCAACAAAAATAAAGATCACTTATGTGCTTAGCATCCCGAAATCATTACGTCAATCGTAATTTTATCTCTGATACATTCGGCAACATTGCTGGGTTCGGTAGGGTAGGTAGGCTTGCTTAAAATTATACAAATGGGTCTGTAAACACTGTAATATGTATCGGGTCCAAGAACGACTGTCAAATATCACCAATATTTTTTTTTCATATATTTTTACCCCTCGAGGATCTTAAATATTGCTTATCAGAAATAGATCAATATTATGTAAAATATACACATTTTAAAAACCAAAAAATGCGGGTCTACTAACGACCCTACCATATAGCGGGTCCGACAACGTCGATTAAACCAATATATATATATATATATATATATATATATATATATATATATATATATATATATATATATATATATATATTGATAAAGGGTACCTTGTCACCTCCAAAGTAGATACCCAGCATACGTTGTCACCTCATATATAACGTTGTGACCTCCGTTTTCGGAGGTCACAACGTTTTGCCCTGTTTTCGACTGTATAAGCATATAGATGGTGTTAGAAGCCTAAATTCAAATTTTTGTCTGGAGGTGATAACGTCATACTTATACTCACAAAATTAATTTTTAGTTCAGCTGTAGATCGCTGGCGTTGCCGTCGCTGTTAGTTGTATAATTGCCAATACGATGTCACCTCCGCCTGTATATGTTGTTTTTTGTATCATGTACGGTACGTTGCAGGCTCCACACATTGGCAACGTTGTGTACAAGACCTAAACCACTCAGGTATATAGAATTCCATCGAAACCAGTACCCCTGGCGTAGTTTCGGCCATTTCACGCTACCTGAATTTTTACAGACACTTTTTGGGTATAGTAGCAGCATTTAAATAAATATTTGTAAACTACTCAGAAAATTTAAGGGATCTCTTGAATTGTACGTCATTTTTAAATAGTTAATGATACTTAAGAACAATAAAATAATAATTTCTATTTCATTTAAAAAGTTTTGAATTGAAAACGACTTTCTTTGAGATATGAAAAAAATTAAATAGGAAATACGTTTTAGTCGTAATTATGTATAAATAAAAAATTCATCTTTTTACAAAATGATCATTTCGGATTTACTGGATTATTATTATTTGATTATTATTTTAAGAATTGTCATATGATATATTCATTCTCGCATCCACAAAGAAAGATTTAAAATCTTTAAAATCTTCAATATTTTTAGTATTACAATTAATATAATAATTAATATAATTTTCAAAGAAAAATAATTTTACTAAGCAAAATAATGTAACATTTGGTATGTAGTTTGCAAATTTCACCAAATTACCCGGTTAATAAAGTTTTCATTGACATTCTAACTATGTTTACATTTGATGAAGGAAAGAATAAGTCTGAAATACTCATTTTGTAATATATATTATGTAATTAGGAGATCAAGCGATATTTTAAATCCAAGAAGATGTTTAACGCCGAGGGGCCAGCCGAGGCGTTATAACATCTTTGAGGATTTAAAGAAGCTTGATCTCCGTATTGCATAAGTTGTTTTATTTTATTTCGTATTTCAATCCTAATTTCTCCCTTTTAAAATCCATCCGAATTTATTGTATAAAGAAGCAAGTTGCCTTGTCTGTGTCATCATACGCGTAACTAAGGAGATAAAAAGCAGCATGCATGCATGCATGTGGCTATAATGCAACATCAAATTATTTACGTTGCCAACAACAACGGAGATCAAGAACGTCTTGAACTCCGGTATCATTGACAACGGAGATCAAGATATACTTTATATTACTAATTGTGGTATATAAAGAATTGTTTGAAATACGAAATGAAATAAAAAATATTAACTGTTTATATTTTTACATAATTACGACTAAAACATATTTTCTATCAAATTCTATATTGTAGCGGAAAATAAAACCTTACGTCATAATCTTGACATGAAGCTTTACGTACTGAAAGGCTTAAACAAACGTCAGTTTAACATAAAGTGTCGTATTTTTATTATTAGTATAGTCAATTTTTGCATTAAGTTCTTATTTTTTACTATCTAAAGATAGAGACTTGAAATCTTTTCTAATGCCTTTAGTACTGGACCAATATAAAATGTAATATGTTTAATATGGGGGCACGCCCCCCTGGTGGTTGAGACCCCCATTTTGTACCCCTGATTTAATAACGCAACCAAATTGAGCAAAGTTGTGTTGGGAGTGTTCTTGGGGTCGCTGATTATGAATCCAATGAGAAAATTAAAAAATTCAAATACCAGACCCAAAATGGCGGCTCTAAGATAACGGCCTTTGATATTGAGAATGCGATTTACGCCATTTCTATTGATTCTAGAGAGAAATTCAAAGAATCAAAAAGTGTTTATAATGTGATTTTGCAAAGGACTACGCTATTTTGGTTACCTTATTATGTAACCCCTTCGCTCTGCCCTAGTAGTAGAGTCAATTTCTGCATTAAGTTCTTATTTTTTACTATCTAAAGATAGAGACTTGAAATCTTTTGTAATGCCTTCAGTACTAGACCAATATCAAATGTAATATGTTTAAGATAGGGACACGCCCCCTCGGGGGGTTGAAATCCCCATTTTAAACTCCCAATTTAACAACTCGGGAAGTTTTCAACCAAGTTGAGCAAAAACTATGTTGGAGGGAGCTGTGAGCTTGTTGATTATGAATCAAATAAGAAAATCACAAAATTCAAAATGGCGGACACAAAATGGCGGTATTTTAGATTGAAGATGCGATTTACGCCGGTCCTATTGATTTTAGAGAAAAGTGAGAAAAGCCAGAAAGTGTTTAGAATGTGATTCTGCATAGGAATACATAATTCCGGTTACCTTATTATATAACCCCCTTCATTCTCCCCTACTGAGAAGCCCACTAGGGTTGATTGAAGGGGGCTACATAATAAGGTAACCAAAATAGTGTATTCCTATGCAAGATTACATTCTAAACACTTTTTGACTCTTTGGATTTTTCTCTAAAATCAATAGAAACGGGCGTAAATCGCATTTTCAATCTCAAATACCGCCATTTTGAGTTCGCCATTTTGTATTTCTTAATTTTCTCATTGGACTCATAATCAGGAACACCAAAACCCCCCCAACATGAATTTCACTCAAGTTAATGGAAAACTTCCCGAGTTATTAAATTGGGAGTGTAAAATGGGGGTTTCAACCCCCCGAGGGGTAAAACCGCCATTTTAAACATATTACTTTTTATATTGGTTCAGTACTGAAGGCATTAGAAAAGATCTCAAGTCTCTATTTTTAGATAGTAAAAAATAGGAACTTATGCAAAAATTGACTTTACTACTAGGGCAGAGCAAAGGGGTTACATAATAAGGTAATCGAAATAGTGTATTCCTTTGCAAAATCACATGAATTTTTCTCTAAAATCAATAGAAACGGCGTAAATCGCATTCTGAATCTCAAAGGCCGTTATTTTAGGACCGCCATTTTGAATTTTTCAATTTTCTCATTGGATTCATAATCAGTGACTCCAAGAACCCTCCCAACATAAATTTCGCTCAATTTGTTTGCGTTATTAAATTAAGGGTACAAAATGGGGGTCTCAACCACTAGGGGGGGCGTGCCCCCATTTTAAACATAGTACATTTTATACTGGTCCAGTACTGAAGGCATTACAGAAGATTTCAAGTCTCTATCTTTAGATAGTAAAAAATAAGAACTTAGGCATGTTTTTTGCAAAAATTTACTCTACTATATAGAATGACTAGATTATTATAAAGCAGGGGATGAATGAACTTTCGTTCAAAGAGAAAAAATTGCAACACATGAAAAAAAACGTTATAGGTCCTGTAAATGATTCTCCTTAGTTATCGTTTCAAGATTTCAGACGCGACTTCTGTCTTCCTTCAGAGATCAAACTTGTTCTGTAAAGTTTCATTGCCGGATTTATAAAATAAATAACTATAAATCAAAAATGTTTCTTTTTATAACATTCTATTCGTAAAAAAAATCCTATACTAACATCCTATCCTATTCGTTTGTTGGCGAAGGAAATGGAGATGAGCTCCAGATCTATGTCGCCACTGATCAAGGAAGACCTTAGTATGAGGACTGGACACTTGTTAACAGCTCGACATAATGAAATAAGAAGAGTTGGAGACAAGTCTCATTTGCAGAGATAGGTGAAAAATTTTCATCGCCCAATCTTGTTTCCCTGCATTTTATATTTGGATTTAGGATTGATGCATTATGATTACAATTAAAGTAATTGTCAAACAATTCACATAGTTGGTTTGGAAAACCCGTTTGCACATCGCAGCTAGGATGCGTGAACTCTCCTAAAGTCATTCTATTTAGATTCCTTATAGGAATCGAGCCCAATTAAGTAAAATACTTGTATTTACCCTATAGCGGAGTTGTTCACATGATAAGATTATTATTTATTTATTATTTAGGCGGAGTTATTTATCGCTCGTAAATAGCAACAAACAAAGTCACTTTAAATCCAAATAAAACATACTATTTTTTTCCACTAGGGTAAAAGTGCCTCCTCTCTATGATTAGAAGTTTAGTCTAGCAATACCAACAATTTTTTATTAGAAGAAAAAAAATTAAAACAAAGGTCTTTGAATAAACCCCAGCGTGGCTGAATACTGGACAGTCAAATGTCGTTTTCTCGACATTGATCCAAGTGTAGGCGAATTTTCAGATATCGAATCTTGGTTCTCTAACTCATGTTTAATATGTATTTATTTTTAAGCGTTTTATATGTATAAAATGATGATGTACTTCAAACAATATTATTGCTTGGGTGATTGTTAAATCTAAGACGGCTGTGAAAACTGCTGCAGCGCTATATTTCCAGCGGTGTGTTGGATTTTCACCCACGTTTCAAGCAATTTTCAGATTCTGAGTCTCGGTTGTTTAATTGTCACTCGAGGATTAATCAACAATCTGATACTAATTTTCGGTTCACTAAACGTTGTACAAGTCGGAGCCAATGTTCAGAAACCGAATCAGGGTTCCTTACAACTTGCCCAAGCTTCAGCCAATTTTCACCCGTTAGGTCAATGCCAGTTACCCATAGAATATACTTAAGTCAAATATCAGATACTATTTCGCTAATTTGCTTTAGCTAGTCTAAAGCTAAGTACTCACAGCAGCGGATCCGCAGGCGGATGTCATACGATTGGTCGGATTGAGTCGATTTGACTCAAACCGACCAATCGTATGACATCCGCCTGCGGATCCGCTGCTGTGAGTACTTACCTTTAGTCCATCTCTACATATCAAGTGCCGGTTACATACTTATCACCCAAAACCTTAGCCAACTTTGAATCTTAGGTTCGCTAAACTAACTCCAGTTTTAGCAATCTTCAAGATTCAAAATCTTGGTTTCTTACCCTTCGGCTAAGGTTGGGTCAATATTCATATTATATTTTGCTAAATTTCTGTAAATGTGGGTTATTGTAAAGATGGATTAGTGGTTGCTAACCTACTGAATTTTTATGAACTTAAACTTACACTGGCAAGACTAAAGTGTAAACTATATTGACTTACCGACTGTACATATGTATTTGCACAAGAAGAGGTACACTATGAAAGTGTTAGGTTTGTACGGTCTCAATATGTGTTGAGAGTCGAAGACATTAATCATTTATACGAGTTTTCGATTTCTTCGTATTTATTTTGTTAATGAACATTTTTTATCCAACACAAAAATCGACTTTGCATTCAGTTACGGCGAAACAGTAATGGTAGACTTCGTTGCTTGTTTGCACTAGCATTCATTAAAGGAAAAGGATTGTGTAATAGTTGCTTTGTTTCTCAATTACTAGCCTTGGTACTACATTAACATTCAAGATCGGTCCAACACTAACTTTAGTTTTATTGCGATATCGGTGTCATTTATTGTCCAAAACATTGCATAACGTATTGGTTTTAGCCAATAACAACCAATATTGGGTAACTCTGATCTTTCCATGTCTGAGACCAAGCTTGGTATCAAGTTATCATTCCTACTTTAGTCTAGCAGTGGGCCATTTTCGGATATTAAGGTTGTGCCAAGGTTGATAAACATTGTTTCAAACAAAAGCTTATAGTGGTATTTTGTTTTAAATGGAGAGCCGCGATTGCTAACATAATTAAGCGTCAAATAAACTGCCACTTTTAATTCTGATAACGCAATATACCTACTATTTATCTATGGTTTATACAATGTTATCAAAAAAGACTACATTAAGTTAAACCTGTCTTTAATGTGGACTTAAAGTACACGTTCCATAAAACGTACATGTTTTGTCGTTAGTAAGTGCTTTATTTAAAACATAAGTTAAAACAAATTTACAAGAGGTAGGTACATGTATAACAGTGTAACATACGTATTCTGTATTTCGTTAGATCAACAAATGCTGGAAAAAATGTCTTAAGCAAAAATTCTATAAAAATGTTGATTAATTTGTTGTGTTTCGATTTGTTTTAATCTTAATAAAGTTGGTAACTCTTTTTGTTAATCAAATCACGGGAAATTCAATGGTCCTACATGATACGTGCGTGACTTCGGAAACAACAAGCATTTGTTGTAAAAAACACAATATTTAATTTGTTTATATTAAACTCTTATCGAGTTTAGTAAAAATTAAAAGAGTATCTGCCTTTATTTCAATCGAAATGGAATCTGGATAAAAGCATATTCAATTTAACCGTTATTCCCGAGATTAAAAGAAACTTTGTAGAATATCATATTTATACAAATACTACGTTACATAACTGATTTATGTCTAATACATCTAAATTTCAAAAATGTGCTATACTAATTATACGCAATATCGGTACTGGTTGCGTTCTTATTGACTTTTATTGACAATAACAAAAGAATTCCCTTTTTCTGGTTTTGTTATATTTTCAATTCATTATAGAAAGAAATTTCTTTCTAATATATAACCGATCTAAGTATTTCTAATCAAATTACTAAAGTTTTCATTTAAAAAGTACAACTTTATGAAGTAAACCAGAAATCAATGATTATAATTAGAAAAGCCTTATTCAACTAGTCAGTGCTACTCATAAAGACGCTTTAATAGTGTCGAAACGGCTTTTTAATATCTTTAATAACAATTCATAAGAAATACAAAAACGATTTCCTATAACTCAAAAAATAAAAAATAAGTAAATCGAGAATGCTCGCTTGTTTTCTTTTGTTATCTGGCCACTAAAATGCCCTCGGCGAGCAATTTAAACCACCCGATTTCAACATCTGGAGACCCACAAGAGAACCTTTTTATGAAATGTGCATCTATGGAATGTGGAGTCAACGCTCTGTATATATAACTGCACATAACGGTGGTATCTTCTGACCTCCGAACACTTGGCAGCGCTGCTGGAGGTAACAGCGAACTATAAGTATCTCCTTATATATAAATTTTGGAGGTCGGTTCGTATCTTCTGTATACTCTATATATGACAAAATAAAACAAGGGAAATAATTTCCCCTTTCTTGAGATTCGGATTCTAGAGGTTCCCCTCATCACAAATATAACAAATTTTTAGCAATATATCCACGGGAATACCCGGAAGTCAGGCCGTCTCCTCTGTATGACGGAGGTGACAGCTTAACAGGCATCAATATATATATATATATATATATATATATATATATATATATATATATATATATATATATATATATATATATATATATATATATATATATATATATATATATATATATATATATATATATATATATATATATATATACTTGTAACCGAAATTTTAAAAATCGTTTTAAATCGGTCTGTAATTTTTTTTCGTTTTTTACTCTTATCTTTTTTTCTATCTGACACCATTTTCGATGAAAAAATAAACTTTCAAAAATGGCAAATTGTTGTTCTCAATTTTGCTCAAAATTGAAGCACGCTAGGAAAAAAAGGCAGTGGACAAAATTTATGTATTTTTTGACGAAGAATGCGATGCCATCAAAAAAAATAAAAAAGATCTATTTTTCTAATTCCTTCAACTTTAAAATTTTTTTGGGAACTGCATACGTGTTTACCCTGTTTTAGGGTTCAAATTTAATTTTATTTATATGAGAACCATGTGACATTCGAAAGTAGAGGTTTCAAGTTTAAAAAATAAGCCCCCACACGCCTTTCTAAGTTACGCTAATTTTTGGACCTAGCCAGTGGTTGAGTTCAGAAAGAATGACCTATATACAAAAAATGTCAACACTCTACTATCAAAAAAAGGTTAAATTGTTTTAAAATTTTCATGTTTCTTATTATTTTTAATAAGGGGTACTAGAGATTTCATGTTATAGTTCATTTAGGAAACGTTGGAATTAGGATTACTTATGAAAGAAAAATCTTGTCCGTCATGACGAATTCCTTTTATTATATTTGATTAATTTAAAAATACAACCATAAAAATAAAATAAATTAAAATAAGAGTTGAAAGACACAAAAATCAATAAAGGTTGGAATCTCTATATGATATAGCCATTATATAGCTTCAAAATCTCAAGCTCATTTAACAAAATATCACCACAGTATCAGTACAATACATACATACTGAATTTCCCTTACCGCATTTGCAGTGTTGGGGTTTCGCACAAACTCTTATGGGAATGCAACAGTGGTTGTACGTAATAGAGCTATACTAGCAAGTACGTACATTACGCTCCCACATACTTTATCATTCGTACAATTTTCATACCTTATCCTAATGAGCTTAAATACGATTGTACTAAATCTTGAAAATTTATTCGCAACCGAGGATCTCTCTACATCTTAACCAAGGAGGGCCTACTTGTGGTTATGTCAATTTCCAAAATATAAGAATATGGAGTTGAAACTTTTTTATGGAAACTCTACTACATCCAGGGATAATAAAGTTGCGAGTTGGGTAGCTGTTAGTAAACGCTGCATACATTTGTTTCCTATAAATATTTATTTCCCAGATTATAATGGATTCCTGGAGTTTCACAGATTATAATAAACAACACTGCTCACCTTCTGAAAACAGATTTACTTGTAAGTAAATGTTTACGCTACATCTAATACATGCTACACGTAAGTCTTGGATTACCTTGCGCTTTATTGATGAATTTGAATAAAATGCTAAATTCATATGTGCCCAGGTACCAGTCAGTACTGTTGTGAACGACTCACAACTCATATATTTTGCATAGATACGAAATGGTACTAGGCAACGCGTATCAATAAACTAGTAGAGTCAAATAAATAATTCTTAGATATAAAACTGTGTTTTATTCCGTCTAAAAGAATTAATAATAAGTGTAACATTAACACCGCCCAAGTGTTAAACCGTTACAAATGGTGACCCGACGTTCCTGAAGAAGAATTTGGCAGTATTGGTCTTTACCTGCACTGAATTCTCCAGGTGAACCACATCTAGTTGCTCCTGCGTTATCTGTCATCAGCTGCTGCTCGACTCCTGTCATCCGAAGAACCTGCTTGCGTGACTTGTCGCGGCTGGCTGAGGGTGACCGTTGGAAACGGAACTAGTGCTCTTTCTGATCCGATAAGTTCAAATCATTTATTTACTTATTTAATATTTCAAATGGCGACTGTCAAAGTTCCATTTCCAGTTTTTACGAGTAACGATGTCGACCTATATTTTATTTTGGTAGAACGATACTTTGCTCGTATGCTTATCAACGATGAACTAGCTAAATATAACTTATTAACTCTAAATTTACCTTTTGACGTTTTAGGAGCTCATCGAGACCTAACTATAAATCCGCCGAGACAAAGACCATATACTACATTGAAACGGGCAGTAATAAAATCAATTCTGGGACCACGAGAATCTCGCATTAATAATCTTTTGGAGACTCTTCAATTCTCTGGTAGTGTCAAAGAATTGCTTTTTAACATTCAGAAGTTAGCTATCGACCTTGATCTAACTGAAGAGTTGACCAAAGGTTTTTTAATAGCCAAACTACCATCAGAACTCAAAATTCAATCCTTAAATTTCAATGACTTACCATTAATATCTTTTGTAGAGAGATTAGATTTGATTTATTCTATGCAGAAGGCACCACAACCTTTAACTACTACTGCATTAGAAGCGAAACTAGACAGTTTAACGACCAATCTTACAAACATTTCCAATAAATTTTCTACCATACACAAACAACAATCCACTATGACTTCCAGCATCTCTCCAAACCTTCGAAATCCTCAACATTTCAAACAACATTTCAAACAACGTCCTACCATGCCTTCGGGCACTACTAATTCTCAATTACAACCGTGTTATTATCATAGACGATTTCAGAATAATGCACGTAATTGTACAGGAAATTGTTCATTCCAAGTAAAAAACTAATTTCACACTCTCCTGGCCTCCAGGGAGGGCCATGCAGGGTTGATTCAATTCCTCCAACTAATCCTTTACCAATCACTCATTCTTCAATTTCTTTACAGGACCTAACCTACAAAATTAATTTCGTGGTTGACACGGGTGCAGATTTTTCCATTTTACCAACCCACATTGCAATTTCCTGTAACAAAAAAATCACGCCTGCCAACATTTCATTTTTGGCCGTGAACGACACGTCAATTCCTGTGACAGGTATTATAACTTTGAGGTTACATTTCCCAATTCCTGGCCTACCGCCATGCTCCTGGAAATTTTATGTTGCTGACATATCTACAGCCATTCTAGGCCTGGATTTTTTACAGCAGCACAACCTAACTATTGACTGTTTTTCTCGACGAGTCATTTGCACAGCAAATGTCAAGCTCACCCGAAACCGCAGCCAAGGTTGTCAATTTCCAACCCCACCAGTTAAGACTGACTGCTCTTCTCAACGGGTCATTTGCACAGCAGATGTCCAGCCCGCTCGAACTCGCAGTCAAGGTTCCTCAACCCAACAAGTTAAGACTGGCACTAAACGCAAAATATTTTCCGCACAGGCTAATGTTTTGACTCCTCCTTCCGAGTCAATCGTTACTCCTGCGATTTCTTTCCCTCTTCTTCCCTTATCTTCAAACATTAACGTACACTCTTCAGGTACTGTTAACAACATGTCTAGCAATCTTGATGTTTATAGCAAGATGCTAAACACACACTTCCCAAAACTTTTACGTAAGTTCGACTATCATCAACCGGTAAAACATACTGTAGTCCATCACATTGACACGACAGGACCCCCAGTTAAAGCACGCTGTCGCAAACTGAACCCTAATCATCTTTCTTTTCTAGAAGATCATCTTAATGAGCTCTTGGACGCTGACGTAGTACAGCGGTCATCATCTAGCTACGCCACGCCAATTCACATCGTCGGAAAGCGAGCAGTAGGCGCAGCAGAGGTGACGACCAAGACATCTCAGCCCCCATCGCCCCAACAGACAGTTATCGTTTGGTTGGCGATTATAGAAAACTTAATTCAGTGACAGTACCAGACTGTTATCCCATTCCTTTTTTAACGGACTTTACAAGAAAACTTGCTGGTGCAACCATATTCTCGAAGCTAGACCTCAAAAAGGCCTACTTCGCAATACCAATAGCGGCAGAGGACATTCACAAGACTGCTATTATCACACCTCTGAGACTTTTCGAGTTCAAACGGATGTGTTTCGGACTACGGAATGCAGCCAGCACTTGGAGTCGTTTCATGGACACTGTGTTATCAGGGCTCCCATTTTGTTTTTCTTATCTAGATGATATATTAATTTTTAGTGCTGATTCGCAGCAACATATTGAACATTTACACCAAGTGTTTTCCCGATTAAAAGACAATGGCCTAATTATAAACCTACCAAAGTGTCTCTTTGGAGTCAATGAGCTCGATTTTTTAGGACATCACGTTAATACACGCGGTATCAGACCAATGGCTTCCAAAGTCCAAGCTATAATTGATTACCCATTGCCTTCAAGTCAGAAAGCACTCCGCAATTTTATTGGATTAATTTCGTATTACCATCAATTTGTACCAAACTGTGCGAAAATTCTGGCACCGTTAAACTCTATTGTTATTCCTGGTAAAGCTTCGCTAAAGCCTGTCCAGTTAAATCATGAGCAAATAGAAGCCTTTAGGCACGCGAAGAATGCTTTGATTACCGCTACTTTATTGGTACATCCGCGAATTAATAACCCTATCAGTATAGCTGCAGGCAGTTCGTCTTCCACTATAGCTGGAGTATTACAATCTATTGTAGAACCAGATGAACGTTTTACTAAGGTCCATCTCGACCTAGTACACCTTCCTTCTTCGGGAGGTTATAAATTCCTCCTTACCATTATTGACCGCTACAGTCGGTGGCCGGAAGCCATTCCTCTGAAGGATTCTTCCGTGGAGTCGGTAATCACTGCATTTGTCGACACGTGGCTGTCCCGCTTTGGAATTCCCAAGTATCTCACCACGGACAATGCAAGAATATTCCTTTCGCATGCATGGATCAACTTCATGGCCATGTTAGGAATTAAACACGTCAAATGCACGGCCTTCCATCCGATTAGTCAAGGCGTTATCGAACGTTTTAATCGGACACTCAAACAATCCATTCAAACCACAGGAACTTCCTCCTGGTTAACAAATCTCCCTTGGATTCTATTGAGCTTACGTGAAATCACAAGTTAATGTTTCTCCTGCAGAAATCCTGTATGCTACACCTTTACGACTACCTGGTGATTTCTTCGAAGAAGAACAACTGGCTAACGACATGAACCTTCCTAATTTCATAGCCAATCTCAAACGTCGTATGAGGAAGCAGAAGTATTTTTTTACAAAAACGTATTCCAGTCAGTCCTTCGTCCCCAGCGACTTGACCAACTGCACACACGTTTACGTTCGTAATGACACGCACACCTTGGGCATGAAAGACAGTTATTTAGGCCCCTATACAGTGTTAGAACGGACAGTTAAATACGCCACTCTAGAAAATCACACTGGCCCTATCTCTTTAGATAGGCTAAAGCCTGCATATTTTTTAGATTAGTTACTTTATAATGTTAAGCCAACAATAAGCTGAGTATCTATGAATGTAATAACGTGTTTTATAATAAACCTTTTTTTTATTAAACACTTTTATAACTTATTAACGATTCTGCTTAGAGGGAGGGCAGTGACATTGAACAAATAACACATCTAAAATATTTTTAAAATACGAGTGGCTGATATCAGGCTTATTATGAGACATCCTGTATATTTGACAGTGATTTAAAAACCAAAAGAAAAGTAGGTTATTCGATTGCTGAATTAATTGGCTTTTTACATTTTCTAATTTGTCTGCCTAATTCTATTGTGTGAAGATGAAATTGCTTTTACTTTTAATTATCCCTTTTCAGCTATCAAATCGCGAAAGTAACAACAACGTAATAACATAAATCATAATATAAGTCTTGGAGCCAAAAATGCGATTGTTAAAAGCGTAAACTGCGGTTATAAGAAAATGAGGGTAATTCCTAAATTGATGAATGCGGAGCTGCGCAGTTCAAATTGACAAACAAAATGGATAGCGCAATTAAACAGTTAATCGAATGATTGATGCAATGGGGAGCAGGGGGAGTATTGAATATTAGGAACAACGTTGTGACGGGGTAAGAGGGAAATATTGAATTATGACGAGCCACAATGAAGCTCTCAAATTAGTTCATGGAGCACTTGATGTATTTTAGAAACCATAGCATACTGTGTTCTATTTGAGAGCTTGTTGGACAATGCTAGTAATTAATGCTATTGCAATTTAGTTTGAATGGCACTGACGAGTTTGTACCGCTGCTTCTGTAATTATAGAGCCCAGGTCAATTGTTCCAATGTATACGTTACGTATTACACATTGAATCCATTAGTAGTACAAGAAATTACCATTTAAAGGATCAACTTTGTATATAAAACTACTGTAGATATGGCGTATGCATACAGCATTTAATATTGACCATGTTAAAGTGTTGCCCTTCTTTGTCTTTTATGTGTGCCTCTAAATCTCTCTAATTTTGCAATTAATAAATACGATTTAAATTCCGAATAGAAGAACAATTATCAGTTTTAGCACCAATTATGTATTCTGCAAATTAATCCCTTTTCGTAAAAGCGTCTCAATCTTTTAATGCTAAAATGTGAATTACTGCGGTGCGACATTTTAAACAAAGCACTCAATAGAATCAGAAGAAAACCCTGCAAAAACCTCCGTCTTCTTCTTTCTTGTTTCATCTGTGTATTACTTCACCGTTTAGACTGCGATGACTATATAGCTTGTTAGGAATGCGTCACTGTTGTGTTAATTAAGAGAAAGAGTTAATTATGCTTAACAAGTTATTTCACAAAGTTTTCCTCTTTCTATTCCCGTTTTCTGTGCACTTCAAGTTTCACCAGACGAGCGTTTATCGTGTTAAAAAGGATAACAATATACTATAGAGTATTTATTCTACTATATCTTTTGTTCTTTGTTCACATGCTGAAATTAAAAAATAGAACAGAGAAATTATTCATTACACAATTTAAAATAACTCTTTTGGGTATCTAAAAGGGTAATACCTAAAATTACACTTTGAAAGTTTTAATTTTGAAAAGACTCGATTATTCAAGCGGCTTAACTTAATTCGTTTAAAGGATTGTTCAGTTCGGAGGGTATGCAAAATCAGTCGAAGTTCGCAATTGTCATACCAAGCTTAAATTAGAGGGTTGTTTTATCAGGATTGCGAAATAAAGACGGGAAACAGAATAGTCAGGAAAATGTTACTGAATTTATATTCAAACACAATTAAGGACTGAACGGTTTTAGCGCTTTGAATTTGTAAACAATTTAATGCCTAATTGTTTCAGTTAATAAGGTTAAATAAATTACTTTTTTATTTTTAATAAAGCACATAATTACATAGCCAAATCTTATTAAAATAGAAGCACATGGCACCTCTCCTAACACTTGCAACCCTCTTGAACTTATGCATACTGAAATTTTATAAAAATAAATGAATTGTTATAGAAGAATTTAAAGATAATCTGCGCATATACTTACCATTATTATACAATGATTATTATCAGACAGAAATGTATACATTATTAGAAAATGAAAGCTAAGAAATCTTAACATCATGTAATTTATTAAAGAAATACAAAATCTTCGTTTTTCGACATTCACTTAGGCCACATTGAAAACAAGAATATTAGGAAGAAGTTCAAATATAAATTCTATTTAGAAAGACTTGTCAGTTAAGTAGGAAATAACTTTTTAAATAATTTATTAAATTATTTTTCCTAAAACTTAGTTTACTCGTTTATATTGCTATACTAGGAGTATTACAAAGATTAATCTAGACTGTGTAAATTGTATTACTTCAAATAAAATTATAAGGTATCTTGCGTTTAAACATTTTTTGCTTTTACTTTTTACTCTTAAACACTTTTTTTGTGCAATAAAGGAATTTTTTATATTTTTCTTTCATCCAATTCCAAGATCAATCCAACTTGCAAAATCTCCAATTATGACTCAGTGGACATCTTAAAAAGAATGCACTGGCGAAATAAACAAGAACGAACGGTAAAGAAACTTTTAATAAATAAATTTAAATTACTTTGTTAAAAATAATTTTATAAACAAAAATTGACTAAAAAACTTTAATCTAAAAAGTAAATAAATAACTAAAAAAATACAATGCCTTCATAGATTATAAATGGTTTTTTATTCACTATTCGATCAATAAATTATATTTTTTTCAACAATCTTCCAAACCGTACGGAAATTAAATTCAAAACAATCGTTTGCCACAACAATGGATTAAACTTATACTTACATTTAACGACGAATCAACCACAAAAAACAATTCGCAAAATGGTGTTCCACCTATAACCAAGTAACTCAAATGGATTTGTTTTCTAACGGGACTCGTCGAACAGAAAGGAGCCATCCAGCGAAAATTCAGATTAACAGATGATTTAAATGTAGTGGAATGAATTTGGCGATAAGAAAATTTTAGATTCTATTTACCTATCATGCAGTAATAAATATGGGTAAAACATTATCTTATACTTTATTAATGTAAGAATTTTCCAAAGAAAACTTGTATTTTGTTTTGAAGATTTGCAGTAACTTACGCCTAAAACCAATTACTAAACTGCTAATTACTAATCAGTAAACAAACTTAAACTAATTCATTTAACATTACAAGATTATTTATTTTAAACGCACAATTATTTATTGTTTAGTTTCACTAAAGTTCATGTATTTATATCACACCGCTTAGTTATCCACCCCTTTCTCGCCCTGTCGTCATCTTTTTTGTTTATATCTCCCCCGCGGAGGTTTTCCAATGTAGTCTATATCTCGACACTTGTCGGTCTGGCATCTTGCTACCTCCCCTCGGAATTACGAAACAGCAGAAGCTATTTTAGTGCGGTATGGTCCGTCTACATAGGTATTTATAAAAATATTCAACGGACTTCACTATAGCTAAGAATTCTATACTGGTCGTAGTAGGTAGTGGTAGTTTCTCTTGGCTTTCAACAGGACATGACTGCTTTCGGTGTCGAGTATGAACCATTTGTCCGTGGGTAACTTAATATCGGTGCTGTTGACAGGGCAGCTTCAACTGTTGGAAAGTTGAATTCGTTACCCTTCTCAGCAGCTTCGCTATATTGGCAAACTCATGTAGAAGATACATAACTCAAGGAAGCTACGGACTTGGTGTTTGTCTTTCGGTGTCAGCTACTCATGAACAGCTCAAATTTTATCGGGATAGACCGGCATTGCGTTTTGTAATACGAATGGCCGAGGTATTTACTTCACTTTTTCGTACTTAATTTTAGATTGGCTCCACGTAGTCTTCGGAACAATGTTAGATATCCAAAACTTGCTAATAACCATTCTTCCAGTGAAAAGTTAAAAACCATCGTGCGCCAGACGGCGATCTAATTTGTCATCGATGCGTGGTAGGATCATCCAGGCATCTGGCTACACGGAATTCGGAGATACACTACTCCGCAAGGGTGGTCTTTTTCAAAGTCGCAGACTTTACCTTAACGTTCATAATCCTCATCGATACTGTTTCCACAACAACCAGTGCTTTTCCTACCAGCATGGCGCTATTATTCTTTGTATCACAAACATTCTTCAGCATTCGAACACACCCTACCCGAAAAACTCCATCCAAACCTGCCTCGACAATTTTTCCACTCCGACCCAGCAATCACATCTTCTGCCAGCAGGACTCTTACGATAGGATCTTCTTGTAGATGCAAAGAAAGTTTTTCGTAACCAACCTTCAAATCCAACACAAACCCGTTTCCCAGGAGGTCCATTACCAAAATGAAATCATTAGTGATGTCCGCTACCAGCACCTTGTGGTCAATTTTTTTTACTTCTGACTTCAATTTTTATCTTCGCCACTCCACGCGTTGGTGTATTGCCTTACCTGTCGCTGTTCAATGTCAAGTAGCCGTCGACAACGGCGTATGATGGATTTTGTCCCCGTATCAATAAGTAGTGGAACAGTTTATCTAGCAACGTTCCATCTACACAGCATACCGGTGTAGTTCTTCGATGACACGGGCTAAATGGTGATCACTGGAAAATCTTCCCTCAAGTTGAAGTTTGTCCCCTTCTCGCCGACTCTTCTTAGGTTTTTCGACGGCTGTACTTTTCTTAGTTTGGCACAACAATGTCGAATACGCTCTCGTTCGCTACAGTTCCAACAGCGAGGTCTTCGGACCTCTTAAAGATCCTTCTTACAAACCTCTTCCTTCTGAATAACCCTCAGTAATAACTTCTCTAGCCAATCCCCTTGGTTCGGGCCACAATGGTTCGAATATGCCCGTACCCTTGGAACGCTTGCTTCGCTGCTTCGAATTCCACGGGGAATTCCCAGAAGATTGACAGGTGCGTCATCCACTATTCTTGAATAAAGATTTTCACGGCGTTTTGCTCTAGAAAGGAATTGGGTGCCATAGGATAGGCGAATCGTACTAACTGCGCAACATCGGTTTCAAACTCTCCACTCTTCTGGTAAGCTGAGCAGGTTAGATTGTTAGGTTACTTTTAGTCGGCCGATTCTCCCTGGCCATTCTGGCTTACAAGCACGACTGAAACCTAAAACAATAGGACCCAATAACTCCCGGATTCAATCTTGCGATTTGGGTCTATTCGGTTCATTCCGCTAGTTCCTTTTCACCTAACCGGACGTCCGTATTTCGGAGGGTTTAAGGTGTGCCGTCCACACAGGAAGAGACTAGACTTAATAAGAAATAAGATCTGAAACAGCCCCCTCCTGCCGGATCAGAAACGGAAGAATCTTTGTCGGGGGATCGCGTTCAGATGCTGACGCATCGTCTAAGATGTCGAACTAATGGATCCACTGTACCATACTATCCTCACTACTACATAGAGTCCAACCCAAAAGAGGGCAACACAGGCGTAACCAGAACCCTGTGTGGCCTTATAGACCTGATGAGCCCTCGACGCGTGAGCGCTTCGTTTGATTCTATCTAATAGAACCCCTGTATGTACCCGCGAGGGTGAAGTTGTCTTGAGTGCGAAATGCACTGTATTGGCATCATCACTCCTTAAATGTAGTGACTCTAGACGGTTTCTGCGACTCATATGACTGGATTTACCCAGTCGTAGAATGAGCTTCATATTTGCGTTTCCGAATCCATTTACCTGGTGGCATGCAGTTTCCCAGGCACGGCACGGGTGGATAAGACTAGCCAGCCGGGATAAACCTCAGTTGACTCTCCTCCATTAACCTTCATCTGCACAGTAAGGTACCCGGGTACCTTTCGCATTTTCAAGTCCTATTTTTTATAACTTTTCGATGAGCTACGTTGTTTAAACTTGTGTTTAGTCTAAATCAATCCCTCTCATGTTGATTACACAATGATACAATCATACAACTCAATAAAAAATTGAGTTTTTGCATGAAATAAAAGTTTACCCCTTAAACGCACAGTCTAGGTACCGTGGTACCTATAAACATTTTCTATAGGTTTATCCTATTTTTATGCATGTATATAACAGTATTATCTGTAAATAAGGTAACTAGTCACAAAACAAGAAAAAAAGTAATATACAAAAATTTATTGCTCTAAAAAAAATAGTTTATTACATATAAGCACGATTTACAAATTACAATGACAACATTTCGTTATTGTTACACAATGTTCGTTACAAATCGGTCGTTTACATATTTTGCAACATTTTCGGGTCTTCCTTTGAAATGACGATGTTGATAACAGCTGCCAGCATGTTTGCTGCGTCCAGAAGCATCCTTTGGTGGTGGCTCTGTCGAGGACTGTGGAGGAAGCATAACAGGATGGCCTAGTATAGCTTCTATTCCAGATTTAGTAGCAAAATGTTACAAAAACTTGCTCGTTTTTGAACGCGTTTCAATTTCAGGCATGGATAATGGTTTTCCCAGATCCTCAAGAAAATTTCGCCGGCTGTGCGATAACTTGCGTGTTGTAGGGTTGTTTTCGAAATAAATTATATAAGCTGCTAGGGCAGCTACGTCTAACATATTGAAAAACATTGCTTGTGGCCAACGAAGCGTCCTTCTTTTTGTTGAATAATGAGTAACCATTTTGTCCATATTGTCAACACCTCCTTCAGTTGCATTGTAATACATAATAATTTCCGGTTTTTGTTTAGGTCCAGTGATGTTTACATTGTTGTGCATTGTTGATAGTAAAGTAACAATGCGTTCCTTCTTTGGAACATAAGAGCAAATGGTAACTTTACCATCTTCGCTGAATCCGAATATAGACGACCCTTCCTCTTTATCTTTACTCTTCTTCATCTCCTGTGGGATGTAGGGCTTATTTTGCTTTAGTGTTCCAACAATTGAAAGGTTTCAACTGAGCAACAGACGAGCCAATGGTAATGCCATGAAAAAGTTGTCCATGGCGACATTTCTTCCAGATCCTTTGAACTGGTAGCACAAGTCCCTCACAACTCGCTGTCCTTGAGCCTTTTCTGGACCGTTTAGTCCTTTACCAGTATATATTTGTCCAGTAATTGGATACGATGTTTGTGCATCACAAACCCACCAAACTTTTATACCGTAGTTCGCAGGTTTGGACGGAATGTACTGAGTAAACCTTCAGGATAATGAGTAATTACATAGTCAAATATCAATTTGGAAATGCATTTTATAAAGTAACTTAGAGTAAATATGAATGCTAAATACATATGTAAACACAACTTTGCAAAAAAATCAAGCAAATACTGCTTTTCCCATTTAAAACCTATGTAGGTACCCGGGTACCCTTACTGTGCACAATAGGTATAAAAGTCGACTGTGCACATGAGGGTTAAACGAGGTCGATCAGCGAGCGCCTAGCACCATGAAACACTTCGTCCGAGGCGAGAATTAATCCACCTACACCGGTACTCGCGATTAGCAGAATTACTTCCGCAACGTTAGGAATTATCGTCGAGAAACACTTTCATGTAACTCTACCACACATTATATTCTGAATGCGTCATTTGTTGCCCATGTTAGGCATGACCACCACAGATCTAGTTTCGAATACTAGTGGAGTCTTTCCTCCGACACCTCTAACGACTGCCTGGGGGACCACCCCAGATCTAGTCTCGGATACTAGTGACATCGACTCTCCGAAATTTCCAACTACTGCTACAGCCCGTCAACCACTGTGATTGAGTAGACCACATTCAGTTTTTACGGGTGGACGCCGTGCGGTCTACACCCAAGCTAGTCTTGGATACTAGTGCTCCTCAACACCTCTAACGACTGTCCAGGTCTCTGTGACCTTGGGTCTATTCTTGTATTCTAGTTGAGTCCGACACCTCAGAAAACTGCTCAGCCGCCCACCCCAACGCTTGCTAAAGATGCGCGTCTCCGAATCTCATCTCCAACCGAGAGACTTACAGTTTGTAATCGCTTTCCTGTCTAGTTGGAATTGCCTGCTGGGCATACAACGCGTTTCCACGCAAAGCTACAGATAGAGAAACGGCCTGTTTCTCGCCAGTCTATCAATGAACTGCCGCAGCCAATTCAAATTGTTTATAGTAGGTGGACTAAGGTATCTTTCCACCGAACATAGTTTGTTTTACTTTGATACCTGCAGCCAGATCCTTTTTTTTATTTTCATTGTTACCTCACCTACTCACCTACTAATGCTCAAAGTGTGGTACGAAATCAGTTTTTTTGGCCAGTTTTGGCCATACATTTTTTTCCCAGAACTGATGTCAAGTTATATATGGCTGCAAAAAGATGGTACTGTATCTCACGCGACATAAGACACATACTTATAACTACTTCTTATAGCGATGTTTGAAGCAAAAGAGCAACGAAACGTTCCTTTCACCATTGTTGATATGAAAGAATTCATTATAGGTACAAGTCTGCAGGGGTACAGGTCTTAGCATTCAAAATGCTAAGGAAATTTTCAAGTGACGTATAAAGAAGTGTTAGGAAAGAATGGAGCTTTCCAGGGTGATTTTATGTTTAAAAGTTGCTATCACAGAAATGTTTTCTACAGACATAGCATTAACGTAACATAAACAGAAGAAGCCTCAATAATATCTTCTGAACAAAACAACTTGGAACAGAAAACTTTCAAGAAACTTATGAAATACTGGTAGACTAATAGAAAAATAGAGGAGCATAACGTCATGCCTAACAAATATATTCTCAAATTAAGAATGCACGATGTTTACAACCTACACTAAGCAAGTGTGAAATCGTGAAGATAAATTACGTAAAAGTCTGTTCAACAGTAGTAACAGTTTAATAAGTTTTTGACATTTCTCTGTCTAAGATATCGCACATTAAATATGTTATTTAGAAGTCATGAATTTATACGGGTTTTATTTCGTATAAAATCTAGAGATACCAGAAAAATATATAATCAACACAATTTCCGTACCACCCATACTAATCCAACTCGTATTACTATCTCTGGCCTGACCTTTAATTAAATCGAAATCTAACCTTTTAATTGCTTATTCGAAGCCACAAATAACGATTTCTTCTATTACAAATAAATTTTCAGGATTATTCATGGGCTTTTATAAATCAAAATAAATATTTTAATGTTATAAAACTTTCTCCCCTGTAGAAAAATCAAATATCTCATAATCAGGAATGGCACACCTGAATTGTTTTACAAATTTTTAACATACGTATCTGAATTTTACATCCAACGGGTGTACATATATACGTATAAATATACATAAAAATACTTGAAAAATACCATGCAACTTTTCATTCAAAAAACCGTGTGCTTTTGATGAAAGTTTGCTTTGCGTGTTTAACATCGAACGACACGGTTTCCGGTCAACTAGTTTGTCGCATTTTCCACCAGGAAGAAGAGGTGGGGACCGAGGGGGACGGTAGATGGAACAATTAAAAGCGCCGTGGCGACGAGCGGTGGCCAAGACGGGAATTACATGCAAATCGAGCCCATTACTCTCAACCTAGACGCTATCGTCCTGGCAATCTAATAACTCACCCCCATGATTATACGTTTTGCTTTGTGAATAATTTTTGTTTTTAATTCCCTTAAACACGTTTTGTTTCGCAAAATGTTTACTTTAGATAATTATACTATACTTTAAAAATAATTAGCATCACAAATCTTATCTTCAATTTGTCCTGTATACTATGGATATTTAAGTAACTTCAAACGAAAAAGGTGGGCAGTAGGAAAAAAAGTGTAGGTGGGAATTGTTCCTGTCATTTAGTAACATATATTTACCGAAATGCTTCTAGACAGCTCAGTGTTAAACACAAACCACCTGAAGAATGTTGTGGCGTGGTGTTTAGGCGATCGATATGCCCAACTAAGAACATTGAAGTTTTTACTTTTTGCATTTTTGAGGTTTATATGAGCACTTTTCACCATAATAAGCAATTATATTAATTTGTCGATTCAATTAATCGACATGTCAAAATTAAGGATTTTCTATGGTTTATTATACAGGAATCCAGTTGCAAAATGCTTTTCATGTCCACTGATCAAACAATGGTAGTTACTAAAGCATTTCCTTGCTGTGATCTAAATAGAACAAACGGGAGTAAATTGTGCAAGGCTGAACAACTAATAATTATAACCAAATATCTGGGGACAAATTGCATAGTAACACACTCAAACGGTACATTGAATTTTGAATGTCGCTATCTGAAATGGAATTTCTAGCAATTAGAAAGACATTGCAGTTGCAATGTTCGATTTAGATAACAGTACCTTTTACAGAGTAGGACATATTAAGAACATAAAATATAAAATACTACCGATAATAATTAAGTAATTTGTAATAACTAAAGTTCATGGTGACACCTACTAGATTTCGTACAATGTTTCATAATGGCATTTTTTACTTTAGACATAGGGTCAGTCAAGCGGGGTAGAAACTAGACAGCACCAACCGGGAAGGAGGGGGGGTAAAAAAGACAATTGTAGATATACCTTCTAAGATGATGGTATTGGTAGTAAGCATAACTGCGTTCCTCTTAAAGATAAAAAATAAATTATTTATCACTGTAGAATTGTATCTGTTAAAAATTTTTGAAAATGACATGTAAAACTTATTGTACTAATGTATACCTTACATAATTTGGATTATTATTTTGGAATTCTGCTAGGTGATATACTACCCAGTAACATGAGCTGATGGTGCAAATACTAAATTATTTTGTTGTCTATTTTACAGGAATTTGCTTTTCTTGTGCTAAAGACAGGGCAAAAAGTACCCAAGCAGCATATAAGTAGCAGTAATTGAGATCGCAGCTTTGATTGAGTAGTTGTTACGTAACTACAACTAAATTTGTGTAGTTGTTTATACTATTTATTGGAACCATGTAGTTCCATTACTTCCCAAGTAACTTTTAAAGTATGTGGAACGGTATTGTCACTTAGTATAATTACTTTAAAGTCGTTGCAACTTCAAAGTGGTATTATGATTGTAACAGTAACTTGCCCGAAGCTACTATAAAGTTTTTAAAACACAAGTACACAAATGTAGTACAGTAGACACAAAAGTAGACACAAATGTACAATTTGTGTCTGATTTTACCCCCCATTTGGCGGGTACGTAGACATACATTTTATTTTTTAATAAGGGGTTTTTAATAGACCATGTAAAAAAAGCAATGATGCTACATTCTAATGCCCTACAATAGATATTATCAATTTTTGTAGGTCTGTTTTATGATTTTTTCATTGTAAGAAAATTAAAAATGCAAGTGCTCATTTTTTGCCCCACCCGATCCTACTCATATAGTGGGCTGTTTAGATATTGTACTTATTTTGCTGTATTCAAGTTAAATTGATTGATTCAAGTAAACAAATCATAATAATTATCTTGCCTGTGATTATTTATCACAAATTATCCTTATGAGCTGTTCGAAAGAATTCAAAGAAGAAATACAAGAGCCTAAAGAACAAATAACAACACTACAAAACGATTTTAAAAAAAAACTGTGGTAGGAAGAAAAGAAGAATTGAAGAAAGGGAAACACACTTTTGTGGAATAAAAACGTCATAAGACGGATGTAACATCGTAGCGAAAGTCAAATTCAATGAAAAATTTAGGTTATGTCTACAGTTTACTATTCCGTATAACGTAAAAGTTACTTTTGTCATTCTTACATCAGATTTACTTGATACTGGAAGTTATAGGAATACTTGATGAAACGGCATCCCATCTGATAAATCAAGTAAGTAAAAAAAATATTTTTTGAACTCACTATCTAGAAAGCAGTGTTCGACGCACTGTCTAGTCAACCGGGAACACTTGTTTCCCGGTTAAGTAAACCGGGAAACACTCAGTGGTGCCAACTGCCAACCCTTGCAAAATTTAAATACCTTTTTTACTGCAAAATTTCTGCCGAAAAACAATCTGTCACATTTGTCAATTGCAGTCATGACTTGCTTTGGTTTATTTTTTTAAATAAAAGTTGTGAAATCAGATAAAAATTTTATTTGACATTTATAACAATGACTACGTTCGTTTCAAAAAGTATTGTACAATTCTCTTGCGTGAACAATGTTCCCGCGTTCACGCATATGAAGGCCCTAGCTCCCTTCGGTCGCTCGTGCTTCAAAACTGCGTTCACGCGGGAACATTGTGTTCCCGCAATCGTATCGTAAATAACTATTTCCACTCCATGTCCAGAAATTCAGATCTTCCTCTTGCAAAATAGTGAGAAAAACTCATTTTCCCTGTCTAGAGAGAAAAATTGCAAAATAGTGAGAAAAATTCATTTTTCTTCTCTAGAGGGGAAAAATTGCACTTCATTGTGTACTTGTAGAATAAAGTTTGTGTTTAAAGTTGCAGATTAGAAAATTTATAGATTGGAGACAATCCTTTTGGAACAGATAGTGAAAAAATGGCGTGGACAACACGAGAAGAAAACGCTTGAGTTCGAGTGAAATGAACCGCAGCTGAGGTCCGTAAAGGTCTCCGATGCAAAGAAAAGCGCTTTTTTTCCTTTTCTCCCCAATATTTAATTGAGAATCGCCCTCATATGTCACATGATTTAAACTGACGAATCATAACCCCGAATTTTTTGATAGCAACCAATCACAATTTAATTAAGCGGAAATTATCCCAAGGGAAAATTTCCGAAATAATCTCCCTAGGGCTATGGAGAAATTTCAGGAGATGCGATACGAAAGTAAATTCTTGTATTTGTTTTGCAACTGAATTCCACATAACCTTAACAACTGCTTCTTTATATTCTCCTCCATCTTTTTTCCGCATATTTTGCCCCCAGTCTTTTAGTACAGTACTTAAGACTGCAGGTGAAGCTGGTTCTTCTATTATATCATAGCCCCTTTCCTTACAAAATGCTTGAAACTGACACCATACTGAATTCTTCGATCGCACGGTGTTAATCGGAACGCTTTTCTTAATTCTACGATCGATTTATTCAGTATTAACTGTCCCAAATCTTGAATTCATTGCAGAATATTTGCAAAAATCGGTTTATTGAATTTTTTTTGCAAAATTTTATTCTACACAACAACATAGTCATAGCAACGATAGCAACCATAACGACGTGGTCCGACACATACTAGATTTTTAGTCTTAAATTCATGTCAATTTGTTAAAGCTTTTTTTGGGCGATTCTCTGTCGAATATTCCTCGGGACAGTTATATTGCCAGAAATTTTCACTCCCAGTCTAACCCTCGTGTTTGCCGCTCAGAATTACCCTCGGGCTAACGCCCTCGTGTAATTTTTTCGCTACAAACACTCGTGTCAAGACTGCTCGAAATATAACTGTCCCTTGGTATATTATATTTGATAATTATAACTAAAATCGCGGCCGAAAATTATGAGGTGACTGTTGTGAGAACCTTGGTAACCACCTAGCGACCCGTTAGAATTTTCAAACAGATTTCTCCGTATAAAAATTAGATATAATTCAATTTCTGTCCTGGTCACGTAAGTACCACTTTCGTACCTAGCAACGAGCACCTTCCATGCTTCACTTGCGGTTGCAGTTGTTTTGTCAAAATAGTAAACTTGACTTACGTAAGGGGGAGAAGGAATTTTGCAAACTGCCACAAAAACCAGTGGTGTAATTAAATAAGATTAATAATTTGGTTACTCTAACAAATCTTATTAAGTAGCGAAAGCATAAAATATGTTATTTTATTTATAACATCTTCAAACGTAAAGAATGAATTAAATTGAAAGTTATCGCAATTATTTTTATTAAAATTTCGAAAATTACATTCATTTGACCCTGATTCACCACCAGCGGCATATAATAGTTATTTACGTAGCAAACTTTGTTAATGAATATTTACCAGCAAGCTGGGAGATTTGTGGGGCGAGCGACGAAGGAGCAAGCCTCCATAATCCAGTTAGCCCAGTAAAGATTAATTACAAAGAGTGCAGCGTATAAAGTTTTATTTCCAACTTCACCACCTTTTTTTATTAATTTATTGTATATTTTTTATAAAAGGACATTTTATAATCGAAGGCTGTAGGACAATTTATAGCTAGGCGTTGTTATGGTGTTGTGATTAAGCAACAAAAAAATTTTTAAAAATACACCAATCCATCTAATAAATCGAATAAAATAACCAAATTTACTGTTAGGGTAATCTAATTTAAATACTCTATTGACAAAATTTACTTTTAAATAATATTTAATGTAGTACCAAACCATCCAATAAATCGAACAAAGGCTATGGGGTTATGTCATACATGATGTAGGTACTTAAAAAAAATATAAAAAATTAAAGCTCACTTGATGATACCAGAAAGCCTACAATTCATTTCCAGAAAAACACATTTTAAAATAATGAACCGTTCAAGAGCCAATCGTGCTGCAAGCGGACGAAAATAGCGTTCTTATAAAGTGGTATTTACTACTAAATAAAAACAGTTTAAATTGAAAAATATTTATTAAAGACAAGAGTAAGAAAATAGTAGTAGTTAATCTAAATAATGCTTAGTAAAACAGGGGATGTATGACTAACAAGAATAAATAAAGATGAAGGATCATGATATATATAGAACACGTCTTAGTAAATGAAAGACTCACACAAAGTAACTTGGAGACACTGCTAAAGAAGAAAACAATTGGAAGCAAGCTTAAATGGTCCATTAAAAATAAATTATCAATATTAAGGCAGCATAAGTAAAATTATAAAGAACAAACACAATGTGTATGCAAAGATAGAAGTTCATAATATAACAAACGAAATAAAATTAGACATGACAGGTTTACAATGAGGATCACAAATATTAGATCTTAGCAAATTAGGTACTGCTGGCTTTACATTTTTGGTAGATTGATTAATGTATAATTGTACTGTAGGAGATTAGCTCATATTAACAGTTCATTCTTGGTATTAAACTGCACGTTAGTAGGTTAGGACGTTAAGTGTTATTACGTTATTAGAAATAAATTCTTGAAAGATTAGTTTATATGGTAGGCCATTACTTTTTTATTACTTTTCTGCAGTTACCTTCCTCTGCCACTTGCTGAACTTTAAGATAGTTCAAGAGGATTTAATTTATTTAGTTATTAGCAGGGAGGTGCTATTATCTTTGGTAAGGTACAGTACTCTTTGGGTACTGTTGTTGTTAAGTCACAATTAGAGTTTTTTCTCAATATGGTGCTATAACAGCTTTTTAGTGGCGAGCTTTATATGAGTCAATTGGTGGAGAGTTTGATCTACACTGAGAAAAATAGTCAGGTTAAAGTAACCAAAAATAAGTTGCAGCCTGACAATAACCCTGAAAATATGTACAAATTCTGACAACAATACCTATGTGTAATACGAACTATATGATTTTAGTAAAATGTTTTTGGTTAAATAGACGAAATAAGGTTAAATCAATCATACTCCCATATGGTAGAAGCGAAAAATAGTTGAATTTACCATACATGTTGGGTTATTTCAACCTCACTCCCTGATTTGACAAAATTCGTGTTATGTAGAGCATACACGGTGCTGTAATTTATTGCGTAAACAATGCAATAAATATTCGTATCGTATTTCTTTAAAAATATTCTTCGCGTGTGCATTAAAAGGAAAGAAATAATTATTGAGTTCGTATATAAAAGGTCGACTAAAATCTCGTTCTTTAATTAGAAATATTTAGTATTATGCAGCCAATAATGTCTTTCATTGTGATAAAAAGGTTTTAACGAAATACGATATTATCTGGAACTCCAAACTGCTAAGCTATTTTAGTTTGACTTGTAAGTTACTGTACATGTAGATTTAACCCAAGTAAGGTAGTGGCTTATTTTACTAGAACCCGGGTAAAATCTACCAAAAACCGGTTAACTATAAAAAGATAGTTCATTTAGCAAATCAGTTGTTCATTCTTGACCTGAAATCAGGTTAGAACAAAAAATTGGTCTACTATAGTATAGTTGTCACTTTATAGTTGTCATTTTTCTCAGTGTAGGGACTGGCATGGTAGCGGATACTTGCAACTTGAGAGGTGTTATTTGTTTACTATATCGAAAAAGCGGATACAAATACCGAATTGACTATTTGCCAATTAAAATTGAATAACCTAAAGGCTGCCATTTTGGGATTTAATGAACGTACCACAATTCTCCCTAGCGCCTCAGATATGGGTCATAAAAAACCATAGATAATAAAGATAATAATGTTCCCGTTGTGTCAACACAGAGGCTTAATCTTCTAAAAGTAAGTGTCTTGAACAATGTTAAAGAAGTGTCTTGAATCCCGAACGCAGAAAAGAAGAGGTAGGATGATTAAAATCGTTCGGAATCTTCACAACAAGCCATTTCTAAAAAAGTATTTCTATTGTTGTACATCATATGCGTGCGGCTCAGTACGGCAAGCCAACAATGGCCTATCCATTGTATTTAAATGTTTGCAATGTTTGATTATAGGTACTAAAAATATTTACTTGAAATATACATTTAACAATTATTTTAAATTAAATGTTAATAAATTTGTACTACTGCATTATAGCAACTTTCTTAAGCAGATAAAATAAACAAAAAATTGAAATTAAATAAATTAATTGAAATACCTAATAAAATAATTGGATTATAAACAAATTTGAACAGTAAATTAATGAATTTTAACTGAATAACTTAGCATTGGTAAAAACATTTTATTGTAAGGCGGTTAAAGGATATCGTATATCTTAATACTTAATTAACACTTTGAGGTTAAACCGTACTTTGAATAGTTGACTTCTGTTTAATGATTTTTTTCTGGTTTTACTTCAAAAGATTATCTTTGAGTTTAAGACTAATGTTTACCTACAGTATTGTCTTCCTGTAAGTCGGGTTGCATGTACCTTTTTAAATGCCATTACAGCTGCTGTCAGGTTGGTTTCTTCTATAAAAATTACTATTTCAGTTTGATATGAAAAGCTTTCGTTCTTCTCAGTTTCGATCTAGTTAGGTGAATGTGAAAGTGTGTGTTTTGGTAGAATTTTGATTAAACCGTATTATTCACGCATTCAGACAATTAATTTTACAGTGTAAATTTATTCAGTAACTGATTTATTGCGTCTTAAATTATTATCTATCTAAAATAATTTGTATTTATATTTGTATTTGACCTTACATATAAGCTTCAGCGACGTATTTTTAGTGCAACATTGGGTACCGTACAATTACAATGACTGAACAGAACTCAATGAATGACAACAATATTTCTATTAATAGTACCGGAGAATCTATACTGCAAGGATAACCCTAAGATGGTTGCAGGAAGATGTAGAACTATAGAAGGAAATGTGTTACAATAAGTGATAGGCTTAGCCTTAGTTCACGTAAAAGGTATTATTAGTTGTTCTAAGAGTTATGCTTAGTAATGATTTTAAAGATAAAAATTAAATTAAACAAAGCTTTTTTGCTTAATTGTACTTGCCAATCAGTGTTTAATAATTAAAAAGTTTTGTCGAGATTAGTGATTTTCCAATAATATTTCACCCAAGTATACAGGTTCTTAACAAATTGCTCATCAGTAAAGTTTTTGTGCTGTGAATAAAAATCTGAGGAACTCCGTTATAAAAGTATGGTAATTAACTATTGAATAAATTAACTGGGTCGGTATCAGATTCGCCACGGCACAGTAGGATTAAATCGATCGAGCAGTTCATTATATCTATTCCCTTAATTAAAGCCAGTAAAAAGAAAGGGACCCCCTTTTTTAAAGTTAACGCTTTTCACAATATAAAGTGACTATTCATTGTTTAAATTTTAAATTATATCAGGTGGAAGGCTATCAAATTTTGCATCGATACGTTTCTATAGAGTAATGAAATGAGTGAAGTTGGCATGTCTGAAAAAGTTTTCACTGCTTTTTTCCTTTCTTTTGTGGTCGTAATTTATTGCAGCAAATTGCATGTTCAGACATTAGATATTATATGTTTTACATAAGTGTGTTTTCTTTATAAAAATACAGTAGTTTAAAAGAAATGTTTAATCGCTGTACGTTAGTCCCATTTATGAGTATTTTTTTAACTGCTATCGGATTGAAATTCTAGCTACGCAATATTTTTTCATAGATGGAAATCAATGCGACAGAGCAGACTCTATGCAAATTCATTATTGTATAATTATGTATTCTTATTGTTATCTTGCTCCAGGAAACTACTTCTAACCAATTGAAGAGGTTTCAACCACAAATACTCAACCACGTAAATAGACATATGTCCATAGTTATCTAGTAGATGGTAAGATGTTGATCCAAGAGTGGCACATTCGATTCCAACTTCAACCAAGTACTTACAATTAGTTACTTTCAATCAAGTAATTATTCATGGCGAAATAAGGTTAAAACAAGTTTTCCCGACATCCACGGATAAGGAAGTGAAACGTAGGCCAATGCGATGTTAACGATCACATCAAACATTGCTACGTGTGATGGAATCTACCTAGGTTCGGTTACATCATTCGGTTAATTATTCATGCTAAGTAAAGCTTTTAATTAAAACTCTATTTATTTATTAACTACTAATCTCAAACTGTATAATAATTCTATCTATTTAATGTAATTCAGCAATTGTTTTGTTTATTTGGGTGATAATATGGATGGGTTTATTAGTATTAAATTGAAGAAATACTTTTCGTACCTCTTAGTACCGATGGTCTTGTACTTGTATATCTGTGAGAATTGAACCTACAATCCGAAAAAGGTTTCTAAGTTTCTAAATTTTCCCGCTATGAAAAGTAACCCCTCGGAACATCGCAATATGAGGAAAACGGCTAATCTACGGAGGGTGTCAATTCAGGAATTATAAGTTAATCTAAGCATTTCGTCATTATCAGCTGTTTTAAGATATTTATTTAAGTTTTAACAAAACACATTCACTTACTGACTAAAATGACGTAAAAGCATGTTTTTCAAAAAAAAGCTTCTAAAACCAAGGTTGTTTTTAAAAATTTAGTATGTTGCTGGAATTTTGCCTCAAGGATAGATTTTCTTTAGTAGCAAGGTGGAAGAACTCAAGATGCTTTCTTAAGTATCACCTACTCTAAACACTCTAACTCAACATGTGAACAAAAAACTCCAGGCTCAGATCTGATGACTCCTTGCAAGTCCTCTAAATCACCACAGAGCGTTAGAATAGAGCAAAAGCACCAGCTTGTAGAAACTAGCATTGGCAATTTGCTGGCTGCCGCAAAGCAGTCGTAGGAGCTGCCGCAAAGAAGGTTTTCCGTACAGTGAGCTCTTTCTCTATCAATATTTTGATTTAACAGAAGAATTGTGAGCAATGTTGTGGGCCTACAGTTTCGGAAAATCAATTAACTAATTCTACTCTACTTTCTGGAATTGTGTTTCTCCTTCCTACCTTTAATCTACACTTTTAAAACATTTCTCTTATTTCTTAAGCAATCGGAAATTCTATATAGTTCCTTAGAAGCTGTTGAATGTATAGATCATATATAAATAATTATAAAATGATAACGACCATGACCATGATGATTTGCACAAGTTTGCACCTATTTGCACGGAAGTTCTGAGTTTTGCTTGGCCATAAGTAGGTTTACATTGACGTATGTGTATGAAAATTAGTTTACACTTACGGATAAGCTGCGATTAAGAGTTTAATGCAACTGGCCATAAGAGATTTAAACCCTAAAGATTTTGAAGGTTTAATTATACAACGAACCCTAGCATTTATGTACCTTAGAATGAAACTTACTAAGGGTCACTTGAAAATTTGAAAAACTTTATCTTCGTTTTACTAAATCTCTAAACTTAGTTAGAATATTTTTATCTTTAAACATTGTCATGATATTTACATGCCCTCATTAAAGTAATTGATTTTCATAAAAATTAATCTATGGTTTAATGTATTGATGGAGATTCGTGTGTTAACAGTTTGGTCACATGAATATTCTTAGATTTTTGTATCTAGGTTGAGTTTCTTTTTTAATTTGTTCATCATCGTCAAATGGATTCATGTTAATTTTGTTGTATAATCAGTAGTAATGAATCTAGAAATATTAGAAAACATTATTTAAACATGTAATACTGGTGTCTAATGAGCTAAAGCAGCGTGTAATCATGTTTAAAGTAAATTATTATAAATTAGTATTAAGGTTTTGAAGTTTCTCATCGACAAAGAAATGTAAGGTTAATATTGTATTTGGTCGTATAGCGTTATATGCATTTTTGTAATCAGGTAAATAAAGACTTCCTTTCTATCTTTTCAGGAGAATTCAAAAAGAATTAAGTAGCTAAATATCACTAAAGGCAAAGATGTATTCTTTTCTGCTACTCAAAGTTTAAATTTGATGTTAAAATTAAAAAGTGGAGTTAAGAAAAATAACTTCCAATATAATAATAAAAAGTGAGGTTAAAATAACTTCAATTCTAATAATTGTGAAAAATATGGAAGGAAATAACAGTTTTTTTTTAAATTACCCTAATAAAAAAGTGAGGTTAATTGAGATTCAGTGATAAAGATTATTAATGAAAACTTAAATAAAATTTATAAAAGCTCCGACTTACCTTTTTATGAATAACATTAAAGAAGATTTTATTAATATGAGCAAACTGGAATTATTTGAATGAAAAAAACAAATTACAATGTTTGATAAATTTTTCGTTACCGAGTATTAAATCAAAATTTTGTATTTATGTACTTTATTCTATGTTTCAGTTATTTTTGCTAACAACAAGTATAACCTTTAATAATAAAGAAAATAGCAAGAAGTTCCTGTGGAAAAGAAAACTCCACTGCAATATCTAAATACCGAGCAAATTATTTTGACAAAGGTAAGTTAACGACGACTTTGTCTATATATTTTTTTATTTCAAGCAGAATTCAAAACAAATATAATCATAACATTAAATCTCGCACCAACGTGGAAGCAAATCAATTATCAAGAGCTTCAATAATCATAAAAGTTTGTCATCCCAACGTGGGGCAAATTCATTTTTTCAAAATATAATATTACAATAAATATATTAGAATAATTAGGCACTCAAATTCCAGATTTTTCAGACTTCTCCACTACCTTGTAGATACTTAATTTGAGGAGTTTTAATTTCCCGCGCCATAAATCATGTAATTTTATCAATAACTAAGAAACTTGATACATATGTTAATTTCGAAAAATTGAGTTCTTAAAATCTGAAAATGCTAAAACTTTCTAACGTCTTCAAATCAATACTTCAAAGTAATGAGTAATCTTTTACCTCCTAACTAAATCTGAACTAAAACTATATCTGATTATTGAAATTTTGAAACTTAGAATATTTAAAAGTTAAAAGCTTAAAATTTGAATCACGTATGGTATACGTAGTACGTATTGTACGTTATGTTACAATACGTGTTACGTATTGTAACATAAAACTTTGATACTATAAATTTCGAACTCACAAGCTTTTGGAACTTCGGATCTTTCCAATTGGATATTTAAATTATTAAATTTTGACTCTCAAAATTGCTTGAAATGTCCAAAATGTAACATTTATACTCGGCTATACTGCTAAACTCACTTAGTTAGAGTTACATTTGTATCTAGATCTGAGCCTTGTTAATTACTTCTGTTCGCTTTGGTTAATGTCATTCACTGTTTTTCTTGCATTCTGTGAGAATGTTTTTATTATATCTATTTTTTATCTTGACTTTTTCTAAAAACCTTGAATTTATTATGACATTAAAACTTTCAAAATTGAGTAGGTAACCTGAAACATCACGATTGCAATATCTGAAAATCTTAAATTTGACAACTTAAATTTTAAAACTTTACTTTAAAATTCTAAAACTAAAGTAGTGAAACTTTGGAACTCTTTAATTAAAACTAACCTATCAACTAATCAACCAGAAGCCAGATATTTATTTAACAAAAGGGAGGAGGGTTTTAGTTTTAAAAATTTCCAAATCTGTCTGCTTTAAAAGTATGCTGCAGTAAGCATCTGCTAACTTTGCTTAATAAATAGTACGGCCCTGGCAATAGATACACTAGACAGCACTATCTATTTCATAGATAATCCTGCTGTAGATGAAATCAAATTAATCTTTTTAAATGGAAACGCCCGTTTGTATGAGTAATATAGCATATTGTTGTAGCTGGGATCGCCCTTAGCTTGAAATTAAAAGCTAAAATGAACTTTGACTTAAAATGAGCCGACTTAAACCCAGTCTTAAATTACAATAGGGCTTAAAAACAAGAAACTTAAACTTAAACGTAGGCTCGGCGCATTATCTTAATGCATTGAACTAGCGCATTCACTTGATGTACTGACTTGACGCATTCAGTGGACACATTGACTTGACACAATGTGTCAAGTAAATGCACTTGCCTCATCAATTTGAAGCATGGCAATTGGTGCAGGAAACCTAACTTAAAATGAACTTTTATTTTAAATATTTTTAAATAAAATTTGAAATGAACTTACTTAAACTTCAAATAAACTTAGACTTCTAATAAATGTACTTGCATTTCAAACAAACTTAACGTGGACTTAAACTGAATTTAAACGAAACATCCTAACGTAGCTTTACCAAAACTAAATTTAATCGAAGTTTGAACTGGACTTAACTAACTGACATAATCTAATCTAACTTGCAGGCTGTATTGAGTCAAAACTTTAACTGAACTTAATCCAAGATTAAACTCTTAACCTAACATATCCGAACTTAAACTGAAATAAATCTAAACTTAATACGAGTTTCGAAATAACCGAAACTAACCAAAACTCAAGGTAATCGCAAATTAAACATATTTAAACCAAACTTAACTGAATTCAATCTCAAGTTAAACTGAATTTAATCCAAATTTAACCTGAACCAAATTTAAATGGCACCTAAACTGAAATTAATCCCAATTTAAAATCAACTTAAATTTTAAATGAACTTAAACTTCAAATTACTCGTCCACATCAATTCATTAATTCCAATTATATAATACGATGTTGACAGTCTTTTATTTACAACAACCATGTAGTAATTTGCAGGTAATAATAATAATATAATAATAATAATTACTACAACCCATAACCTTAACCAAGGCCCCAGAAGCTATAAGCTTGTGCGGGAGGGAGGGGGCGATTATTATTATTATGTAAGCCCAATGTGCGGCTGCAGCCGACTTATAGATGGAACAGCGCAAATCCCACATTTGTGTTACAGCTAAGGGAAACTGCAGAAAACCTTAACCAGATCTGCCAGCGCCGGGAGTCGAACCCGGGCCGCTTGGGTGAAAGTCCGGCACGCCAGGCATTACACTACCAAGGTTAACGATTAAATATGATTCTAATTAGTTAAATAGTGTTAATAAGTAAAGAAATAGATTAAATATATTTTTGGATTGTTACTGATATAAAATAACTTTTCAGATTTTATAAAACTTCTAAATAAATCATTCTCGAAAAATCGTTTTCCCTTCAGATAAAAAACAAAAAACCGCATATTTTGTAATACAGGAATTTGGTGATTAGCATTTAATTAAGGTGGTGATTTATTTCGGTTTTTCGTACATATTTAAATTAAAAATTGCATTAAGAGGCTTTTGACTATCTTGCCCGTCGGAAAAAGGATTATTAATTACAGCGTTTATAATTCCATCAAAAGAACGGTGGTTTAAGGATTTGTTTTAAGCTTAATTAGCTCAAGCTTATTTCTATTCTTATTTGCATTGTGATGAAAATCAGATTTATAACAACGTGGCTCCTAAATGGGTATTCATTTTCAAAGTTTTTATTTTTCTAAATCCATTTCTTTTATAAAAAGAAATTAAAGAGAAAATAATATCGAGCTGCTAAAATATTTTAAGCCATTCTTCATAGTTTTTTAATTGTTTCTTTATATTTAAATTTTGATCATAAAACTTATATTAGTCGCTCCTTTTAATTAAAACAAAAATCTCTTCAGAAAAAATTACAGATATTAAAAGGGCGATAACGAAATAAAACTTTAATCCGTAAGTGTAGCGTAATATAAGCGAGCTTTCGCCGTTCTAGCGACTCCTAGCGGTAGAATTTCAAGTGTCTGCTAATTAATACCACTAATTGGAGGTTCCCCTCTTGTATAGTCAGCCAAATAGTTAATCACATAGCCAGTATATTTACAGGGATTAGCTACTTTATTGGTCGTATGCTTTACACACACAGAGAGCAATGTAGTTAATTTCTGTTCTGATAAGTTTGTGCTGTTGACGACATAACTTGGACAGTTTTTGGGAAAATGAATGTACGCCAAACTATAGTTGAACGGGGGATGAACTTCAATCTAATACGTCAGTACAATAATTGTACAACCTATAATACAGTTTCAGTTTTGATGAATATGGTTCTAACAAATACATTGAAATTTGAAAAGCTAAACTTTCAACATATCGACTTCAAAGAATTATTAAATACTTAATAACGGTAGTTTTGCTAAAAGTGATTATAAAAAAATTCGAGTCGATATTTAAAAAAAAACTATAATTCTAACACAAACAGCACTTTCTTTTAACGTCAAATTTGATAGTTACCATCTCTTTTTAGGGAATGTTGTTAAATAATGAAAGATTTCCCTAGTGATACCCTTTTATTTCATTGTCCTTTTAACTGAGTTTATAGTGTGCTTTAATTGTGGTTATCACCATTAGAAAGTAATTAGTCAGCAAAACTTAAATATAATTACGTACACTTTATAGATTGGATAGTAAACCTTCTAGAGAATATTATAAACTAAAAACTTGCCAAACGGCTACTATTTAATAACTGTGTTAGCGTCAAAATTCAGTCTATTATCGAGAACTTTGGTATTTCAGTTGATTCCAATAACTTATTAATTATGCAGGTATAAAAAGGCTTTTGCTAAGCTGAATTGTATACACGAGTAATTTTTAGTTCCTTTCTAGATAAAAAATTTACAATTTTTAAGGTCTTTTAAGGGCCATTAATATATTTTTGATTATTTTTATCTGCTTTTAAAGCTTGCCACTTCCATTTCTAATTAGGACGATTTCTGCTTTAAAAGAAGGAAGATATTTTGTGTGAAGGTATTGGATCAAATCAGATTGGACGTCTGTGATACAATTTAATAGAGAAGTAAATCTATTTGAAATAATTATTCAGGATCATTAATTCTTTCACATTAACTACCACTTATTGGCCACATGTCAACCTGGTTTAGGTAAGAATCCGCCCTGTTTGTATTTTGACTGATTTGTTCGATATATATTTTAGGCATTTTTGAAGTATTTTTCAAACAAGTGTTATATTAACTATGAGGGAAGTTTATACGTGAACCATAGAGAACTGATCATTTTTATATCAATCTAAAAACAGTCAGCTTCAATTTTTTTAATCGACTGAAGCACACATAAAGTTTGTTCAAAGTAAGGACGGTATCAACAGTTTCATATTCCTTTCGTATCTTTATATTCCATGTAAATTATTTCACTTTTCTGTCAAACTGCTGCGGTGATGTAAAATTACCATATTGCAAATAGCATAGGAATAATAATTATTTTGTTTACTTATTTACAGTACTCAGTACTCATTTACAGTACAGAATAAAGTAGTACAATCTTTTCATGCATACATAACCTAATAATAATAAAAATAAATAAATATTAACGAATGAATAAAAGTAAATTTAGTTGTATATCATAAAACATACTTTAGGTAGCTTAGGTTACAAGATTAGGATATCATTTCAGCTTTTCTTGAATGTTTTAGCTTCATGTTAGGTTTGTGTATTATTGTAGGGTATCGCAGGGGATACTTTTCCATTTCCCAGGAAGCTAACACAGTTTCTTGTGGATGTTTCACTGAATATAGTTAAATTAAGTCATTATCTTGAAATCTATTACGCCACAATTAACTTAGCTATCGTTATATCTGGATAATCTTCTGTTTTGTGTAAAAAGGTATCGGGTCTAGATCAAATTCACAGTTTGTCATATTATTGATGTTTACTTAATGTTTTTCACCATCGTTTTGATTCAGCCACCTGAAGTAGTGTATTATGGACGAGAATGGTTGGAATTTTGTTTAGCTTAAGATTTTATTGAGACAGGACTTGCATTAACATCATGTTTGTCATAAAGCCGAGGTGGTCAATTTTATGTTTTGAGTTTCTCATTAGTATTTATTAGTAACCATTGTATATTTATGTAAGGGAGTTATCATGACTTATGGGGTAACTATTCCATGTATTAGATCAGCTGGAATTTACATAGTGTAGGTGTAATTAAAGGTTAATTAGTTTTGTGACAGCTGCCACTTTTTGTTAATGTTCTTTGTTAATAATTATTTTGGACCATAAGTATTTTATATTGTTTTATTCGTCTTTTACCAGCTATCTTTCAATGTAAATAGATTTGTAAAATTCGCTAATTGCAATAACATGTTTAAATTTTGTGACGTTATAAACAATTGCGTTCAAGAGATTTTCAAATTTTTCGATTGTTTTTAACCAAAGGTATATAGGGACCTGCAAAAGAAAACAACGGCAGTCAGTTAAAAATCAAAGGGCGCAAGCTACGTCTTCTGGATCAAGAAATATAACTAAAAAGTTGGGTTATGTTCCCATATGGTGTTTGTAAACAAACAAACGTCAGTTTTGAAATAAATTATACATACCTGTATGAGTTTCATCGAACTTAGAAGAATTAATTTCACTTTTATTATGCAATTCTTTGGAATTGCAAAGGAATTTATTTTATTTAAACAAGTTTTTCCATCGATCAACGGTTCGATAAGGAAATGGAAGCAATAGCTGACTGCATCAATTTTGTGTAGTGTACACACACTCAGCTGTTGCTTCCATTTCCTTATCGAACCGTTGATCGATGGAAAAACTTATTACCGTTATATTTTCCAGCGGAAATTTTTAAAAGGGGTCTCATGTATGGATTATTAAGTCAAAAGTAAGTGGAACATTTCTCTGGTCAGAAATTTAAATAAACAATTTCAATCGTTCTTTTATGCTTAATAAAGAAAACGCGTGTTTGTAATGTAAATCATTTGTTTATTATTCATGTGTTATGCAAGTATTCAACCATTCTATAGCACATATTATGAGATTATTTCTCGTTCAGCAACAGAACTCCAGGTGTGTTTTGATATAAGTTTCTTTGCAGGTATTGAGATTGGTAAGATAGATTTAGGTGTTTATGTTAGTTTCATGTTCAAACAATTTAAGGCTGAATTAGCCTACTGGGTAAATGAACAATTATTGAGTTGTTATATTTTTCTTTTATTAAATTACCTCGCTGCATATACAAAAATGTATAAACAGCAATAATTTGTTACAATGTTATCTGTCATTCGTTTGTAGGGATACTTTCAAAACTTTGTCAGAGAAAGGCAAGGTTGCATAATAGGTTTTAGTGCCTAACATTTCCTCCAAATGTTCTACATGTCTCTCATTGACCCACAAATTTCAGTATATTTTCACTGTTTGTGCAACATAATACTTCATGTAAAAATTATGCGAAGCTTGTGCCTTGCCGAAACCTGGTCGACTTCAATAGCAGTTGTTTGGAAATAGACAAACATTTGAAAGAACCACGTATATTATGACACAGGGGTGGATTAGGTATATCAGCCGTAGTAAGCAGGAAAAATGGCTACCTCACCATTTTTGTAAATTACGCAATGATTGCTGTTACAAATATATCAGTTTTTTTCTTTATTGTTTGATCTAAGCCCAATGCACGTTTTTAATATGAGGTAGGTACGGTACAATACAGCAGCACGGGTTGCTACATCTAATAACATATTGATTTAAGTTTGTTACTAAAATGTTGACTAGTTATAGTGAAATGAACTAACTTTCTCCACATCATGAAGCTCCTTGCTTTTCAACAATCCTCTCATCTTCATTTTGACACTTTTTCATTTTCACTGTTTGACACTTATATCTTATGGTTTTTGCAGCGTAACGCATTCCATCTTTGTTTATGCCAATTTTCCTGATTATCTTTTACATTTATGTTCATTGTTCGGCTCTGTAAAAACCTTCTGAATAATTTTTATATACAAGAATCTTCTACAAGAAAAAGCAATGGAACTGTAAACACGCCATCAAAATTTCTTCAATGGTTTTCGAACTTTGTTACTTCATACAGAGACGTCAGTGGTCACCCGTCTTTAATTTTCTTCTTCTTCCTCTTCATTTAGCCATTCTCTATTCTTTGAATATAGACGTCCTTTATACTCTTGCAATGTTCTCTGTCTTGTGCCACCTTCTATCAGTTCAGTCCCGCCCTTCTTTTCACGTCGTCACTCTATCTCATTTCCGGTCGTCCTACAGTTCGTCTTTCGCCCTCGGGTCGCCATCTAATCACTTTTTCACTCCATTTTTCTGTCCCGCTGGCTACGTGTCCGCTCAGTTCCATTTGAATGAAGCTACTGTTTTTATTACATCATCTACACCTGTTTTTGATCTTACCCGCGTGTTTGTTTTATGGCCTCTCAGCATTATTCCCAGTATTTTTCTTTCTAGTGCAACACTCTCAATTTGTTTTTTATTTCTTTCGTGAGCACCCAAGTCTCAGTCCCGTAAGGCACTACTGGTAAAATACACTGACTATACAATTGACGTTTGAGGTGTAGTGGTATTTTCATTTTAAATATATCTTTTAACTTCCCGTGCGCTGCCCATCCTTGTCTTACACTTATCTCAATTTCTATTTGTTGGTTTCCTTTACGAATCGTCAGAATTTGGCCTAAGTATAAATAATTCTCAACCCTCTGTTCATGGTTCTCTTCTATTTCAATGTCTTGTTCTCCACGGTCATCTCTTTCGTTTGTCATCTACTTGGTCTTTTGGAAATTTAATTTAAGTCCCACTTTTCTTGAAGCTTGGTGTACGTCTTCCAACATACTTGTTAGTTGTTCTTTGGTTTCTGCAAATAACACTATATCGTCTGCAAATCGTAAATGGTTTAGGCGTTCTCCAAAAATGTTAATTCCTCTATCACCCCCATCTTAAGCGTTTGTAGGCGTCTTCTAGCACCAGTGTAAATAGTTTTGGTGACATATTATCTCCTTGGCGAACTCCTTTTTTAATAGTAATCTTTTCTGTGTCCTCGTGCGATCGTACCTGAAGCGTTGCTTTATTGTATATTTGCGTAATTAATTTATTGTAATTGCTATATATTCTCGCATTTTGAATGTTTGTAGTATTGCTCATATTTCCACAGTAGCACACACCTTTTTGTAATCTAGAAATGCCACCCACATTTGGGATATAGTATTCCGCCACCTTTTCAATCACTGTTTTCATGATTTGTAAATGCTCTATTCTGCTGCATTTTACATCCTCCCATCTTACCTAGATGCTCGCGCATTCAAATAGCATTAGTAAAATTAAAGACTCTATAGAGTAATTATAGAGTCTTTAATTTTACCAATGCTATTTGAATGCGCGCGCACCTAGACAAGATGAGAGGATGTAAAATGAAGTGGAATTGCCGGCGAAGATTCAGCCGACACAGATGGGAAAACGACGGGACGAGGTGCAGCCAGAGATATTGCGAAAAATACTTCAAGCCAAATTTACTCCAAAAGGCTGAAGAGACATAATGAACGTAAAGCAGACACTGTCCTGTTTCTTTCCTGCAGCGAACATAATTTAACTTGGCAGTTGAACTGTAGCATACATCATTTTTTGTAGTATTTATAATAATAATAATAATAATAATAATAATAATAATAATAATAATAATAATAATAATAATAATAATAATAATAATAATAATAATAATAATAATAATAATAATAATAATAATAATAATAATAATAATAATAATAATAATAATAATAATAATAATAATAATAATAATAATAATAATAATAATAATAATAATAATAATAATAATAATAATAATAATAATAATAATAATAATAATAATAATTGCTACTACCCATTATCTGGCGAACCAGGCCCCTGAAGCTAAAGGTGAACTTTGATACCCAGCGACTTTTTATGATATACACCAGACGTTGGTTTAGAGTTTACATCAAAGGGCAAAATTCAAAACCGACCTAATTTACATTATTGGTTCCGCAGGTATACATATTTAACACTTTGAAAGATTGGTCACTGCATACAGGTTTCAAAATCGAGACGTGAAGTGTACATGACGCATGTGCACGTGACAGTTTTCAATTTGAAAAAGTTACACAAAGATGTGTCGCTATAATGCGTTATATTAAAGACCTAAACTAGTTCAACGCCTCTTAAGAATTAGCAAAAACAACCGGTTTACTTCATGCTGATAATGGAAAATGATAAATATTAAGTATAAATGTTTATTAAATTTTCTAATAGTTTTCCGTAATTTTCCGACCTTAAAAATAAGCCGTGATAAGGACGTTTTACTTTGCTTCATATAGTCAAGATACTGAACCAAGCGATGCACGTCATTATCAAATGATGACGTCACTTCTAAATATAACGTATAATATAAAGTAAATATAAATATAATATAAACTTAAGCCGGCCTGTTTTTGCGTCAGGTATTCAACCCACCGATGTCAAACGCACGTGGAACAAGAGTAAAGTGAGGTTAGAAAGTTATTTAGAAGTTATCGATGCAGTAATCGATACGTAAACATAGTAGCAGCTTATTCAATCTTTCAACATGGGTTGTGGTTCGCGTTTTTCACCCACGGTACTGAAACTGTAGACTTATTGTGCTTCAAGAAGTGATTTACTCCATCAGACCTGTATTGATAAGAAAAACTAAGGATGCATTCTTGGAAGATATGCGGAGAAAATTTAAGCAATAACCGCACGGTTGCGAATCTTCTGAGGCTAATTAACAGTTCTATAAGTATGATTATGTTCAGTAAAGTATTACGTAGAGTTATAGATTAACGTAAGGAAACTATTTTTACAGGCCTTTTGTTTCTCTTAGAGGAAAAGTAATGTAGACCTCACACTAATTTCTTGCGTGCAAATTGTTGAAATACTACAAATGTAGAAAATATGAAGTGAATCAAGGATTCCTGAATTTTCAATTTCTCCGCTATTGTGAGATGAAACGTCATAATATATTAAAAAAAAAGATTTTTATTAAAGGCTGCTGGTCCTCGTTGTCCAAAACCAGAATGCCACATGTTTAAACAGCCTACAACAACAAATTAAACAATTAAACTTATTACTTATATCCTAAATGCAAATACCTTGAAAAAATAATTCGTAGAATAATATGAAGTATTTAAATATGTATATTGACTATTGATGCATTAATTCTGTACTGCAAAAGAGGGTCTTAAAAGTACATAAAAAAGTTATTTGTATTTTTTTAGCTGAACGTGTTGGCCCTATGTACCCGTTACTAGTGGGGCACATGAGACCATGTAGCGGACCCAGGTGACTATGTGTACATATTAAAATCATATTTTACGGCGTAGTTATTTATACCTTTGCTAACTGGCTCTTTTTATAGTTCAATATTTCTATGTTTTACGGATATTTTAGAATATAATTCTGCACTAATAACCACGCAAAAATGCTACTTCATTGTAAAATTTAACATTTCTTTCCATTAAAATCACTTTTCTACTCAAAAACTGTTGTAACGTGCACATCACGTGCAAAAGAGAATGTAAAATCTACTTCAAGGTTGCTAGTTTTAAGTTTTAACATTACTTCAAAGATGGTACTCTCTATACTACAATAAATCTCATGGACCTCTGTGACCCGCTGGTCCCATGTGTCCTCTTCTCCCCTACAAGAATAATGTTTGATTCATGTTTTGTTAGTAAGCACATCCAATCATATAAGCGGACTATTATACCGTCATCACATATTCCAGTTCTATGATATCTTCTGATTGTGGAGATAAATTGTACCGGAAAGAAGTACTGGAGAGAGAGTAAGCTGTAACCTACGACTATACAGAGTGTAACTATTTTTAGCACTTTCCACTATAAGAATGTTAATTTCTCCAATTTTGATTTTAATGGGAGATAGTTGATCGGTGCAAGACTTAAATGGATTTAAAATTAAAACGTGTTTTATGGAAAATTCAGATACAGCTGGTAAATCGTTAGTAGCGTTTTCAATATCGTTAGGATTAAATGAATAGTAGATCTGGGTATCATCTGTATACATATGAACATTAAAGGTCCCTACACAATCACAAAGACCTCTGGTAAACAAGGTGAACAGCAAAGGTCCTAATATAGATCCCTACGGCACCCTTCCGTAACATCAACGGGCGTTGAGACAGCAGCAGCTGTTCTAACCGTTTGTGTTATATTATTCAGGTAATTCTGGAACAGATCAACTGCATCACTACTCACTAAGACCAAGGAAGTGTAATATACTAAGCAATAACTCGTGATTTATTGTGTTAAATGCCTTGCTAAAATCTAAGAGAGTCAATACTTTACATTTTTCTTCATCGCATCACAACTGTGAGTAGGTCGAAATCCTGATTGGCATGATAGAAACAACTGGTTGAATTCTGAATATTGCCTAAGTTGTGAATTAATTACTTTTTCCAATATCTTGGAGAGTGTTGATAATTTACTAATTGGCCTGAAATCCCTATACCCTGTAGGTTGTTCACATTTTGCTATTGGTGTTACCAGAACCGACTTCCAGCTGCCTGAAAATCTTATTTCTAATATTTACGAATTAATGATGTGTACTTACTGCAATATAGAAGGACAACATAATAATGGTAACATTTAATCTGTCCGATCCCGTCGAATTATTTTTTAGTGAATCGGCAATTTTTTAAACAGCACTATCATATATCAGGTTAAAACTAAACTCCCCAGCTTTATCTAATTTATTATTCTTATAAAAATCTAGTTCGCGTTGAGGAATAGACATATATGGAACACTGTTAACAAAATAGCTATTAATTTCATCAATATTAGTTTCAAAGATGGTGTTTTCATTTAATCTAGAAGGTAGTACGAATGCTCTGCATTCTCTTCTTAATACCTTAACCTTAATACCTACTCTACTTAATACAACTTAATAATAATAGAATTGTTAGCGCGAGCAAGTTTAAATTGTAGGTAAGCTCTTTTCTCGTTCTTTATGACGGTATTTGTATAATTGCGTAACGTCCTGTAATATTACCATGCAGCAGCAGTTTTTATACATTTGAATTTATTTTTTACCTTAACCCTCAAACGCGTTAGTAGTCGAACATAATCTGTTAACCAAGGTGAATGCTTTATTGTTATAGTAATAATTTTCCATAAAGCAATATGGAGCATGTTTATAAAAAGATTCAATATGCGACTGCTACTTTTTGATTAATTTTATTTTCGTAGAATATATCATCTAAAGAGAGCGTTTGCAATTCAGAATATAAATTTGAAATTCCTGTATTTACGAACAGTGGGAGAATAAGTATCTTTTTCACATGCAATTTCGCAAACTGCTAAGTCATAATTTGAAAAATGACAATTTATAACAAGTGAAGGTTATGAAGTTATAATTATGTCTAAGAAAGTGTTTTTCTTGTAAGTTCTGTACTTATTTAGCTAAAATTTAAAGATTCTAACATATTAATAAAATATTCCGTAGAAGGATTGTAATTTTTGATGTCAACCGCTCTAGAGGATACATTTCCCGATCTCGCTTATAGCCAAAATGTCAAAATTTGCAATTAATTCTTTAACTTCATTAATTTTAAGTGTTGATGTTACCAATTGGCATATAGATAAACTAAAACCATCTCTTCTTGAAAAGTGTTAAACTGTGTCATGTTACTGAACTAAAATGATTCAGTTACAGTACAATTCTCTTGACGATTTCGAACAGAAACTTTGCTGAAATCTTCCGTAAACTCCTACTACTATCCAATATAAACGTTCCTGTATCAAAAGAATATCAATCTTATTTTATCTACTAAAATAAGCGTTATACCTGAGGAAATAACCTCAAAAGGCCGTGATAAATGATAAATCTCGAAGCCAGCTCACGTAGCTATCGTAGTTAACTGGTCTTAAGAGAGTCCTGATAAATTTAAAAAAGCACCTTAAAGTCGTTAAGACGATGAGCCGCCGGCAAATTGAGCTGAAAATATGCGCCAAGTTTTTATTCTTTGTGACAACGGTTTACCGGCTCACTTATCTGCGGGCTTAGCTCAATCTATTTTAATTCCCATTCACTGTGCTTCTCCTTCGAGCTAATGACTATTTAGTACAGAGATTTCCGGGTTGCTAGCTGGATATTGATAAGTGTAATTTTTCACGGGATTTTCTAAACGTGCCGCAAAATTTCTTAATTCATTTCAAGCAATTTTTACTACCTTTTATAATTTACGAGTGTATACCTAGATTGAAGTGGAAAAAAGGATAAGAGAACTTAAAAGTGATTTACTCGCTATAGTACACGTTCTATTAATTAATTGTGATAAATAACGTTTCAAAGTAGAAAGTAATTTAAAAGGCAACATTAAATTAATGCAAGTTTCTGAAAAAACCTTGACGGAAACAATGCATCAAAGAAAACTTGAAAAATAATGGTAAAATCTTTATAGGGTTTTTCGTTATTAGTAGGTGGTATTACACAATAATAAAAGAGTTTTATTACAGTTTTATAAAATTGTTTTAAACTATTCAATATTATGTTGAACTGTATTAAATACTGAGTGATTATTTAAAAGCAGTGCCGGGTAGGAGAGGGGGGGCTGCGGTATTATTAGTCCCCAGCGGTAAAATTTACGCTGCTTTAAGCGCTGCTCACTGGAAAAATTTTCACATTTTATGATTTTAACTTTAGCACGTAAAGTTCAAACTACATAAAATTTACAGGCATAATATATTTCGAATTATTCTTAACAAAATGTTATTAAATTAATAACCATGTTTTGTCGTAAAAATTTAATATTTTTTCAATTGTTAGGCTCGAGGCAAAAATTTAAAGAACAAAGCGTTAGCTGAGTACTTGAAAAGAAGTCAAGAACCTGAAAATTGACAGCGAACACGTATCAAACAATATTTTTTGTATTTGTTTACACAAGATTTTTAAAAGAATTAATTTATTATACATCTTGAGGTTAATTTTGACAGTTGTCAAATTAGGTACGTGTACAATAAGTCATAAAAGTTTGCAAATTAAGTTATATACTTACCATTTTATCGGTTATGTAAAACTAATACAAAAAATAACTGATGAAGTAATATATAAATCTGCCAAGAAAGATCTAGGAAAATAATGTTAAAATAGTGAGTTCTTAAGTACGTCGTTCATGTTCTTTCACTTGTGTTATAAATGAGAACAAAATGATTTTATTTTGCAGTTTTTTGTTGTTGTTAGTTCCTTCAGTCATGGAAACACTTTACTCCCTCAGGGAGTAAAAGTGCTACTTTACTCCATCTTTTTGGGGGACTAAAGTAGAGCCTTATATATAGCACGTGTAAAATAGTATATTATATACCCAGGGACTAAAGTGCATCTTTTAATCCCGAATGTGAGTTTTTGAGGGATTAAAAGGTACTTTAGTCCAGTGGTATATACGCTATTTTTTGCACGTCCTAAAGGACTTAATCGCAAAAATTCAAAATTTCGAAAATTTTTCCGAAAACTTCGTTGCATGTCATTCTGACAATTGAACTCTCCAAACGTCAAAATCACATAGTTTCAGGATAATAAATCCTAACTTGTACCGCGATTACTTTTTTTTTGTTGTTTACTTATTGTTGTTGTAATGGAAACACTTTACTCCCTCAGGGAGTAAAAATGCTACTTTACTCCCTCTTTTGGGGGACTAAAGTAGAGCCTTATATATAGGACGAGCAAAATAGTATATTAAAGTCATAAGGCAAGATTTATTGCACGAGTCCAAATTTAGAAAACGAGCCGCTTGCGGCGAGTTTTCTATAGGACTACTGCAATAGTGACTTATGAAACGAGTTTTTTATGCTATTTTTTCCATTTTTCGTATTTTATTCCCTTTTTAAATAAAATAAATCGCAATTTCAAAATTTAGGGATTTTTGTGGTAGTTGACAACACTGATGTGACATTTGAAAATTCATTGATTGACACAGAAAATTTAACTAGTTTTTGTCAATTTTCTGTTTTTTTTAATTATTTTTCAATGCTACCAACTTTGAAAAAGTTGGGCTATTAAAGCACTCAAATGAGCTATTAACGCACTGTTTTGAGTGCTTTAACAGCTTTATTATAGACAATAGAAAAGAAATTTAATGATTGGGCCATAGATATGTTCCACTCTTCTCTACTGGGTTTTATTACTCATCATATCTTTCAATACTTTTAGTGTAATCACAATTTAAAAGAAATAAATGATTTACACACATTCATATCAACATCACATTTATACGAATATTCTTAAACATTGATCAGATTTTACTCCCTTGAACCTATACAAACACCAACCTACCGAATTAAAGGACCTTTCAGCTCGTTCGTGGAAAAAGATCCCTTATAGACGTTTCGTTAGGACTCATAGTATTTTGGTTAAAGCGCAGGCAAACCCTCTCTACGCTCTCATTTGCCTGTAACCGACCAGGTATAGTCCTCTGCTCTAGCCTGGATCACAAGGCCAGTGCAAGATTCTAACACAAGACGAAATACATCTCTAAAATATAAAAAATCTAGCACAGCATCTTTATCATTTATAACGGCCAAATCATCACTGAACACCAGATAGAGACTCAAATCTTTGTCGACGTGCCTCAAATCTAGATGCTTCGCAATTCTATAAAAGACACTACAACGTCTCCATTTTCCGTCCAACGATTCGTCACATCCGGAGATTATTTGATCGAAGTCCTGGCAAATACTTCCTTATTAGATAAATTTTCACCATATGCTTCTCGAATTCTCAACATTTCCTACTCTAACAAATGGAAATTGGTAGACGCCCTCCTGTTCCCCAAACCAAACAGAACTTCCTCGGACTGCATAAAGGTTCTACCAACCTAAGGCACTGTTAAACGTCATATAAGTAGAAGCTGTTTGAAAAAATCCTGCTTGCTGATAGAGTGCGTTAAGTAGTGCAAGAGTTTTACCATTTATGCGACACCCAATTCAGATTTAGTGCTAACAGGTCCACCACCAATCTGATATCCTTTCTTCGCAATATTATTAAAACTGTTAACTCCCGAAATTGTAGGCATCGAATGTGCTTTTGGCAAGATTTGGCATAACGTAATTCTACGGAAATTATTAGACGTCCGAGTCCCTTACGCATTTGTCAGGAGTATATACAGGCTTTTGACCCGCGGTCCCTACGTCCCTAGTCACGTCAATTCCTAACGTGGCAGTATACGTTACCACTAATCTATGTGTTATAACGCCAAAGCATTTATATACCTTTGATGCTTGTTCTAAAAAAAAAATTAAAATTTATTTTATTAGACGAATTGAATTGCTGATATGTTTTCAAGAAATGGCAAAAAGTCTAAATTTTTGTAATTATATGTAATAAATCTTGAATAAATTCCATCTAGATTAATTTTACAGATTGTTCATAATTTACATAAAAGTGAAGTGACTTCATAGCCACCCGCTACTTTTTACGTTTTAATGCCTTCGAATATTGAACCTTTACGAGAACATACTGTAACATGGTATGCTAGGCTCAGTCGTAAAACTATTGTATTCTATGTAGAAAAAATTCCAATTCGGAGTTCGTTGCATTGAAGTTTTTCTTTATGTAATATTAACAATTGGATATAACTATCATTAGCATTATCTTCAATGACAATTTGACATACTGAAAAACCTTATTTGTCAAAAATTTTACAAAATGTAAACATTAAAGTAGGTTACCCCACTGAACGACATGAGCAGGTAAGAATTTAATGAAGTTGTATAACGTATACTTTATACTTATAATAATAATAATATTTTATTTATTTACCTCACGATGTTTCACCCATTAACAATTTAAACAGATGTAACTTAAACCTTGTAACACAAACCTTCTTGCGATAACCTTTTATTTATACTTTACTTTCAGGTATTGCTTCAGGTAAGAGTCGACTACTGCCTTCGCCTTTCTATTTGAATCAACTAATGTTGATTGATTATTTTTATTTCTGTCAAAACTCCGTCTTCCCTATGTACCTGGAATAATCATCCCTGCTAGCTGTGTATTCCAAAATAATATAAGCAATATCGCCCGCGACCACATCCCCGACCACATCGCGGATCAGGTCGGGGATGTGGTCCTGAGAATGCCAGGAATGTTTACATTTGCTTTAATTTATTGGATAAACAACTTATAAGTATCGTATTTTTTTAAAACATCAAAATGAAAGAAAGCATTATTGAGTTCATAATAAAATATGTACTGAATCGCTTTCTTTAATTAGAAATAACCTTGACATCATCCATCGGTGGAATTACAAATCAACCCTTTATTATGAAACGAAAACTCTAGTTTTTTTCTTAATTTCATTCTTGATTTAGTTTAAAAATCGATATAATTAATTAACACAGAATTTAGGATTCTGAATTCCAGTGTGCAAACGATGTACAATGATTTCCTATAAAGGACTTTCCATAAAATTTGGTAAGTGATAATCTTCCTTTTGGTTTCGGAAAATATCATGTTTAGGAATGTAGGCTTGTTCCAATTCATTTATTTTTTGTTTCACAGCCGCTTCCTTTTTTAAGTTCCCTTGCATTTTGTCATATTCTTCCAATAAAACAAACTGTATTTTACTTATTTATTTGATTACATTTATTTACAAAAAAAGTCAAATTATATTTATTAAAATTTAGTTAAGGTTATTGGCTTCATAATTTCTCTACTAATGGTGTTTAAATAGAGGTATTCTAATTAAATAGTAAAAAACTTAAAAAAAACGAAGTGATCGAAGTAGGCGTTGTGTCTCTAGCGAAAAGGTGATGGAACTGGTCCTATTGACCATTTGTTCATCGTGGATATTTGAAAAGTTGAACGTAGTGGTCGTTCTATGTCCCTTTTCCCCTCTATGCCCAATTTCAGAAATTGGGCGAAGTGTACTTCCCTTTGGGTAATAGGGTACTAAAAACAGGCGGGTGAAGTGGTGCGGAACTAATAAATCTATTAAGCTGTTATAAGTTGTTATGGTGTTATTTTACGAAGTTCAGCATAGTGCTTTATGGAAAGCGACGTGCCACATTTTAGAATAACACTCCTTTGACGACAATAGGTACCTGTTAATCATAAATAAATCCAGCTCTTGTATTTCCAAGCACTTATATCCTACTAATTGCCTTACCTCGTCGAGCTTTTGTTTCAGCGGTACTCAAAGTTTGTGCAAAATATCTTTTTAATAAAATTACACATAAAAATTTGTCGGTAGTAGCTTGCAATTAATTTAACTAAATAGTTAAAGTAGTACTATATTATCAATTAATTACAGTGAAATGGCATATACTCCTGTCGTACTTTGGACATAATCTTTTCAGAAATACCACTCATTTCGGACATTAGCTTCACTATATTTGAATTTAAGATTCGATTCAAATGATAGTCCTTGAGATTCATTATTATTTGCTCTTCCGAAACAATTAGATGCTGGCCAGGTTTCCGTTGAACCATTATTCGATTAAAACTTGGTGCAAAAACAACAAAAGCACAATAGATATAATCACAACTCAAAATGTTGAAACAACTTTAAATAATAGATGACAAAATGATAAATTAAATATGGGGAAACTTCTTATATACATGTACAGAATAATTGTCTTGTTAAATTGCAATTAGTATTAAGAGGCAATAATTATGCATACATTAAAATTTCAATATTTGAAAATACCTAAATACAAATTTCTTACTCTTGTTACTGTAGTAATTAAGAATAATTTGTTTAAAATTCTTTATAATTGCTCCTTATAAAATTCCATGTTGATAAGGCCTATTAATAGTTATCTCATTGGTAAACAATTTCAATGTTTAATTCAAAATTTAATATTAAACCTGTGTGGCTTGTTACTATGAAGCCGTTTAACATATAGATATGTTATTAATAGATTTTTAGTTTTACATTGTATTATTTTATATATTATGAACGGATTTTTAAAAATGTATAACTATTTTCACGTTTTAGTTTAGTTTCACAAGTATTAAATTTTGTTTGGAACTTCTGATTTTACTTCTAGTAAATTTTAACCGTTGGTCGCTTGCGAACAGAGTACCATAAAATTTACATGGCCCTATCTTCCTAGTACTAAACTTCATATATGAAACGTTGTATAAATACTATTATGTTAGCATCATGCTTACATTGCTATACCATTTCTTCTTTTAAATTTATTTTTTTAACTGATATTGCTGTGTTATTATTTTTCATTTTGTTTTTTAAACACTGCATGTTTTAATTCAAAATGTAGGTATGTATGTTGGGTGTGTAAATTTCAAAACTGAAGTTTCATTAAATATCTTAATTATGTTGTATGTAGGTAGGTAGTTTCTAAAAAAAGTTATTTATCTATTGATAAAATTTTAAATTAAGCTACAATGAATAGAATGAACGAATTATAACGTAATAATAACGAATATATCTTTCTCTTAAAAGAGTGTTATTGTTTGAGCACGCTTGGAAAATTTATCTGCAGTTTGCACTCGAACTGTCCATTCGTTGCGTATAATTGGGACTAAACAAGTTCAGTGCTGCGTACTAATTGATGTCTATTGCTACATTGTTTCTAAATACTCAGTTCCTGAATTAACAGAAAGCCTTGTTTAAAATTAATTAAATAGTATTGTTCGCAACTCAATTGTTTAATGAAACTAAAACGGAGTATACTAGTGAATATTGTTTCGCGCTACTGAATTTAATAACGCCGTTCCATCATTAATTAACAGTTTCCAGAACTTCCATATGCAAACATAACATACATGTTTCAGCATTATTTCAGTTTAGCTATAAATTAAACAATAAATAAGCCGCGTTAACAAACCGTACATAAATCAAACAGGATAAGCTTAAATGCCGGGATAGGTGCATATATATCTGCACCAACACCTGCGTTTGATTTGGCACAAATAAAAAGATTTTAAAGTTATAAATGATCCAGGTAACAATCCCACAATTGATAGTCCACCAAGGATTAGCAGAAGTGGCGCACGTTTGATCCGAGCTATAAATTATCGGACTAAGTTAATCCCGTTATGACGACCTAACCATAACCAACAACTACCTGTGTTTAACATGTTACGCACAAATGGGTTACTCCATCGTGTTTGTACTGTATGTACACCTTATTATAACATTGTGTACTTTCAATGTGCCATTAAAAATAATAATGATAATATGGAATAATAATGATACGAGAATAACGATTAAAAAATGTTAATACGGTTTTTGCATACAGATCTATTATGTTTCTTTTAAAGATTTTATTTTAAGAGCTACATCGAAAAATGAAATATAGACAATAAGAATAAGTCCCAGACAGAATTTTTTAGGTCGTTGTTTTAAAAACTCAAAACCATAGAAAAGAATAGGTTTATCAGAATACTCTCACAGCTTGTACAAGAAAATCAGAAACATTTTAATTCCGTGAATACGTATTACTTACTTTTTGAAGATTTTACAAAATCATTATTTAAAATTTTACTCTTTTGTAAATTTTAAGTTAAAATATTTAAAAATCGACCACTGCTTATTTTTCTAATTTTATTTTGTATATGTATTAACTGTTAATAAGTATTATGTATATAGTAGGTTGGGTAAGCAGCTACAATTTATATCTGGATCTAATTTAACAATTTTTGAATTTGTTCTTTAGATTGTTAAAGTCATACAGTCATTTCTTAGTAGTCTTTCAACTAACTTGTAGCATTTAATTTTTATTTACCTAGCATTGATAGTTGGTTGCCACACTGTTTCCACCTGGTTGGTCTCCAAGGGAATGCTCGATTGCTTTTGAAGAAAAATAAACAAAAAAAAAAGAATTACAAATTTTTCTAGAATGACGCTTTCCTTGTAAAATAATTCCATTAAGAGGAAAAATAATTACGAAAAATCCCAAAACACAGTTAAGATAAGATAACAATTAATTTTTAGTACAGGCGACATAAGATCACTAGAGATTTTTCGACACATAGGAGTGCCGGCTAAAAAACCCCTTTTTATAGAAAAGGTATGTTTTTCGTTTTTCAAAAGATATTTTCGTCCCTGGATCTTCGATTGTTTTTCTGTCTGCCTCTTCTTAACCATCGACGTAGGAAGCGAGTCTTTTGATTCGCCAGATTAAAATCTTCTCTTCCCGAAAATAAAAAAAGTAACAACCTGAGATCCCTGCCCCTTATTCATTTCAGTTTGAGTCTTCGTGGCAGGAAGGCAGTTTTCTAAGTTCACTTTATCTTATTTGGTAGCTTCATTTAATGAATATCTATTGTTATTATTTCTCATTGTATTAATTATTCAACTTAAGTGGTTTTTGGGACATTGTTTACCAGTTACACCTAATTATTTGTGTGATATAATGATATCATTATCAAAGTGCACTCGAAAACCTTCGCGTTGTTTACGGAAATATTACGAACGCAGTCTCATCGGCAACAAAACAAACCAAATTGTAGGAGCGAAAATGTTTGATTGTGATTTACCTTCCGTGTCGATCTCAGATCTTCGAATTAGCTCTGAAAAGTAGTTTTGATGCAGTATTGGGTGCTACTTCCGGATCAATTATAAATTTGTTTAAAAGGTTTAGAGAAAGCTGGTCGACCATAGACAATACAAAATATCGTAATGGGATAGATGTATGCGTTAATATGCTGGAATTTCGGCAAGCACAGTTATGCCAAAAACAGCATAGAGATGATTATGGCGATTAAAGAGTTTAGAACTGACCGTGATCTTCCTGGTGGTACTCCCCAACGAAAATTCCTATTTCGCATTTCTGGAGCCAAGTCATGCTAGGTGAATGGCAAATGCTATATATGTCTTTAATACTTATTTATTCAAGATCAATCAATCAGTCAATTAAATTGACTAAGAAAGAGAAGGATTCAGTTAGGAGGGTATGTATTTATGCACATTTCTTTAGTCAATTTTGTTAGTTGTTACCCAAACCAGAACAAATGAGGGATAAAACGCTTTTCCAAAATTTCCATTAACCAGAAAATTCATTAACACTATTAAACTTGTTGTATAATAACTATAATTAAATTAATTTAAAACTCAAATCACATTCTGGGTTAAGTTTTATATATCGAATTTAATAACCACCACAAAGTCGGATTAGAGAAATTTACTAGAGAAGCCAGGGAATTTCGGAAAATCACCCTCACTTGTAGTTGTTCAAATTCAATCACCGTTTAAACGTCATAAATACTTTAAAGAATTACAACTGAATTAGATTAATAATCCTCAGGCAGTTCGCAAAAATTCGTAAAAGTTTCAAAGCGTACCGCAAGTGCATGTATGCAGATGAAACCGAAAATCTCAGCAAAATCCTCACTTAATTTGAATTTGTTTAAAGTTAACAAATCTGTAAATTTCAAAGTTTAACTGTTTTTACAAAATTGACTTAAACAAAAGTGCAAGACTGTACCAAGTACCAAAACTTAACAAGTTTAAATTTCGAATTTAATAACCACCACAAAGTCAGATTAGAAAAATTTTCTAGAGAAGCCAGGAAATTTCGGAAAATCGCCCTCACTTGTAGTTGTTAATGGATTATGTTAAAAACATTGTTTTTCATTATGACCACGAGGAGCGTGAAATAATCATGTTTACAATTATTGTGTGCGAATCAACATTGGGTTAGATGTAGGTTCGCCTGTTTAAAAGAAGCTTTTTAGCTATTTAATGCTAATTTACCATTAGCTATGCATTAGCGTTCGATATTGTGGTAATTTACAATTTTTATTATTTTAGAAACACATTTATATTAAAATTGGATGATTTGTGAAGTACACAATCTATTGTCAAATTACCTGACTGCGTCCGCGTATTTATTCAATTAAGACTTAACGTAAAAATATATTTTTTGTATAAAATTCATATACGTAGCAAAATTATCACCCATGTTGGGAATCGAACCCAGGACTTCCTGCACTCCGGGAAATTACTATGTTCGGACAGTTGTATGTTAGCATTAATATCTAACTCGTATGAAAAATTTGCCATTCCATTGGTAATCACCTTAGGTAACGCGGACTGTAAACGCAGATGGTAGCGTAATTCCCGGAGTGCAGGAGGTCTTGAGTTCGATTCCCAGACGAAGCGATGTAAATTAACATATTAACTATTAAGTACTACAATTAATAAACTATTAAGTTTACGTTGAGTTTTTAATTATTTAAATTGAGTTTTTTATGAGCAATTATATTTCAAGAAAAATCTATTTTTGTAGTACTATTTTTAAATTCCTCTTGTTACCTAGGCTAACTAGTAAAAGCTCTAGTCTAAACTAACTAAACTAGTTCCATAAAAGTAAAAATGATTGTAGTTTAACATAATTAAATTACATGTGCTTCTCATAAACTATTTACATCTAGTTTATGAGTTTATTTACTGTCGATTTTTAATATTATACTGGGTGACACAGGGAGTAGGGCTAAGCTTACATATATCTTCTTTGTTTCTATATAATGTAGATTTTGATGAAATTTGGTATGGATATGTTATACTTAAATTCCATTTTTTGAGCTAAGACTCAAAATGACCGGAAATGACCTCAATATCTGATTTTTAAATTAAATATACCCTGTGTATTTGGATTTTACGAGTCAAAATTATTATACCCTCGTTGTCAAATTTAATTTTAGAAATAGACCTTTAAAATACAATTTAAAATAAAATAAAATACAATCAGTGGTTCTTCTCCCTTTAATCTTTTTTAATTTAAGAGTTGAAGCAAAATACACCTTAATATATATCGGTCAATTCGTAATTTAATTTTCTATTTAATGGTAAAAATTACCCGAACTGTTCCCATTTAATAAAAATTCAGTTATGGGAGAAAACTGTTTTAAAAATATTCTGGCTTTAATAAATTAGCCATAGTTTATGATATTGGTGAAATTAAATTTTTTGGGTTACTTTAGTATTATTCCTTAACATTGCGCCTTCTAAGATGAAAAGAAAATTTAAGTATAATTTTTTTTCGAAAAATGTTTAAATTTGGTAAAGTGAAATATAATTTGAAATAGTGAAATAGTCTGTATCTGAAATAATCTAATGATATCGAAGGAGGGTTGTTAGAAGACTTTTCTCTGTATCTCAGCAATCCATAATTTCTTTTAATTTTTTTTTGAGCCAAAAAATTCCTCTTTTATTCTCTTTAAAAGGAGATGTTACAATAGAGATAAGATGTGACAACATTTTAAAGTTGGTGGGATGGGAGGGTAAGATGCAAAATGTTGACTATGATATATTTAAATGTCTGTCCCCCTTGAAAAATAAATTGACTTGTTTTTGCTGAAATCGATATTTTCTATAGTTTAGGAGATATTCAATGTGGGAAGTTTTCAAATGAACACTCTGTATAGTGACAATTGGATGATCATTTTTTTCATTAACTTTTTCGTACGTCCAAATTACTGAATACTTTATAAAGCAGCCTCAAACTAGGTATTCGTTGACAATAAAAGAATCCATAAACATTTACGAATAAGCTTTTTTCAATAATTACCTAGCATTGTTTATGGAAACTTGTTTCAGTTGTTGTCAGTGATACAACATTTATTAAATAAACCAAACTAGTTGAAATGATACAGGAATTTACAGCAACACGGTTAAATAAATCTGCTAAATATGCTATAAATCGTGCTAAATTTTAGTTATTACGTAATACCATAGAGATTCAATCGCAAATTATCTATTTTATCAGGTAAATGTTTGCGTAAAACCGAAAATGATTTTTCCATCGAATTCAAAAAGACAAAACAGAACAATAATTTTATCTCGATTCATCATACAAGTTTTAATTTTGTTACGTTGTTGATCACGATACGTATCTCAATGGAATATAATACCTGTCAATACTTTGTTATTAGCTTCGATTTTACTGTGATTCGGTAATTTGTCAAAGCCACTTGCGAAATTCTAATTAAGGATATCAAGTTACCCATTACTAACAAACCTGCAGACTGCAGGTACGTACTTTGAATATTTTAAAAGTTCATCTAAAAGAATGTAGTTGAAAGTATAGGTTTCACGATAAGAAATTCAATTAGCTAATTAAATTAAAATTAATTGACTAATTTTTAAAACATAAGATCAATAAATATTTTCCCGTTAACCAGTGTTTACTAAACTTAAATTAAGAACATGTTTAATAATTATTTGTATGTCAAGGTCGCGAAATGTCTTGTTAACGTACTGAGAGAATAATTGTCGCCGAGGCCGTTTACGGCCGAGGCAGGACAATCTTCAGGACGCTAACGAATTTCGCGGACATGGTATATACAACTTTTTATGTACAACCGTAAAAAATATGTAATTACAAATTCCATTGCTTGTAAAAACCAACGGTTTAATTCATTGTAAATGGAGAGCCGGCTTTCATGTTCATTTGCAGCGTTTCTATGGAGATTTGTTAGCCACAAAATGAGTATTGCTAATTGCAAAACGGTAACAACTTTTAACCGCAGTTAAATCTGTCGGCTGCCAGCTAACTAGTGTGAGGTCGTGGGTCTCAGAAGAGTCTTTTGTAATGGGTGCAAAGAGTCGTCTAGAATAACTCCAGTATTTGCCGACAAAATCTGAAAAGAACAACACATTTGCGACTATGTACTTCCAATGTGGTCGTATGTACAGTTGCGGCCGAAAAATTTTCAACGGTCTATTGCGACTGTGTAATTTCGACTTTTCAACTCTCATAAGAGACGTCACTTTTATTCATTCGAAATGGCATACAAGCCAGATTCAGTCGATGTAAATATCAGAAAAATGTGCTAACTTGATAAATTACCGTTGGAGATTTTTCGGCTGCAACTGTACCTTTCCCAATATAGATATCTGGATAACTGTACATATAAACCCCCAGATAACACGCATACGAATAATAAGTCTTCCTGTATGATATACAGTGCTTTATTGTCATCATTTAAAACAAATTAACAGTTAAGTCGATTAAGTGTAATATTTTTAATCAAGGTGATATAGCCTTGGCAAAAATTATACGCAACTTATTAATTCTTATATACATTTGAACGAGGTGAGAATTCATGCGAGCGGGACTAATTTCTTTAAATCTGACTTAAACTCATGTCTCAAAAAAGGCAACCAAAAGGATACGGTAAATTAACGCGGCTACCTGTGCTATAGATTGCGCAATCATTAACCCCAGATGTTAATTGTTTAACATTTACAGAGCAAAGATATGCGTTTACACGCTCGCACATTCCTATCAAAGTAAACTGATAATCTAATATATATGAAATAAACGATACAGGTGTGTTCTTTCAATCTGAAGAGGAACGCCACCAACCGACTTGAACGTAGCGTTATCCAAGAGGGCAACCAGCATCCAAGTAACTGTCCCTAAGCAAGAAGCTAAGTGTAGTGGTCTTTTAACAACCCAAATATACAACAAAGAGTGTATGACTGAAGTAAAAGTAAAGAATAACTAAAAAGTTCTATAACAAACAAAATCAATTACCAGAATCCACAAATCAAAGTTCGAATAAGTACCTTTGATGGAATAAGTACCTTGTGAAATAGTTATACTGCTTCAAAATACGGTTTACAGTGATTAAACAAGGAATTTTGTTAAAAGAATTACAGTGTACGAAGTGGAACGTAAAGAAAAGTTAAATTTACAAACCTTCAAGAACGTGTTCCTAACCTCCAAAATAACTAGCAGTAAATCCCTTATGGTAGCAATATAAATTGTAAATCAGTACCCAAAATTAATTATAAATCTGCACAAATGCAATTTCCATTCTATAACTCAAAGGGAAAATCAATTTAACGACGATGCCACTAAAACATTCTTTTAAATAAGTTGCTCTACGAACGAACGAACGAACACTTATCAACAGGAAATTACTTCCGAACAAAAAGATAATTAAAAGGAGAGATAATACGAAATTCTCTAACGCTATACAATAGAACACAAAAGCATAGCTATACAGGGTGCTACGAAATTAGTACGTAACAAGATTACATAAGTAGACAATTAGTTTTTACTTTAAAGCCCGTTAGTAAGGGTAACGGTCTTTAAAGTGCATTAAAGTCCGTTACCCTTAGTAACTGCCGCAAAATTCCATTTCGCGTTTTGTATGGTATACGCGATGACACATAACAGTGTTTAAAGGTATATTTTTGCTAGATATTTCTAATATTTTCTTTTGAGTTTTCTTTGCGTTTTGTGCAAGTTTTTTGGCAAGGCAGTTTGCCAGTCTTTAAGGATCATCTTTCTTTTGCATATTCTTTACTCATATATTTCACATCTCAAGTTTAACACCATCTTGTTCAGCTACTTTCCTAATTTTGAATTTACTTAATGCTTGCCTAACTTCGGTTCTTTAGAGTCCCTTCTGTCAGTTCATCTTCTCTGAAGTTTTTTGTTGGATCTTTGGCACAGCCAAATAATTTTTGAAATACTCGTACCCTGTTTCCTTAACAGCATGTTTTAAAATTGTTATTATTCTTTCCTTGTTTTGACTGATTCAATGTTTCTTGTCTTGTCCTTTTTTCAAAGTCCTTAATATTATATACTATAACTAGCATGTCTCAGTCTTTGTTTATCCACTCTTTACCTCAATTCTTCACATGCTTTTTGTTTCGCCTCCTTAATTAGTTTCTTAACTTAACTACTTCTTCTTCTGGCTAATAGTAACCCTAGTAGTGTTCTCTATTTGTATGGGTTCAAATATTATTCCTATAATTTTTCGTTTTCAAAAGTTAACATCGCTTTTTCATTCTTATTTGTCATGTTTCATGCCTCGCATATGTTAGGGTTGGTTTTATTATCGTGTTATTCGTAGTTTAGCATTTGTGCTCAGAAGCTTAGATTTTAGTAATTTCTGAACTGAACCATTAAAATTGTGTTTTTTGTTATAATATTCCCACTGATGTTGGATTTTGGACAGCAGAATGTAAAGCTAAGTTGAATATTGGGGCTGAAAATGCATTGTCTTGATATTAAAGTATTCTGTAGCACTTTTTTCTATATGTGCTTTTTATTGCTATGAATTTAGTGGGTACCTACTTGTTTTAATCTTTTTCTGATCACATTCCTACATATTGTGATGATGATCTTTGAAAACATATTAAGAACCTGTTATTCTATATTTTATTATCTACGGTTATGCTATTTAAGATATTATTTACTTTTTATAATGATCTCAGGGTCTTATAAATCTATATGTAGTTTTATTTTATCATATGAAAGTTTGAAGTGACTGTCCAGAAATATTTGTCAAACTTGACAGATGAATTGACTTAACCTAAACAACTCTATAACTGAATACTATAAAATCTAGTAAGTATTAGATTTATCTCTTTGGTATGTAAATTTTATTTATTTGATTTATTCTTTCAGAGTATATAGGAATTCACTTACGGTTTTTATAGTGATCTGAGTTTCAAGGTAAGTATTCACTTTTAGAATAAACCTTCTTTGTAGTAACACTGTTGAAACTTTCATATAGAACAAAAGCCTACACCTTTCTCTTTCTTTATTTATTTAAAACACTTTTTTCATAACACAAACTTGATGAACTTAGATGTGCTTTTCTTCCTTCTACCCCTTCAGGTTCTGTCTGCGATAAGTGGTGTAATTGGACTCCTTCACCGTCGCTGCCGACACCCTGAAAATCAGCTTTCGTCCTGGATGTCTGACAGTTGCTGAAAGGTGTAGGTAACTTTGTCGGAAAGTATTTTCCTTCCTACATAATATGTACTGTTGACTTTAAACTCTTTTTCTTTCTTTTCAGTTGGTACATATCACTGGTACATACTGCTCATCGATGAATTTACTTGTAGATTATTTTGATGTCTCGCCTTCAACACTTTATGACCATTGGTATGTTTTGAAAGTTTCGGTAATTTTCTTCTTTATTTTACTTTCTTCTTATATTTTGATAATTAAAACTCGGTGAAAGTTTATATTATAGTTTAACTTTTATTATTTTAACTTTTAACAAATTTTAAAATGGATACATAAATTTTACATATTGAATTCTTTTTGATAATGTTTTTTATTTACCTTAAAGACCAATTCAATTTAATTCTCGTTTCTTATCTCAATACCCCGACCAACCTTGGTTATACCATGGGTTATACCCATAGTATTTATCTTATTTATCTTGGCTCCATGAAACCTCATTAATTGTCTCTCTTATTTATTCTCATTTTAATTAATGGTAAAATTTTATTATGGTAACCGTGATCTAGGCTATATTGAGATCATATTGTTCTATTAATTAAATTTTATTTATTGTTATTAAATTATATATTCATTGTCATTTTATTATTGGAACTAATTACAGTTTCTTTTTCAGAATTAAAGTGCAAGTGAACTTCTACTATCTCTAAACAGTTCTTTTATTTGAAATGAAATCATGTATGGATACCAATCAATAAATCTACACTTATCCTGAATCCTTGTGATAAATTAATTGAAATATGTGTTTAAACAATAGACTTTCTCATAAAATTTTAATGACTGATGGGCCCTACCTAAACCATAAATATAAGAAACGAGTCATCATAAATCACCTAGGCAACCATGGGAGACTCCGAAGACTTTAGTGCATTCCATTTCTCTCTCTATTGCTACCTTTTTATTTTCATATATTTGTTACACAATAAAGAGAGATGGAATACAATAATGCTTTAAAAGCAACCCGCTGTTGCCTAGGTGAAAAATATTCTGGAACTCATTTAATCACATCTAACAATGTTCATGAATAATATTCTAAAACTGAACAATCTTTGTAATGATCAATCAAAATAAAATGAATTAAAATAGACCATGATGGTAAAGTAACATCGCGGTATGCTATCAAATGCCTTCTTATAGTCTATACCTAAATAGACTATACATGTCAATATCATATTCGTAATATTGTTCTCTAATTTGTCTTATTATTTGGTTGTTATCGATTATTGAAGTATTTTTTCTGAAGCCTGTTTGATATATGTGTTCAATATGTGGTTTTAATCTCTTTTAAATTATTGTTAGAGAAATTTTAGATGTTGTACAGAGCAAATATATTGGTCTGTAGTTGCTGCATTCAGCGGTAGTGCCTTTTTATAGATTAGTTTTGTTATTCCAGTTTTCTAATTAACTGGGATAGATTCTTTACTTATTCTTCTTCGAGTGCCGTACTCTGTCGCAGAGCGTTACCGCCCCTCCTATACTTGTGTTGTGCGTGTCCATCCCAAGTACATAGTACTTGTTTTTTATTAACTTCAGGGAAAATTTCTGGGCAAAATATATCTCGGTTCTTCGCCATTACCTTCCGAGGGAGAAAGGATTTCTAAAAATCCGGTGACATATTGGCCAGGTCCCTAGTCGGTAGTCCCGCACGAAAGTAACCGAGCCTCAGTCGCTCTCTTCTTTATTCCACACTTCATTTATTATCTCCTTTATCTCTGTACAACTTTAACTTTACTACTACTTACCTTATTTCATATTTTTCACAATCTTCACTTTTATTTGTTGTTAGATATTTCTTCCAGCTCCTTTATCTCCTCGTTCCACCAGGCTGTTTACTTTTTCCAGTCTGCACATCTTTCAACTCCACATACTCTACTTGCTACTGCGATTAGCATCTCCATAACTTGCATCCAGAGTCGTTCAACGTCCGGTTGTAACATTTTTATATAAATTGTTTTTAAATGTATATTTAATTCTTTTTGATACTTTTACCCGATCGCCTCCTGTTTGTAACTTTTTATTTCATTGAACTATTTATTAGGCATGTTGTTATTTTCTAACTTTCCACTACTTTTTTCAGTCTTCATTCTACTAAGTAACAGTAATTTTATCTCCAGTCCTTCTTGCGTCTTTCACCATTGCTACACCAGTTTCGTATTCTTCTTTGGTAAATTAAAATATAACTGATGTCCAAATTATGACAACAAACCCACCAGTTTGAAATGGAAAACCCCTAGTCCATAAATTATCTGGCAATCTTTATTTTACTCGTATATGAGTACTTGTACACCGCTTGTAAATTACCTTACTACTTATCTGGTTAGTTACTTATTAGTAGGTATCGTGTATCATACGCTATAGGCTTTGAGCATCTGATTTATGTTTCACTAATTTTTTGCATCATAAGGATACCTGAACCATTAGACAGTTGCGCATGGGTACCAGACTCCTTTTCATTCCTTCATTCATTCCTTTCTTTTAATAACTTCTTGCATCATAAGGAATACCAAATCATCATTATTAGAAACATCGGAAAGTCGTGCGTGGCTGCTAGACTATACTCTTAACGTGCATAAGTGATAGAGATCAACAGGAACTTCATTTAATGAGTTTAAACCAACGCCCTTTGCAGGGTGGCTAATATGCAAATTTCTTATGGCCATATTCTTATTCTTCCTGTTCGATATGATAAAATTAATTATTGTTCGCATGGTAAAAATACAGCAATGCTTTCCTGAAGCGACCCTCTAACTAGGGCTGCGGTTTAATTGCCGACAGAGCTAATAATTCTTCATAGCAAAAAAAATTAAAAACATGTTTTCTTCTCGGACACGAAAGTAAAACAGTGAGCCTTGTGTCAATACGATGTTTGGCATTATAAAAATTCTAATGAGATCGACCAAATGGTCATAATAATCGGTGCCATGAGGTGCGAGAAATGTTCCGCCACCCAATTCTTTACCCCAAAACAAACAAATAAATTGATAAAGTTGTTTATAAATAATTTACATAAATATTGCACAACAATCTCATGCACAACGTCCGTGCTATTTAAATACTTTGTTCATGTTAATTGTTTTATGAATGACTGTTATTACACAGGGTCGTGAAAATTTTATTTAAATTAACGTGAGAATAGATTTCTTGTCTTCTTGCCCAAATGCATTATTTGTTCCTCTTTCCCAAAGGATGCTTTTTCTCTCCTTTTTGATACTTATTATACTTATTAAGTTAATTTCGTTGCATTATGTTACTTATTTCTTGCAATATTTGCAACAAAGTAAGTAATTGTAAGTGATCTTTCATTGTCCTATTTGAAACTTTTTTCACATTCTCTTGTACTACAAACCAAATTTGTGTATTTTACAAAGGTTTCTGCACGAGTACTTCGCACAACAAAGCAATATCGTCGTCCGCCATAAATTTAATTATTTGATGCTGAAACTTCGATAATTGTCTTGGGCGGGAGTAGTTTGAAGTTTCAGTCATACATTCACGAGTAAAACCGATGCCTTCCAATTTAAGCGTTATTTACATATTGCGCATTACCCTTACGTAATTAGCTTCAAACACTAACGGTATTACCGCCTACGTACTGTAAATTGACATCCAGCTATCAAAATAATGTCGAGTTAAATACTGCACGTCGTATGATAATGCAATATATCATGTCATAATGTTAATAGGAAAAATTTGTTTGTAGTTTGTTGTTGTATCAATATTTCCTATCACCTGTTTTAATAATGGCTGTTATGCTCCTTACACCCTGTATACACTGTGCACATAAAGTATAGATTATAGAATAAATGAATTATTTCCTAAATAGGCAGTTTTGAGCTAAATCCTCAGACACGTAGATTTTAATTTGTATGATTATTTCTAAATATGCATCTTTTGACATTTTTGCGAAATTTATTAAATCATCTGTGTCAAAGGTGTTCTCGACGTTTCGATGTTTTCTTTAAAGAAAAACATGTGTCATGCGATACTTCTTTTAAAAGAGCTTTTAATATATTATCTAATCATATCAAATTAATTACCAATTAATTAACCGATTTAATTAACTGAAACTTACGGGGTACCTAAAAGATTACATGTAAAATTCCCCAAAACTTTTGTAAATTATTGCAATAAACGTTTTTTGCTTAGTAAATTTTAATATTTATTTAAAAGAAATTAATAAAAAAAATCTGTTAAGATATTTGCCAATTTACATATATTTTGACCATTCTGTACGATTTAATTAATTGAGAATTGGTACGGCTAAATTGAAAATTAAATGACAATTCATACGAGGTATCACATGAATTCATCAGATTTCATTGATTTCGTAAACTGGACGTCAAAATACATAAAGTTGTTTTTAATTCCATTGCTAAAGCTGATTGAATGTAGACTGTTAAACGGAATAGAATCCGTTAATTGGTTCTAGCTCCGTTATTATGCATTTTAAACCTGTGGTACTTTAATATCTTTTTATTTAGAATCACACTTGCTATCGATTTTCATACTTAAAACCTAACGGTTCTATTTAAATAAATTACCATGTCATATTCGGTACCAGCACCTGTTCTAAAATGGGTTCTAATACTGATTTTTCAATCTAAATACACAGAGTTATTTTAGTTTTACTGTCAAAACCAGAAGATTGTCCAAATGATTGAGTGTAGACTGTTAAAGGGATAGAATCCGTTAATTGGTTCTAGCTCCTTTGTCATGCGTTTTAGACCTGTAGTGCCTTAATAATGTTGTATGCAAAAGCATGGTTGCTATCAATTTCATACTTAAAACTTAATGGGTCCATGACAAAATTACAATGACGTCATGTGCGGTACCAGGGCATGTTCTAAAATAAGTTCTAATATTGATTTCGTAAACTAAAGGTCAGTAGATAGGCTATGTGAGTCCGAGCGCAGTCCTTATGGAAATTAACATGGGAAATCGCCAAGGTCCGTTTTGCATTCAAAGGTCATCCGCGGTCCAGCCAGAGTCGCGCTCGCGATCTAGATCCTCCGCGATCCAAGCAAACGCGCGGCAACGTTGCTAACTTCACGCTGTTACTTGACATGAGTCGACTTATTAACTATGGAATTTTATTGATAAAAGTAATTACCTAATGTTCTACCAATAATAATAATTTAAGATAATTGATATAATTTTTATTAATAACGAATTAAAAAATTCATGAATACATTCGTACATAATTCAACATCTATATACCTATAACGGTCAACCGGTAGAAGGACCCGCATTTTTCCCATATATTGCAATTAAAACGTAACATTTTAACAAAATTTCGAATAAAATTAATCGCTCCCTCTCTCTATGTACTTCTTATTAAGTATTTAGTTTATATGACAATCCGACCCTACTTAAGTGTATAGGTAATTAGTTAAAATTAATTACATATAATAATTTACTCCAACATTAAAATTTTTATATTCAGATTTAAACACGTCTTATATCTTCATTCTATCAATCAAACCTCACCCTCGTCTGCAAACGCAGGTAGAAAAACCCACTTTGAAAGAAGGAATCTCTTTTTTAATTATTTCTTCCTGCACCTTTCGTATTTTAAAAATATAAGTTAAAAATAAAGTAATTACCTAATGTTCTGCCAATAATAATAATTTAAGATAATTGATATAATTTGATTAATAACGAATTAAAAAATTCATGAAAACATTCGAACATAATTCAACATTAATATACCTATGACGGTCAACAGTTAGCAGGGCACACATTTTTCCCATATATGGCCATTAAAACGTAACATTTTATTTTAATTACATAAATCTAATTCATTATATAATACCCATAAATAACATTCTATTAATAATGAATTGAAAATATACACAATTCAAATTTAAAATACCTTTCACGACTAACCGATACGGACGATATATGAATACTACGTTTGGCAATCAAGCATCGACACGATTCGGAGGGCGACCTTCAAACTTTTTACTTACACGATAATCTAAACGTTATTTAATTAAAGTACTTCAGAATAGTTAGCTACTCTCATCTATCTCCAGGAGTTTAATACAGATATGTCTCATCATAACATCCCCTCGGATATATTTTCATACATAAAAAACATAAAAAAATCAATCTTGCATCTTATCAAAACTACCAAGTTATACTAAAGCTTCTCAGTCGATATGCAGCAGGTAGAGAAAAAAGGGTCAATAACCTTTAGGCAGGTAATAATAGTTACGGTAATCTTAAAACTTTTTAATAGATCTTTAAATAGCGATAGTTACAAATTTTTAAAAATTTATTTGAACATTTTTAATCAAATCGCACCAAATTTTATAGTATGGAAGTTAAACAATTGTCTCGTATTCCAGTTGAGAACGTACTAATGTTTTATTTAATAAACAGAACGTATCTAAAGAAAATTCTTTTCCAAAGCGATTAATAAATCCAAGTAGTCATAATGATGTACATACAATTTTTATATATATATATACATAGAGGTTAAATTAGTGTCGAATCAAATTCTTAATCGCCACATACATTTTATACATTTATTATATTCATTTAACACACTAATTATATATATATATATATATATATATATATATATATATATATATATATATATATATATAATAATATTTAGAATGCAAATTCATATAGAAAAATTTATCATCGACTCTGCTGGGACTCGAACCCAGGACCCTCCACTGTCTAGGTGGTATCTCTACCAACTGAGCTACAGAGTACGACTACCAGCATAACGAGAAATTTTCCATATGAATTAGATGTTTAAGCAGACATACAAAGTAACTAGATATTTTTTTTGAATATTATTAATGAAGATCAGCAAGTCGCATGACAACAACATCAATATTCAAAGTATCTAGATTATTTTTAATCATTCCGAAAGGAAATTAATTATATATAAATTTTAGTTGAAATTAATTTTTGTTAAGTTGAATAATGATTTTACATTAAATAATATTTAGAATGCAAATTCATATAGAAAAATTTATCATCGACTCTGCTGGGACTCGAACCCAGGACCCTCCACTGTCTAGGTGGTATCTCTACCAACTGAGCTACAGAGTACGACTACCAGCATAGCGAGAAATTTTCCATATGAATTAGATGTTTAAGCAGACATACAAAGTAACTAGATATTTTTTTTGAATATTATTAATGAAGATCAGCAAGTCGCATGACAACAACATCAATATTCAAAGTATCTAGATTATTTTTAATCATTCCGAAAGGAAATTAATTATATATAAATTTTAGTTGAAATTAATTTTTGTTAAGTTGAATAATGATTTTACATTAAATAATATTTAGAATGCAAATTCATATAGAAAAATTTATCATCGACTCTGCTGGGACTCGAACCCAGGACCCTCCACTGTCTAGGTGGTATCTCTACCAACTGAGCTACAGAGTACGACTACCAGCATAGCGAGAAATTTTCCATATGAATTAGATGTTTAAGCAGACATACAAAGTAACTAGATATTTTTTTTGAATATTATTAATGAAGATCAGCAAGTCGCATGACAACAACATCAATATTCAAAGTATCTAGATTATTTTTAATCATTCCGAAAGGAAATTAATTATATATAAATTTTAGTTGAAATTAATTTTTGTTAAGTTGAATAATGATTTTACATTAAATAATATTTAGAATGCAAATTCATATAGAAAAATTTATCATCGACTCTGCTGGGACTCGAACCCAGGACCCTCCACTGTCTAGGTGGTATCTCTACCAACTGAGCTACAGAGTACGACTACCAGCATAGCGAGAAATTTTCCATATGAATTAGATGTTTAAGCAGACATACAAAGTAACTAGATATTTTTTTTGAATATTATTAATGAAGATCAGCAAGTCGCATGACAACAACATCAATATTCAAAGTATCTAGATTATTTTTAATCATTCCGAAAGGAAATTAATTATATATAAATTTTAGTTGAAATTAATTTTTGTTAAGTTGAATAATGATTTTACATTAAATAATATTTAGAATGCAAATTCATATAGAAAAATTTATCATCGACTCTGCTGGGACTCGAACCCAGGACCCTCCACTGTCTAGGTGGTATCTCTACCAACTGAGCTACAGAGTACGACTACCAGCATAGCGAGAAATTTTCCATATGAATTAGATGTTTAAGCAGACATACAAAGTAACTAGATATTTTTTTTGAATATTATTAATGAAGATCAGCAAGTCGCATGACAACAACATCAATATTCAAAGTATCTAGATTATTTTTAATCATTCCGAAAGGAAATTAATTATATATAAATTTTAGTTGAAATTAATTTTTGTTAAGTTGAATAATGATTTTACATTAAATAATATTTAGAATGCAAATTCATATAGAAAAATTTATCATCGACTCTGCTGGGACTCGAACCCAGGACCCTCCACTGTCTAGGTGGTATAGACAGTGGAGGGTCCTGGGTTCGAGTCCCAGCAGAGTCGATGATAAATTTTTCTATATGAATTTGCATTCTAAATATTATTTAATGTAAAATCATTATTCAACTTAACAAAAATTAATTTCAACTAAAATTTATATATAATTAATTTCCTTTCGGAATGATTAAAAATAATCTAGATACTTTGAATATTGATGTTGTTGTCATGCGACTTGCTGATCTTCATTAATAATATTCAAAAAAAATATCTAGTTACTTTGTATGTCTGCTTAAACATCTAATTCATATGGAAAATTTCTCGCTATGCTGGTAGTCGTACTCTGTAGCTCAGTTGGTAGAGATACCACCTAGACAGTGGAGGGTCCTGGGTTCGAGTCCCAGCAGAGTCGATGATAAAATTTTTCTATATGAATTTGCATTCTAAATATTATTTAATGTAAAATCATTATTCAACTTAACAAAAATTAATTTCAACTAAAATTTATATATAATTAATTTCCTTTCGGAATGATTAAAAATAATCTAGATACTTTGAATATTGATGTTGTTGTCATGCGACTTGCTGATCTTCATTAATAATATTCAAAAAAAATATCTAGTTACTTTGTATGTCTGCTTAAACATCTAATTCATATGGAAAATTTCTCGCTATGCTGGTAGTCGTACTCTGTAGCTCAGTTGGTAGAGATACCACCTAGACAGTGGAGGGTCCTGGGTTCGAGTCCCAGCAGAGTCGATGATAAATTTTTCTATATGAATTTGCATTCTAAATATTATTTAATGTAAAATCATTATTCAACTTAACAAAAATTAATTTCAACTAAAATTTATATATAATTAATTTCCTTTCGGAATGATTAAAAATAATCTAGATACTTTGAATATTGATGTTGTTGTCATGCGACTTGCTGATCTTCATTAATAATATTCAAAAAAAATATCTAGTTACTTTGTATGTCTGCTTAAACATCTAATTCATATGGAAAATTTCTCGCTATGCTTGTAGTCGTACTCTGTAGCTCAGTTGGTAGAGATACCACCTAGACAGTGGAGGGTCCTGGGTTCGAGTCCCAGCAGAGTCGATGATAAATTTTTCTATATGAATTTGCATTCTAAATATTATTTAATGTAAAATCATTATTCAACTTAACAAAAATTAATTTCAACTAAAATTTATATATAATTAATTTCCTTTCGGAATGATTAAAAATAATCTAGATACTTTGAATATTGATGTTGTTGTCATGCGACTTGCTGATCTTCATTAATAATATTCAAAAAAAATATCTAGTTACTTTGTATGTCTGCTTAAACATCTAATTCATATGGAAAATTTCTCGCTATGCTGGTAGTCGTACTCTGTAGCTCAGTTGGTAGAGATACCACCTAGACAGTGGAGGGTCCTGGGTTCGAGTCCCAGCAGAGTCGATGATAAATTTTTCTATATGAATTTGCATTCTAAATATTATTTAATGTAAAATCATTATTCAACTTAACAAAAATTAATTTCAACTAAAATTTATATATAATTAATTTCCTTTCGGAATGATTAAAAATAATCTAGATACTTTGAATATTGATGTTGTTGTCATGCGACTTGCTGATCTTCATTAATAATATTCAAAAAAAATATCTAGTTACTTTGTATGTCTGCTTAAACATCTAATTCATATGGAAAATTTCTCGCTATGTTGGTAGTCGTACTCTGTAGCTCAGTTGGTAGAGATACCACCTAGACAGTGGAGGGTCCTGGGTTCGAGTCCCAGCAGAGTCGATGATAAATTTTTCTATATGAATTTGCATTCTAAATATTATTTAATGTAAAATCATTATTCAACTTAACAAAAATTAATTTCAACTAAAATATATATATATATATACACGCCCAACTATCCATACCAAGCCCGCTATGTTACGCAGGCACTCAGAAGCCCGGGCTTTCCTGTAGAGTTTCAGCTATATATTCTACCTCAATCGAACCGATAATTTCATATTATTAAGCGCAACCTGCGAGGGGTAAGTTATTTTTACATACAAATGAATATATACTGTACAGCTTTTACGAGACCGCATATATTATTGGTACTGTAGCAGTCCTGTTTGTATAAAAATAGATATTTCACGCATTATACCAAGCCACGCAGGGTTGCCGCTACTGTTACCAGCAAAACGTAAGATTATTGATCGTGTAATTTGTCTAGCCGGCAATGAATGTCGGACAAACCACGGTTAGTCACCGAGACTTCCCGAATGCTTTCGTTCTTATGTGATGGTAATGCCGAGTTGGGAGTATCCTAGCGGAACTTTTGTTCTCGCCAACAGCCTGAGTCAAGGTTGTACATCTGGTTATTATCGATTTTATTTTAGCTTTCTCGCGGCATAGTAACACAGACAATTATATACAACGAACTTTATGAAAAGAAGATGGAATTTTAGATTTCAGATTATGTTCTACATGCATAATTAACTGAATATTAAGTTACCTCGGAATTCGCCTTTTGGCCACCGATTTTGATGATTTTTTTTTAAATTGTAGGTAATCAACTATATTTCAAAGTCTAAATGTTAGATTTGTCCTGTAATGCCCTGTTTAATTGTTAATAACAAATTATTACTTTTTTCATAAGGGACTAACATTTAAATAATTTCATCAAATTTGTATTATAATTGCATAAAGTTGGGTACTTATAGGTTTTTAGGGTCGTAGATTCAAAATTTTTATAAAAATTTGATGAAATTATTTAATTATGAATTCCCCCTTATGGAAAAAGTAATAATTTGTTAATAACAATTAAACAGTAATTTTCAAACCTTTGACAGTACAGACTTTACCAATGAAATATTTTAGTTGGAAAGAAAATGGCAAGAACAAAATTACAGTTTTCAATTAAATTAATATAAATAAAAATATTATTTCTAAAAAAAGATAAATCAATATTAGACGGTTTCCTAGAAAAAAAATACCTCGGAATTCGCCTTTTGGGCACCGATTTTGATGATTTTTTTAAAATAGTAGGTAATCGAATATATTTCAAAGTCTAAATGTTCGATTTGTCCGCTAATGCCCTGTTTAATTGTTATTAACAAATTATTATTTTTTCCATAGGGGGTTAATTAATAATTAAATCATTTCATCAAATTTTTATTATAATTGAATAAAGTTGGGTACTTATAAGTTTTTAGGGTCGTAGATTACGAATCCGGGGTCCAAATTGATCTAAAATTCAAAATGGCGGCTACAAAATGGCCGCCGGTGCTAAAACTTTAATATATGAAATTTTGAATGAAAAATCGTACCAAGGGGTTTTTAAAGTAGCAAATTGTGCTGTTAAGCTAAAAAATGACCCAGATATAAAATGCTTGTCACAAAATGACCACCGAAACTAAATATGATTAAAATTCAAAATGTTTAATCTCTACTGTATGTTTGTTTAAGATGGATTAATATAGTAGTTAACACAATTTTAAGATTGTTGCAATTATTATTTATTTAAAATTCAAATTGATAGAATGGAGTTATTCCGTATGAATAGTGTTAAAATAAATTAATACTCCATAATTTAACCAGATTCCGTTTAAGTCTGAAACTTTATTTATCGTCAGATTTAAATAAAGGATATTGTCTTAATTATTATTTACTTGTGTTTCATGTAAAGCATTGTTAGTTTTTTCAGCTACTTCTGGCAACGTAGAAAAAGAATGTGCTCTTTACATTTTGAAAACTGATTAGTAAGCTTTTTTTTGGGAAGAATAAATTCTTTTTTACATGCTCTTACTGGTTGCGACACTTCAACAGCGTTTTTCGGCAAAGGGGAAAATAAATTTTTCAAAACTTTTGAATGCAAAATTTTATAGGTGTATTTATAATTTTTAGAAATAGTTAGGGTTACTGAAGACAAGATAAGATATATAGAAAATAAATAAAATGGAACTTTTTTATTAGAAATTGCATGAAAGTACAACTAAAAGAAATTGATTTAATTTTATTTTATTTGACAAATCCCATATTGTATAATATCATCTTCAGAGTCATTGCGTTCTGTTTCTTCTTCTTGTTATTTTGAAAAGCATTCTTCATCAGAGAAGTTTTCATCTAAACTTCTTTTTCATTAATGTTTCCTACGTTTGGACATTTCCAAAACTTTAAAAGATTTGAAGATTTGAGTTTTGTTTTCGACTATGCTTAAAAATTGGCTATAAGTGGATTCGAAGATGCCAAAAATAAGTTGAGAATTTTCTCATTAGTTTCTTCTCTGGAAGATTTGCATGGATGACCTCTTCTAAATTAACTAATCAACTTTATTTATTTCTTCTAAATAGCTTGAAATCTTTTTTCTCGCTTCTTCGCTAGCCGTTCATCTGTATCTTTTTGATGGACCAGCATGCCTCGAAGGTTAGTTAGAGTACCGTAGGTACATTTTACTAAAACATTTTCTGCAGCTTTTATGGTTGAATGGTCTTGAACTTTTCAACATTTATTTCATATCCACATACAACTGTTTGCATAATATCAAATCTATTAATAAATTATCTCTGACTTAATTTCTGTAATTTCTGCAGAAGTCGCAAGCGCTTTGAAAAAGCACCTTGCTTCATATTTTCTTTGTTTTTAAAACTGTAAACTATGTGGGAAAAAATCGTGAATCTGTGTATCAAACAATAAACAAGTAACTGCGATTCACTGGCAAACATTTTAAGAAAAAATGAATGAACTGGGTGTTTTGCAAACCTTACTGAGCTGAAAACATGTGAATACATGTCTGAGATACCTATTAGAGACCGCTAGTTTAGCCGTTTAATTCTTTCGACATTCTGTCAGCTTTTGAAGCAAAATCCCGTTACAAGAGACGGTGGAATAGTCTAAATTTTTGACAGTATTGCCTTTTTGTCCGTTCCAAGTTTTGATGACTTTCGGATTTAGATTAATTTATTATGATATGAGCTTTCAATCAGTAAAGGTTTCATCTTGTAAATCCGTTTCCCCAAAAAGAACGACCTAAACAAATCCACAAACTGACAGAGGAACTAAGGGAAGACTGACAGATAGGTGCCCTGTTCGTGTTATGTTATTCATTAACCATGTACAGTGCCGCCCATTTGAAAGTGCACGACTCTTTATATGTAATATTCCAAAATGACATCGTGTAAGTCAGGATTCCATGGGCTGTGTTTATAACAGCTGCAGCGGAATGAAAGGTTTATTATTATTATTTTCAAATACTTGTTTAAAATAATTTATCAGCTTAGAGTAAGTTATAGAAAACATAACCGAGGTAAATCGGGTCTATCGTGTACTTTCAAATGGGCGGCAGTGTACCTCTAAGTTGCTATTTAATACTTCATAAAGAATTATGATATGACTTTTAAATTATTAGTCCAAGAGCAAGAGCAAAAAAGTAGGTTCATAATGCAATGAAATGTTTTCGTAGACAATAACATTTTCTACAACTTTTATTACAAACTTTTTTCTGTATAGTGCATAGCTTTATATTTAAAGCGCGCCAAACTTTCTCCAACATGGTTATTGCTAAATATATAGTTAACGGTTGATGATACATTAAAAATGGTAATAACCAAATTTGTAGAACACAAAATTTCTTATAGAATTTATTTGAAGTTTTTTTTCTATAAAATTGATACTTTAAGAGCTATAGCTTGGTAAACTATTGCACCGCGTGAATTATCAGTGGTAATGTTGGTCATAGTACACGGTAAACATTTCATAACACATAAAACGGCGAAAAGTGTTCAGAAAAATGACAGTACTGTGTAGTGTGTAGTGAATGTAATGTATTAATCTTATAAATAGTGCCAAGAAGTACTCATAATTTATACATCTTTCTTAAATTGCATGGGTAGAACGTATTATCATAAAAAACTGTCAATGTAGCAAGATATAATAGTTTGTACATCACGTACATCATAAAAAATAATAATAATCATGATGATAATAATAATCATGAGAAGGGAAAGGTGGAGAAAAGGATAACAGAGTTCAAAGAATGCAAATTAATTTTTTGAAATAAAAAACGGATTAAAACATTTATTTATACAAAAAGTGGCAAGTTATTTTACATAAGTCTCATCTGTTTCGATAATGAAGGAAGTCACTCATCGTCTTCCACATCCTTGTTTTCTGCCACCGATATATCCGTAGGAGGTGAATCGAAAATTTCATTTTCATCGACTTCGTCTTCGATGGTTTCCAATGTATCTGGCACATTGTCCCATGTGCATCCACCACAATTCGAACAAATAATGGAACATTTTAAGCCAGCTTTTCGGCATACACAGGCAGCCTCGCAATTTGTTGTGCATTTGCAAGATATTATTTTCAGCAAACTTGAGGGTGCTGGAGCCATAGTAGTTCGGATTGGTTGAAGTCCATTTGTAGTCCGCTTCCAATCCCATTCTTCAGGATCATGGTAAAATCCAAGCCAAGTTTGAACCTGGTGGTAGGTTCTAAAAGAATGGTAACGTGCCGTATCTTGGGTTGGAGGTAGAAGTGAGCAGCATTTTTAGCGAAGAGAGTTAATGGACGCATTGAGAGGCGCATGATTTAATATATAGTGTATAATTTCGTGGCTATTGTGCGTAAACTCGGCATTTACAGCGTTATAAGTCTTAAAGTATCAATTTTATAGAAAAAAACTTCAAATAAATTTTATCGGAAATTTTGTGTTCTACAAATTTATCATCAACCGTTAACTATATATTTAGCAATAACCATATTGAAAAAAGTTTGGCGCGCTATAAATATAAACTTATGCACTATACAGAAAAAAGTTTCAAATAAAAGTTGTAGAAAATGTTATTATCTACGAAAACGATTTTTTTACTATTTTTGTGGCACGATGCACAGTCACGAGATATTTGATAAAACGTGTTTTCCAAGATGGCTGCTAACGTTCATCTCTCCCGTCCCGCCAACTAGACATTCAGGGGACACCTACGAACATTTTCCAACAAGAAAATCAATTCTGTAGTAGAATGCAGAAATAAATTATCCGGTTACTGGCCGATATTATTTATTTTCTAACTAACATTATTCCATTGTTATTTCTAAACTACTACTATTTAGTAAGCATTAATCCTACAGTTCGGACAGCTTTTTTAAGGAATTCTCTCGTGTGAAACAGCCAGCCTTCGCATTCAAATGAGACAGTGTTAAGATCTGCAGATGAGAACAACTTTGTTCTATTTCTTTCACCTAATGTAACTGCTATCACTCAACCAACGGACCAAGAATATATAAGAAACACCTAAGAGATTTTACAGACGTACCGTTTCGATTAATTTCTTGGAAACATTTGATATGATGCTATTTTGAAAGTTCTCTAATATCAAAGATGCAATTTTTGCTTTCGCTATTGCATGGATCAATGTTAAACAACTGACAATCGAGAAAACGTTTTTTACAATTATGAATAATGGAAAAGAAGTTAAAGGCGAAGATGTTACTGAAGACGTGATTTGTTCTAAAGGTATTGGTAGTTTGGCAAATCAGAGCGAGGATATGAAAGAGATAGAAGAGTCCGACATTGAAGCTTAAAAACATTGTGATCGTAAAAAACAAGGTTACCAAGTACTGACAGAAGATGCAATAATGGAGGAAGGGGAAATTCCACGCGACACCTCTCAAGTAGATCAAGAAGTTCTAAGTGATGGTGATGATGATTTAAACATGAAGAAAGTACTTTATGGACAAACTGCTGAAGCCATAGGCGTGTCATTAAATTTTTTTGAACAACATAAGGATCCTGATGTAATACATATTTTACACTGGCAAAATATAAAACAAATGATAAAAAATAACACGGTACGCACAGAAGAAATTTTCAGATTTTCATATAGCTTTTCTAGAACTTTTTGGTATGAAGATTACGAATCTGATGTTGGTTGTTTCCAATCAGGTCAAATGTTGTTTCGAATTTCATTCGTACGCCATGCAGCCAACCCATACCTGCCTCATAAATTTAACTCAAACCGGGTTTCTCAGGAATTGCTTTTTACCTTACGAATGCAAAACGCCAATAGAAGAATAGCATGCATACACCACATAAACAGGGTTGACAATTTTGGCGTTTCTTAATTCTACTGCTTTTTTGCTTTGGCGCTTGGTGCGTAAATTTTGCTATTAGTTTTTAGCTTTGCATCGTGTTTGACTACTATTGCATAATAAGTAGCGTGCCCCAACTTCACCTAACGATAGAAAAAATGTCAGGCGAGGCATCTGTGACTCTCGTTCAGAATTGGACTGGTCTAGTGCCCTCATGTCTCTGTGATTTGTGATTACGCATTAAGTCTGGTTCCGTTACGGGTAAACTAGCTAGACATATGTTTCCGAACTATCGTTCTCAGATAGTTACGTCAAGAAACTTCAACGCTTTCTTGGATTAATTACTTATTTATCTAAGTTCTTTTAAGAACTTATCAGAATTATTAGCTCCACTTAGAGTGCCGTTAGAAAAAGATGATGAATGGAGATGGGAGAATGAACAAAAAGAAGCATTCTGTAAATTAAAAGAAATATTAAAAAACCCTCCAGTACTTGGTAATTTTAACCCAAATTTACCTATTTTATTATCTGTAGATGCTACTAGTACTGCATATGGTGGGGCATTAATTCAGAATGGTCACCCAATAGCTTATTACTCCAAATCTTTAACTAAAACGCAGATCAATTATAGTCAAATTGAAAAAGAAGCATTGGCCATATTACTGGCTTGCAAGAAATTTCCTGTTTATATATGGGGAAACAAAAATCTGATAGTAGAATCAGATCATAAGCCGTTAGAAACCATATTCAGGAAGCCATTGACTGAAGCGCCTCCCAGACTACAGAGAATCCTATTTGAAATACTGCCATATCCCACAATTGTGTACAAAAATGGAACGATGTTGTACATAGCTGATATACTGAGCAGAGACTGCGCAAAAAATGTTCATGATGACGAGGATGAAAACTCATTTGAGACATGTGTAATAATACCAATGAGTAAAACGAGATTGCAGCAGTTAAAACAAGAGACAAATACAGATATAGAATTGGTGGAATTAAAACAGCAAATACTTGTAGGATGGCCCGACAGAATAAGCGAAGTTCCGGCTTCTCTAAGAAAATACTGGTCTTACAGGCACGAACTAGCAACTTATGAAGATATCATATTCAAAAATGATAAAATAATGATACCTCCGAGACTACAAGAAGTTGTTCTCAAATGTTGTCACTTTAGTCACAAAGGTATCACTGGTACTCTCTGATTGGCCAGAGATTTTGCGTATTTTGGCCAAGAATGTCTGTAGACATTATTAAATTGGTGCAAAACTGCAAGATTGGTACGAAGGAACAAAAAGAGAATCCTAAAGAAAAAATTTTACTTCAAGAGTATCCAGAACGGCCATGGCAAATATTCGCTTCTGATATTTATCATTTGAAGGACAAGAAATACTTGCTAATGGCAGATAGCTATTCAGGTTATTTTGACTTCGTGCAATTATCAAGCTTAACCAGCAGGTCAATAACTCGAGCATTTAGATGTTGGTTTGCTACATTTGGAATACCTGATATTCTTCGTACAGATGGAGGAAAACAATATGTATCTGAAGAATTTAAAGAATTTGCTAGAAGATGGAGGTTTGAACATAGAGTTTCCAGTCCACAGTTTCCCAGACCGAATGGTTTAGCAGAGCGATATGTACAAGAAGCAAGATCGATACTAGATAAATGTATAGAAGAAGGTTCAGATATCCAGTTAGCCCTTTTACATCACAGAAACACACCAAGAGACACCCTAGGTTCTCCAATGCAAAGATTAATGGGTCGAAGAACTAAAACGTTCATTCCCATTAATACAAAGTTATTATTACCTGAAACAGTTAAAAATGTTTCTGAAAAGTTGAAAAATATTAAACTAAAAGAGAAGAAATGTGCAGATAGAGCAAAAGCAAATTTACCAGAATTTTAAAATGATGAAAAAGTATTAATTAGAAAGAGACACAAGGAATGGACTCCTGCAACAGTTGTAAAGAAGGCAGAAGAACCAAGCTGGTGGATTGTACAATAGGGTGGTCCAACAAAAAAAGCAAAGTCGGAAATCTTATGTTCTCACCCCCTAGGATTATTGCATATCGAAAAAAAAAGGTACCCCTATTTTTTATTTTGAAATCGGACGATGTTTAGGGGTGCCTCAAAGCCCTTAAAGGTTTCAATGTATTTTATATGGGAAAAAAAACTCTTTCATAGGTTTGGTATAGAATTTTAGAAAATCAATATTTTTCAATGGGACTACTCTGTTTCTCTTCAGAAATGTTCAGAAAATGACATCCAATAATTTATTTATCAAAATATTTTATATTAAAAAATAGTAATAAATATTTTTTAACGATTTTTCTGTTTCTTTCATTTATGGGGTTCTTTGCGGGTCTGTAAAAAATAGTTAATATAAAAAATTTAACAAATAAATTATTGGATGTCATTCTCTAAACATTTCTGAAGAGAAACAGTAGTCCGGTTGAAAAATATTAATTTTCTAGGATTCTATGCCAAATCTACGAAAACGTGTTTTTTTTCTCATATAAAATACATGGGAAACTTTAAGGGCTTTGAGGCACCCCTAAACATCGTTCGATTTCAAAATAAAAAATAGGGGTACTTCTTTTTTCGATATACAATAATCCTAGGGGGTGAGAGCATAGGATTTCCGACTTTGCTTTTTTGTTGGACCACCCTATTGTACAAACACCAGATGGTACACAATATCGAAGAAATTCATGGTTCATCAAAAGAAATCACTCAGAGCTACAATAAATAAATCATGGCGATGATGTTAAGCAGTTGACAGTAGTGTGTCAAATCAAGAACCAAAAGCACAAGCAACGAATGATCAATTTCTTCAACAACAATATACTTATATCAAGATATGGTAGAGTAATTAAGAAACCAAACAGACTGAATTTATAACTGCAGAATTAGTTGATGTGTTGTGATTGATATATGTTATTTGTTAAATGAATGATGTGTAATTTATTTATTTTATTAGAAAAAGAGAGATGTAATACAGGGATCTAGTTACAGATAGATAAACAAACATTGTACTAGTTTGACATTAGTAAATCGAACACGTTAATAAATTAATTATTTAAATAACATGTTTTATTGGGTAATTATTATTATAAATAATAACTTAAAACATGACATTATTTAATGTCAATTCTACTGCTATTGAGAGACATAGTACCAACGACAGTAATAGTAGTAACTTGTAATAATGTAAATTCAGCTTTAGATACTTTTTATAACATCATCAATTTAATTTTTGACGATTGTATTCCAAAATCTAGTAATAACAAAAGTAAAAACAAAAGTAAATATCCTACATGGTTTAATAATACAGACGAAATAATACAGTTATTACAAGCAAACAACAGGTATCACAAACTCAAACATCTTTCAGACAATTATTTACAACAATATAAAGAATGCAGACGGAGGTTGAAGTCTCTTACTTCTATTGTTTACCATAATTACTTATCTAATATCGAAACTCATATTATGAATGATACAAATCAATTCTGGAACTATATAAAATATAAAAAAAGAAATAGTAGTTGTGTCACTAATTACACCCACAGAGGTGACAAATTGAACACTGCAGAAGTTGCTGACGCACTTGCGAATCATTTTCAGTCCGTTTTCTCTACTCAACCTTCTACTTACGATGTTCGAGATTTTGATTGTCAATCAGTTTGTACCAACGATTTGTTCACACTTACTGAATTACTAGAAGTTGATTACAATAATGCTCTTAAGAATTTAAAACCAAAGAGAGCTGCTGGACCGGATAATATACCGCCATACATACTAAAAGCTTGTGGAGAATGGTTGCAAGTACCTCTTTTATATATTTATAATTTAGCCTTAAAAACTAATACGTTCCCAGATAAATGGAAAGAATCCTATATAACGCCGATACACAAGTCTGGTCCCAAAGAGGCTGTCGAAAACTACAGGCCAATTGCTATACTATCCGCTCCAGCAAAACTCTTTGAGCAGATAATTTACTCCAAAGTCTTTTCTCACATTAAACCTTACATTACAAGTCATCAACATGGCTTTGTGCCCAAAAAATCAACTACTACTAATTTATTTGAATTTTCAAATGATGTGCTCTCCAAATTACAATGTAAAAAACAAGTGGACGTTATATATACTGACTTTCGAAAAGCTTTTGACACCGTTGACCATGACATATTATTAAAAAAGTTATACAACTGTGGACTTGGACCAACTTTGCAATTTTTTAGTAGTTACCTTTGTTCTAGAAAAATTTATGTAAGATTTGGAGGTAACACGTCTGGGAAATACACAGCAAATTCAGGTGTCCCTCAGGGTTCAAATTTAGGGCCTTTACTGTTTTTAATTTTTATTAATGATTTACCTTTAGCCTGCAAATATTCCAAAGTTCTTCTATTTGCCGATGACTTAAAGTTTTATAGAGTCGTTGAGAATAATACTGATTTTCAATGTTTACAAGAAGATGTCCAGGTAATATATAATTGGAGTATTGACAACAAATTATACCTGAATACTGACAAATGCTTCATTATGTGCTGTATATCCAGACGTTTACCTACCACAAACAATTATATTTTGGGCAGTGAGGTGTTAACACGAGTAGAAGAGATTAAAGATTTGGGTGTAACTTATGACACAAAACTGAATTTTAATCGTCATATAGATAATATTGTTGCAAAAAGTCAACAAAAATTAGGATTTGTGTTAAGAAATTCATTAAACTTTAATAATCTAAAAACTATAACCAAGCTATATCAAACTCTTGTTAGACCTCTATTAGAATATGTATCACCTATTTGGAATCCAATGCTCATGTATCAAATTGAAAAGATTGAGAAAGTTCAAAAGCGTTTTTTAAGATTTTTATATTTTAAAAAATATGGAACATATCCAGATTATCGAACTGTTCGTTCAGAAGATCATAAAACAGAATTTAATTACTTGAGCCTAGCAGCGCGTAGAAAATTTAATTCCGCTATTTTATGTTATAAAATCTGGAATAATCTTATAGACAGCCCCGAACTGCTAAGTTTATTACAAATAAAAGTTCCACCACGATCCATTCGTTCTTCTGTCATGTTTCGCATTCCTCTGCAATTGCGTAGTACCTTGCTTCCACCCATGATTACTATATTACGACTTATGAATGAATTATTAATTATTACAGATTTAGATTTATCAATATCATTAAATAGATATAAAAAAATTATATTTGACTACTTTAGTAAGTAAAATTACTAATTATACAAGTTTAAAGTAATTAGTTTGGTATGCAGCTTCAACAGTTAAAACTCAAAGAATACTCAATTCATGTTATATTGAACTCAATACTATTATTACTATAGAATAGCAATCAATTTAGGATTATTCTTATTAAGCAATCACTATTAATTTCCTTTTTATTATTGTAAGAAAAATTATTATTATTATTATTATAATTATTATTATTAAATTAATATTAACATTGAGCAAAGCAAATTTTACATTCATTAATAATTACATTATGTTATTGTTCTGTAAGAAGGGCAGAGCCCCTGTTGAACAATTAAGTTAAATAAATAAATACTGCCAGGTGCTTTTTCAAAGCGCTTGCGACTTCTGCAGAAATTACAGAAATTAAGACAGAGATAATTTATTAATAGATTTGATATTATGCAAACAGTTGCATGTTGATATGAAATAAATGTTGAAAAGCTCAAGACCATTCAACCAAGGAGACTGCAGAAAATGTGTATGGTACTCTAACTAACCTTCGAGGCATAAAATGCTGGTCCATCAAAAAGATACAGATGAACAGTTAGCGAAGAAGCGAGAAAAAAGATTTCAAGCTGTTTAGAAGAAATAAATAAAGCTGAATAGTTAATTTAGAACAGGTTATCCATGCAAATATTCCAGATAAGAAACTAATGAGAAAATTCTCAACTTATGTTTGGCATCTTCGAATCCACTTATAGCCAATTTTGAAGCATAGTCGAAAACAAAACTGAAATCTTCAAATCTTTGGAAATATCCAAACGTTGGAAACATTAATGAAAAAGAAGATTTAGATGAAAATTTCTCTGATGAAGAATGCTTTTCAAAATAATAATAAGAAGAAACAGTTTTGCATTCAAAAGGTTTTTTTTTTGGGGGCAAAGAGAAAAATTTATTTTTCCCTTTGCCGAAAAACGCTGATAAAGTGTCCCAACTAGTAAGAGCACGTAAAAAAGAATTTAGTCTTCCAAAAAAAAGCTTACTAATCAGTTTTCAAAAATTAAAGAGCACATTCTTTTTTTACGTTGCTAGAAGTAGATGAAGAAACTAACAGTGCTTTACACAAGAAACACAAGTAAATAATAATACAATATTCTTTATTTAAATCTGACGATAACTAAAGTTTCAGACTTAAACGGAATCTGGTTAAATTATGGAATTCCATTCCATCAATTTGACTTTTAACTAAATAATAATTGCAACAATCTTAAAATTGTAACTACTATATTAATCCATCTTAAACAAACTTGTAGTAGAGATTAAACATTTTGAATTTTATTCATATTTAGTTTCGGTGGCCATTTTGTGACAAGCATTTTGCATTTGGGTCAGTTTTTAGCTTAACAGCACAATTTGCTACTTTAAAAACCCCCTGGTACGATTTTTCATACGAAATTTCAAATATTAAGCTTTGACACCGGCGGCCATTTTATAGCCACCATTTTGCACTTTGGACCAATTTGGACCACGGATTCGTAATCTACGACCCTAAAAACCTATAAGTAGCCAACTTTATTCAATTATAATAAAAAATATTTAATTATTAATTAGCCCCTTATGGAAAAAATAAAAATTTGTTAACAACAATTAAACAGGGCATTAGCGGACAAATCTAACATTTAGACTTTGAAATATAGTCGATTACCTACAATTTAAAAAAATCATCAAAATCGGTGCGCAAAAGGCGATTTCCTAGGTAATTTAATATTCATTTAATCACGCATGTAGAACATGATCTGAAATCTAAAATGTAATTAATGCGAATAAGATGTGGCAAAAGCTTTTATTTTACTATACATACATCTATTTTATTCTTAATAATTAAAAATCATAACTGTTATCTTTTGTTAATAGTAAAAACACCTTACATTTTATTCACATGACCCATTATTTTGTAATCAATCTTTGAAACAAATTGCGTGTAGTTTCTTCAATATTATTTCATAATTACCCATTTACCAATTTTCATAAATTATCAGGTATTTTTTTCAAATAAAAACATTTCAATCTTCACTTTATTATTTAAAAAGTTAATTACAGCGAAAAATCTACGTAGCTAATTATAACTAATTATTGTAGAATTCTTACAAAAAGCCTGGATCACCCTATTTTATGAGAGATATTGTTCAAGAAATAAAATATGTACCTAATATCACCAAAAAATCAACGAAAATATAAAATGTATAATTAGAAATTTTAAAAATTCCCTATCTGCAACTACAAATACTATAGTGTGGGTTTTGTTTTTATAATAAATAGCTATACAAACTACCAAATTAATATAATAATAAATTAAACATTTTCATGAAGAAACGGAAACTTAGGAAATAATTTTAAAGAAAATACAAGTTTGTTACAAAAATCAATATTAAATGTGTGCAAATGTACAAATAAGCAGTAAACGAATTTGCGCGGGAACCAGTCCCCCTACATACGTTAACCACTCTTATGGTATAAAAATGTGTGAAGTTAAACAGAAAAATCAATAATCCAAACACTTGACTTTCAAGCCCCATTGCCAGATCACTGGGACTCGTATAATGCGTGTAATTTGCATCGCGCGTAAGGTCAGTTTGATGTCTACAGTATATATACAACACCGATCGTTGGCCCCCTATATTTATTTCCCTTGAACTAAACGTGTGTATTTTGAGATATATGACGGTCTTTACCCGCCATTTCGAAAATCGAGATTCCGCATCTCCTGATGATGCTTAATCAAGAAAACACTATTATACACATAAAATTTACGAAGCCCAGAACCGGGCTGCGTAAGTTGGTGCCGGGCTTCGTATAGATAGGAGAACACTCTGTTTTAGGCTTGGTAATGCCGCCTAATGTGTATATATATATATATATATATATATATATATATATATATATATATATATATATATATATATATATATAATATAGATAAATAGATACACAGTCCACAAATTAGATGTACGAAACAAACATGTAAATTAATTAATAAAGAAAAAAACACACTAAATAGATGTGCAAATTGAAAATGTTTTACTTGAACTTTAGAACTATACTTGAAGAGGTTTTATTTCATACTGCTGAAAATGACACCTCAGAGTGTCAACCCCTATTTCGCAGTGGACAGAGTTGGTACCGGGAATATTTATGCTTGACTAAATGATCAAAGCCATATTACAATTATTATAGTACAAATTATAATATACATATCACAATTAACTTTAAATATTGCAATCAGCAATAATTGAAGATTTAATTCTATAGAGCGATATAATTGAACATTTCATAACATTAAGGAGTAATTTATTCATAATACACCACTGCTGAATATTATCCAAACCCTTTGGTAATTTCAGCATCAGCATTATTGATTATTCTAAATATTTTCATATGTACTAGTCCCTCTATGTATGTATATATTCTTATTGGGTATATAGTTTATATCGTATATGCATGCACGAGTTTCGACTTTTAAGCAAAAATTTATTCTAGAAACGGATTTATTACGATATTTACGTAACAAGCGTCGAAAAAGAAATCTACGATAACAAGTGACCTTTGCAGCCAGTTATGTAGAGAAAAGAATATGTACAAAAGGTAACCCACGCAGACAAATCGGAATAAACTTGTTAATGTATAATAAATGAATGCTAGTTTAAAATGTGAGTTTCATCAAGTCTTGACACGATCTGCAAACGAGTTTTAACCATTGAGTTTATAAAAGCGCATCCCCAGGATTTCTTTTCAATTGTGCCCCGGCATCAGTAAAGTGAAGTGCTTTAATACTATGAAAAGTTGTTTAAATTATTACTAAGTGAATAAAAATAGTGAATTTATTCTAAAAAACATACATAAATTGTTTATAACAATTATCAAGGTAAGCTTTTTAAATACTTTACATATTTATTGATTGATATTTTAATGTTAAGAAAAAAAAACGTATAACAAATTATTATTATTTCATATGATTGATAGTAATATCTCTCTAGCTGTTTGCCTATAATGATAATTAATTATACATTTAAAAAATTTAATTATCAGTAAATTCTTCCCAAAATCATTTATTATAAAAACCATTCAATTTTGTGGTAAAATATCTTTTTAGAAAAATAATTCAACAGATTACGATAATAGTTAGAAAATCAATTAAGTATTAATCATTTAAAAAAAATTTATAAAAACGTTTTATGATCAATGCGCTCTACACATGTTATTATTTCATTTACAGCATATAGTGTCAAATTATAAAAGAAAAAATAATCTTTTACATCAAGCTTAAAATTTTTTTGTTTGCTTTTCAGCAAAACTGTTTTCTCGGCGGTACGTGCAAGCGAGATAGAAAACGAAGTTCCCACGCCAAATTTCAGTCTCAACGCTGCAACCGAACGAGTAACACTTATCTCTCTTCACATCCATATTGAAGCTTTTATAACAAAAACATGTCTTTCGCCAACGGACTTGTTGAAGAGTTAAGGAGACTTGTCTACGACCCACAGATAGATGATGACAGTAATGCTATCCTCAGAGCCTTAAAACAATGTACCATGACGTTGCGAAAACTTAATAAGGCACTAGATTCAGCGTCATCATTGGGAGCGAAGAACCATCTATTAGCCTGCTTGGCTCAAGCGAAATCTTATCGAGAGACAGTCAAAGCCTTAAAAACTGTAGGCGAGGGATATAACCAGCGAAAAGAGACAGCCTGCCTCCGAGTCAAATGGTCAGACATGAAATCAGCATTTAAGGGACGTATGCGAACTGCTGTAATAACTAACACCAAGCATATCGAGCCAAAGACTTTCATGGAGGACTGCTCATCCATTTTTCAGAGACGTATTCTGAATACATTGAAGAAAGATGCATTATTAAAAGTGAACACAGCTTTAACAGGCGTGTTCGAAGTCAAAAAAGGGGATACTATTGTAGTAGAAATAAAGTATATAAACACCAAAAATGCAGTCATATACCAAGACAGCAATTTAGCCCAATGGTTCAAGATCAATATTCAAGATCCTATCCTTAAGGATCTCTCAGAGTTTCAAGTAAGTATAGAAATTGTAGAAAGTTAGAAATAAACTAACGCACACCTATTTCTTTATCTAGCAAAAGGAAAGCGGGTGGGCGCTAAAAACAATAATCAACCTCCAAGTTAACATCAACAAGTTTATCCCGCAACTAGGCTCATCCTATTAAATCTGAAGCTCAACATAAATCACATAATACAGCGAGTGTACTTGAGGTCCTCTACTAGCGTCCGAAGCGATTGACGAAGAGATACAAAACTTGTTTAAAAGTGTTTAAAATGTATATAATTTAGATAATTGTTCTCATATTTATCCTGTATTAATAAAACTCAACAAATGTTTTATTGTTTTTTATTTTATTTTTAGGTTTTATTTTGTAAGTTACTACAAGTCTACGGTTAATCAACTTATGCATTGCATTCGATGACCTAGTGCTACAAATTAATCTGATGAAATTCCATCCGGAATATAAAAACAATAGGGCTCGTCCAGGATTGGAACCCGGGACCTCTAGCACTCTAAGCGATAATCATACCTTTAGATCAACAAGCCAGTTATATGTGGAAAAATTTTGCTTCGAGAAGATTAGTATGTTTCTCATTACATCTAAATAATATAAAATATAGAACCGATCTTGGTACAAGCATTTTCAAAATTTGACATAATGTTTTAGCTAAAATTATAGGTCGCTTTGCCCTTATACACAACATTATTAACAGATTTATTTATTATACGATTTACTTCGAGTAATGCAATTACGTGAGTACCCAGCGTGAAAGTAAATATTGCGATTATGTATTATACAATATTACAGTGTTGAATAGAATATTTGGCAAAACAAACCTTACAAGGTATTCAATTGATTGACCGAAGAACAATTTGACAATTACTAATACATTCTTGCAGACAATGCTACATATCTCGCAAGATAACCCTCACGTGGAAGATTTATACCAGAGGTATTAATATTTCTTCGAATAATATTAAGTGGTAAAAGATATATGATAAACAGATATCGAACATACATCAGTTAACATTCTGAATATAGTAAAATTATATGGCGTATATAATAAATTAAAACTTATTATTATAAATTTAAAGAGCGCGACATATTTTTCAAATTTTATTCTCTCTATAAAACAACCCGGCTATTGGAGACATAAATAACTCTAAAATATTATTATTAAAAATTAAAAATGTATTGCTTGATATAATTTGCGCGCGGAAGGGTATTCCACCCAAAACTCTACAGGTTCACCCCTTTTAAAAATATTTAAATTAATCAATCGCTTTATGAAATCCATAGAGAATTATGCAATCTTATTAAATAAGTCTAGAAACAGATTTATACCAGAACGTTTACTGAGGCAGAGAGAGGTTGAGAAATAAGAAGCTTTTATAGAATGTATTTCGTTTATTTTGTCATCATATAAAAAAGAATACCATATTACATATAAATACTATTACAATACGACTATATTAAATAGTACAACTAGAAATTAAATATTTACTTATTCTATGATTTTTCACGCTTTAAGCTCTGTGATGACTGAAATTATTTCGTTTTCGTTTTCGAGACTGCTGCTAAGAGCTTTCTTTACAGCATACAACAGACGAAGTCGGTCCACTAGTTGATCAGGCGTACTCTGACGTATCCAATCCGGTTTCATCTTGTTTAACTTTTTGGGAAGACTAACTCAAAGTCTGTTATTCTGTATAAATTTAGCCTGATTACATTTTCGTATTTCCGATGTTTAACGCTTATTAGTCGGCCGTTACGGCTATAGTCTTTCTTATGAGCATTAGTAAGTGATATTATTTTCATATAGTTGTCGATATCTTCCTCTGTTGGACTAGGAGAGCTTATTCGTTTAAGCGTTAGTAAATTAAACAGACCGGATGTGCCATGGAAAAGTTTGTTTTTAATTAAAATATTTCCCTGAAACTGTACTCGCGAACAACCAAATCGCCTCTCATCGATGTCGTTATATAGAGCGTACCTAGTTTTGTCTACGTTTTTGTTTTCTCCGCTAGCTAATAATACTCTATAATAGTTAGAGAATTCGTGATAATCTTTTAAGCTAGAATCGCATTCTTCTTCTTCCTCATCAGCAGATGTAACGGGGGATGATTGTTCAAGCTCTGGCGAGAGATTGATAGCAACGGTCTCCGATCGCGGTATAACACGATTATCATGAGGTTCTGCTTTATCACAGTGACAGTAGGCTAATTTCTTACGTATAGCATTACGAGCGTTTATTATTTCATCATCATTATCATCGTCCTCGCATCTTATTTCTTTATTGGCTTCTATAGCACAGGATTCATTGGTGTGCATACGTTTCAGATTCACGTCTTTAAATATTACATTATTTCTAGGTGATGTCTTATTGTCGACAGCTATGGTATTATGAAGTGTTTTCAAATGACTTCTATAGTTATCGAGGCGTGTAAAATACTTTAAACAAATAGAACACTGAACTTTATACCCCTGGTGTATCTTCAAATGACGAGCAAACCCTGATCGTAAAACGCTCATGCAGCATATGTCACACTCGCGTCGCCGGTTCATATCCACTAATAATTGATCATGAACACCTATTTATATAACATGTTCTTCAGGTCACTTTTAATTAACCCTGGCGCTACGTCTATCATCACCCTGTCGATCTTCCTTCATTATTAATTAACCCTGGCTAAACGTCGTTCAGCATGAATTCATCATGGCACACCACGTCTTCATCATTAATTAACCCTAGCACTACATCTATCATCATCTATCGATCATTCTCCATCCTTAATTAACCCTGGCTAGATGCCCGTTATCTTATCGATCATCCTTAATTCACCCTTGGCACGGTTCAATGCTTCGATAAATAGCTGAGAAAAGTTCAAAATAGAGATTGATGGAATACCATCAGTACGAGATTCCTGTAATCCAAGATGACTGTCTACAAATCACAGCGTAGTAGGCGTGGTCCAAGATAGGTTAGGTAAGAACACGTGATGTTTCATTTACTAGCATGATTAAGGATGAAGGGTGAAGGGAGAAGGGTGATATGCATGTATAATTTAAATGAAGGGAGAAGGGCGATATACATGAAATTTGGCGTGAGAACTTGGTTTTCTATCTCGCTTGCACGTACCTCCGAGAAAACAGTTTTGCTGAAAAGCAAATAAAAAATTTTAAGCTTGATATAAAAGATTATTTTTTCTTTTATAATTTGACACCATATGCTGTAAATGAAATAATAACATGTGTAAAGCGCATGGATCATCAAACGTTTTTATAAATTTTTTAAAACAACTTAAATGATTAATACTTAATTGATTTTCTAACTATTATCGTAATCTGTTGAGTTATTTTTCTAAAAAGATATTTTACCACAAAATTGGATGGTTTTTATAATAAATGATTTTGGGGAAGAATTTACTGATAATTAAATTTTTTAAATGTATAATTTATTATCGTTATAGGCAAACAGCTAGAGAGATATTACTATCAATCATATAAAATAATAATAATTTGTTATACGTTTTTTCTTTCTTAACATTAGACTATCAATCAATTAAATATGTAAAGTATTTAAAAAGCTTACTTTGATAATTGTTATAAACAATTTATGTATTGTTTTTTAGAATAAATTCACTATTTTTATTCACTTAGTAATAATTTAAACAATTTTTCATAGTATTAAAGCACTTCACTTTACTGATGCCGGGGCACAATTGAAAAAAAATCCTGGGGATGCGCTTTTATAAACTCAATGGTTAAGACTCGTTTGCAGATCGTGTCAAGACTTGATGAAACTCACATTTTAAACTAGCATTCATTTATTATACATTAACAAGTTTATTCCGATTTGTCTGCGTGGGTTACCTTTTGTGCATATTCTTTTCTCTACATAACTGGCTGCAAAGGTCACTTGTTATCGTAGATTTCTTTTTCGACGCTTGTTACGTAAATATCGTAATAAATCCGTTTTTAGAATAAATTTTTGCTTAAAAGTCGAAACTCCTGCTTGCATATACGATATAAACTATATACCCAATAAGAATATATACATACATAGAGGGAATAGTACATATGAAAATATTTAGAATAATCAATAATGCTGATGCTGAAATTACCAAAGGGCTTGGATAATATTCAGCGGTGGTGTATTATGAATAAATTACTCCTTAATGTTAAGAAATGTTCAATTATATCGCTCTATAAAATTAAATCTCTAATTATTGTTGATTGCAATATAGGTGCTCAACATTTAAAGTTAATTGTGATATGTATATTATAATTTGTACTATAGTAATTGTAATATGGCTTTGATCATTGAGTCAAGCATAAATACTCCAGGTACCAACTCTGTCCGCTGATAAATAGGGGTTGACACTCTGAGGTGTCATTTTCAACAGTATGAAATAAAACCTCTTCAAGTATAGTTCTAAAGTTCAAGTAAAACATTTTCAATTTGCACATCTATTTAGTGTGGTGTGTTGTTTTCTTTATTAATTAATTTACATGTTTGTTTCGTACATCTAATTTGTGGACTGTGTATCTATTTATCTATATTATATATATATATAATTAGTGTGTTAAATAAATATAATAAATGTATAAAATGTACGTGGCGATTCGTCTTAACTAACCATCAACAAATAAGAGAGAAGAAAATCCAGCGTAAAATCTATAATGGGTAATATCACATATGGAATATATTAAAGACTTAGGAATTTGATTCGACACTAATTTAACCTCTATGTATGTATATAAAAATTGTATGTACATCATTATGACTACTTGGATTTATTAGTCGCTTTGGAAGAGAATTTTCTTTAGATACGTTCTGTTTATTAAATAAAACATTAGTACGTTCTCAACTGGAATACGAGACAATTGTTTAGCTTCCATACTATAAAATTTGGTACCATTTGATTCGATTTGATTTGAAAAATGTTCAAATAGATTTTTAAGAATTTGTAACTATCGCTATTTAAAAATCTATTAAAAAGTTTTAAGATTACCGTAGATATTATTACCTGCCTAAAGGTTATTGACCCTTTTTTCTCTACCTGCTGCATATCGACTGAGAAGCTTTAGTATCTTGGTAGTTTTGATAAGATGCAAGATTGATTTTTTTATGTTTTTTATGTATGAAAGTATATACCGAGGGGATGTTATGATGAGAGATATCTGTATTAAACTCCTGGGGATAGATGAGAGTAGCTAGCTATTCTGAAGTACTTTAATTAAATAACGTTTAGATTATCGTGTAGGTAAAAAGTTTGAAGGTCGCCCTCCGAATCGTGTCGAAGCTTGATTGCCAAACGTAGTATTCATATATCGTCCGTATCGGTTAGTCGTGAAAGGTATTTTAAATTTGAATTGTGTATATTTTCAATTCATTATTAATAGAATGTTATTTATGGGTATTATATAATTAATTAGATTTATGTAATTAAAATAAAATGTTACGTTTTAATGGCCATATATGGGAAAAATGCGGGCCCTTCTAACTGTTGACCGTTATAGGTATATTAATGTTGAATTATGTTCGAATGTTTTCATTAATTTTTTAATTCGTTATCAATAAAAATTATATCGATTATCTTAAATTATTATTATTGGCAGAACATTAGGTAATTACTTTATTTTTAACTTATATTTTTAAAATACGAAAGGTGCAGGAAGAAATAATTAAAAAAGAGATTCCTTCTTTCAAAATGGGTTTTCTAACTGCGTTTGCAGACGAGGGTGAGGTTTGATTGATAGAACGAAGATATAAGACGTGTTTAAAGCTGAATATAAAAATTTTAATGTTGGAGTAAATTATTATATGTAATTAATTTTAACTAATTACCTATACACTTAAGTAGGGTCGGATTGTCATATAAACTAAATACTTAATAAGAAGTACATAGAGAGAGGGAGCGATTAATTTTATTCGAAATTTTGTTAAAATGTTACGTTTTAATGGCAATATATATTTGAAAAATGCGGGTCCTTCTACCGGTTGACCGTTATAGGTATATAGATGTTGAATTATGTTCGAATGTATTCATGAATTTTTCAATTCGTTATTAATAAAAATTATATCAATTATCTTAAATTATTATAATTGGTAGAAAATTAGGTAATGACTTTTATCAATAAAATTCCATAGTTAATAAGTCGACTCATGTCATGTAACAGCGTGAAGTTAGCAACGTTGCCGCGCGCTTGGTTGGATCGCGGAAGATCTATATCGCGAGCGCGAGTCTGGCTGGACCGCGGATGACCTTGAAATGCAAAATGGACCTTGGCGATTTCCCATGTTAATTTCCATAAGGACTGCGCTCGGACTCACATAGCCTATCTACTAAGGTCGAAATATACAAATGTAAGTTCTTCAATTCCATTGCTAGGCCAGAAACATGTTCGAATGATTGAGTGTTAAACGGGACAGAACCCGTTAATTGGTTCTCCGTTATTGTGCATTTTAGACCTGTGGTATCTTAATACTGCCGTTGCCGTCGATTTCCATACTTAAAATCTAATAGTTACATTTAAAAAAATTACGGTGATGTCAAATGCGCTACCGGCACATGTTCTAAAATGGGTTCTACTACTGATGATTTTGTAAGCTAGAGGTCGAAATGTACAAAGTTCTCTTAATTTTATTGCTATAACCAGAAGCTTCTCCGAATGATTGAGTGTAAACTGTTAAACAGGATACCCTGTTACCCTGTATATATCTTTAACCTACACGTTCAGACCTTTTTAAGAATATGCTGTTTAGTGGGTGTTGTAACAGCACCATACAGATGTAGTAACACTGACACGTTTGATGGCTTGATGGCACAATGATGGCTTTTGTGCCTTGCTCGATTTCTACAACATATTCAAAAATCAGAAAAATCCGTCGAAAGCCATAGCAAACGCAGTAAAAGATTAAACGTTTAGACAAAATCAGTTTTTAAAATAAAACTTTATTCTTGTTTTAAAAATGCTCAAAATGTTATAGATATGTTGCAACTGCGCAGAGCAAATTGATTTAAGACAAACTTGTTAAATAGATAAATATAAAAATATTTTGGAGGCATTTTACTCAAATTAACAATAAAAAATATTGCAACGTTTATTTAAGTAACCAATTAATTTCAATGCAAGTGGACTTTGATTGAGTTGTAAAAGCTGCATCGAGCTCGCTCTCGTAAGACAACAAAAAAATATATAGTTAGTTTTCTGCATACAAATAAAGCGCAATACCTTGGAATTCGCCTTTTGGGTACCGATTTTGATTATTTTTTTAAATTATAGGTAATTAGTGTTGTAGATGAAAGAATGTTCTGAAAATTGATGAGAACGTTCGCGAACGTTCGCGCATGATAAAACCCTATCAAAAGAACGTTCTCTTGGGGAGCATAAGCAAGCAACGTTCTCATAATAATTCTCGAGAACTTTCAGGATAATACAGCACAAACGAGAATATACAGAAAAACATTAAAAATCGAGAATAAAACCGAAACTAAACGATCTTAAACCGCATGCCCACGCAAAATGTACACGTGTTACTCGCAGCTGCTGGGAGCATAATCAAGCACGTTCGCGAGCGTTCTCATAATAATTTTCGAGAACTTTGAGAATAATACAGCATAAACGAGCATAAACAAGAACATTAAAAATCGAGAATAAAACCGAAACTAAACGATTTTAAACCGCATGCCCACGCAAAATGTACACGTGTTACTCGCAGCTGCTGTTGGGTGTATCAAAGACAGACACTTTTATGAGCATAGTTTGCACAATTTATGCCTTGATAGCATTGACAAGAAGTTTGGTTACCGCCCGGTAGCACCTCTTTTCAATTTTGTTCTAGTTACATATGAACTTTATATATAATTTTTTTATATTTTCTTTATAGATACAAAAAGTGACAAATGTTTGTATAGTTTTAAAATGTATGTGCCGGCCGCTGTGGACACCGCCGGGTTTTGGATATTTTGCCGAGCGTGGACACTACGCCGACCGCAAGTGGTGGACACTTTGCCAACCGTGTACGCGGTCAGCGTATTGTCCACGGTCGGCTAAGTGTCCAGTAGCAAAATTTATTTTAAGGATCGGCGTAGTGTCCGCGGTCAGCGAAATGTCCGGTAGGGGTAAAGGTGCATACCACATTAAAGGTATCTCTAACTGAAGTTTTAATTAAGATCAACAAGAAAAAAGATAGCTTTATCTCATTCTAATAGGTGGAAACAGATTGGAAGAATTGGTCACCATGGTAATTAAACATTAATATTTTGTATTATTACATTATTCTTCAACACATTACAGCCAATAGTCAAATTAAGTATAACTAGCATTATAAATGAGAAGAGAAGAATTTGAGAATATTCGAGCATTTTCAGCATTTTGAGAATATTTCAAGAACTTTTGAAATTATCCTTATTTTGTGTATATCTGTGCAAGTTAATGGTATATTCTCCAGTCCTCTTCACCGTTGAGGGTTTATTCTCGTTCTTTCTCGTTTGTGCTCCTGGAATATTCTCCAAAAATAAATGCTCGAGCATTTTCCAACACTATAGGTAGTTGACTATATTTCAAACTCTAAATGTTGGAGTTGTCCGTTAATGCCCTTTTTAATTGTTTAATTGTTATTAACAAATTATTATTTTTTCCATAAGAGGTTAATTAATAATTAAATAATTTCATCAAATTTTTATTATAATTGAATGAAATTAGGTACTTCAAAATTGAATAAAAAAGCTACTATACCTTTTAGGGGTCGTAAACTACGAATTTGGGACCCAAATCGGTGCAAAATGGCGGCTACGAAATGGCCGCTGAGGTCAGAAACTTGTTATTTGAAATGGCAAATGAAAAATAGTACTAGGGGATTTTTAAAGTCGCAAATTGCGATGTTATAGTTATTTACGTATTAAAATCTGTTAAGAGAGCTATAACGGCCAAGGGAGCTGTTTGAAGCCCGACGAAGGGGGCTTTAATGCTTCCGTGGTTGGAAAAGCATTGTAGCATCGTAGACACCGTTGTCACATTGGTAATGGAGATTTTGGAAAAAAGCGGGTCATTGAAAAAGACCGTCCGTTGAAACCTCTTTTAACAGTCCTGTGTGTTACCAGGGTGTTATTGGCAGCTTAACGGTTGTCAAGTGTTTGAACGTTATTCCTTCTATAACAACATAGTATGGTGAAAAGCTAAAATATGACTTAGATGCAAAGTGCCGGTTACAAAATGGCAGCTAAAATTAAAAAATGGTATAATGAATATCTCGAAACAAGAGAAGCTATAGTGTACTATACAGAGAAAGTTTTACACTCACATTTTAACCACCAATATACAACATGAAACTTTTGCATATAATATTTTCTTAATCCTTTAAAACTAAATATTTATATAAAACATTTACAAACTATTACACCCCACAGAATTTTGACCATAGAAATTAGACACGATTTTTTTACACTATATTATTGACACTACATTATTTTAAAACATTTGAAACCATTGTGTCAAAATTGTAGTGTTAAAGAAAATCGTGTTTGATTTCTGTGGTCAAAAGTCTGTGTTTAAAACTGGGCTGCTAAAGATACTGTATGTTTATTTTAAGTGTTCAGTTTTTATTGTGTTAAAAAGGAATCTCCGAAAAACTTTTATGTTGTGTAATTATTCAATGTGATTATTCAAAACATGAGTGTAAAGCTTTTTAGGTGTAGTAACTATATTTACCGAAACAAGTTGCCGCATGCAATTTAAAAGGTTTCCAAAAAATGCGTTTTCACGACGAAACGTGTTTCGTCCTGACATGTTAGCAGACTTGTGTCAAACACTCGGTTCTGTGCAGCATTTAAAGAGGGTATATCTGCAAGTTGAACTATAATTGGAAAATAGTATGACAATTCAAGACTAAGGTTAGACAATTATGAATGTAATCTTTTACCCCATAAGCATGACAGAACCTGCAGCTTCAACAAATTTACTAAAGATTATATTTTGCGGATGCAAAATTGAACGTGGAACAGCAGGTGGGTGTAAAAAAGAACTATACTGTACGTCGGCTTGCACAAAGAATTCAACGGGGACGGGCTACTTAAATGTATAATCGATTTAGTCGCCGCCAGAAGTATATGATGAAACTAACATTAGTTTAAAAGAAACACAAGTAAATAATAATATTTATTACAATAATCTTTATTTAAATCTGACGATGAACAAAGTTTCAAAATTAAACGGAATTATGGTTAAATTATGGAATATTAATTTATTTTAACACTATTCAAACTAAATTCCTTTCCACCAATTTGAATTTTAAATAAATAATACTTTAATTAATAATTGGAACAATATTAAAATTTTATTAATTAATATATACTTGTATATAAATCCATCTTAAACAAGCATGTCGGCTAGAATAAACATTTTGAATTTTAATCATAGCTAGTTTCGGTGCCCATTTTGTGACCCGTACTTTGCATCTAGGTGATTTTTTAACTTAACATGGCAATTTGTGACTTAGTACTTCCTAGCACTATTATTCATTTGAAATTTCAAATATTAAATTTTTGACCCTGGTGGCCATTTTGTACCCGCCATTTTAAACTTTGGACCGATTTGGAGCCCAAATTCATAATTTGCGACCCTAAAAAGCTATAAGTACCTAATTTTATTCAATTATAATAAGAATTTGATAAAATTATTTAATTATTAATTAGCGCCTTATGGAGAAAATAATTTGTTAATAACAATTAAACAGGGCATTAGCGGACAAATCCAACATTTAGACTTTGAAATGTAGTCGATTATCTACAATTTAAAAAAAATATCAAAATCGGTGCTTAAAAGGCGAATCCGAGGTATTTTTCTCTAGGAAACAGACTACTGGGATCTAAGAGATTTGATCAGTGGCGTGCGGTGAGAATTTAGGCTAGGGAAGCAACCACGATTTAAATTTTAATACACCTAAGTACAATAAAAAACAGTGTTATAATTATTAAGCTTAGAAGTCTTTTAAGGAAGAATTTTTACACTTCAGTAGTATTCTTTTACTCTATAATGATTAATGGGATTGGTAATTTTTTAGCACATCTCGTTCTTTTGAATACTGATTAACTCCCACCTAGTAAGATATTTTTAGCATGATTGGTAATCCCCTTACCCCTTTGAATCGTAGAGATTTTGTGATTGACATGATTGAAGCATAAAAGGTGCTGTAACGAAACTTGTAACTATTGCCAACGTTCTTTTGTGACAAAGCATTTTCAAATTTTTACGATTGTTTAGATTTAATCACAATGTGCAAAAGAATACGTCTTTTATACTTATGGAATTTGTTGACTATTATTCTTTATTTAAAAAAAAGTACTCTTATTTATTTATAATGCAACTCGATTTTCCGGTCTTTTTAGCAAAATACCTGGTGCAGGTTTTAATCTTTGTTGTTAAATTTAAAAGTTCTGGTTTTGGTCTGCCTTTCTCAATAATTTCCTCCGAGACTGTATGAAGGAAGTTTTTTATCAAATAATAATAATACTTTACAAATTGAACTGTACTCGAATCTTCCACAGAAGCAGCTGAATTTGCAGTCATGACGTCGTGACGATAAAGCGCAAGTTTAAATGCTGCATACAGAACAAACTAAATAGAATTATTTGTCTTTAAAAAAATCCGAACTTATATAAATTGAAATAATAAAACGTTCCAAAATACAGTCTCATTCGCAGATTTACATTGCTTAAGTAACATTTAACAAACACGAAATATCTAACAAATAACGAAATTATAATAAACATCTGATCACGGAGTACGCTAATAAAAATAACTCGACCTTATACGATGTTAACTGTAGCCCACAACGCACCCGCGACTCGCCCGCTACCGAAAGCAAGTCGTCCAGGAAGCAACGAAATCCGTGCTTATATGCAGTGTAACTAACCCATTTGTATCGGTATTACCTTTCCTCGCAAGTTTAATGAGCCTAATTTAAAATAGTACTCTAAATAATTATACTTTTTGCTGTACGGAATTGATATTGAGCTTTAAGTTGATTAAACATTACAAATTTAAATAAACGATAACCATAATTTTATAAAACTATTTTTGTTAGCATTGTTTTTTAATTTTAATAAATTCTTAAGGGAAGCTTTGCTTCCCTTGCTTCCATGGATCGCACGCCACTGGATTTGATACAAAGTAATTAAACTGGTGTGGTAAAAACTAAAAGAATATTAGTAGGTAGAGCTAACTTACTGTAAGTTTTTACCATTACATCTATTAAATTTACTCTATGAAAGTATTACTTTGAAGGTTACATTCACTCTACTAACATATAAGTGTAAGTAATATTTACTTTAAAATCTACAATGACTAAAGAATGTTTCCAGAGATAATTCTCTATTCTTATTAGATGAACCTGTACAAGCTAGAAATAGAAATAGGTCAGACTAGAGTTCATTTTCAACACTAATTTTTTCTTTGTGTAAATAATACGCAATTTATTTTTCTGATGCTTATAGCCTTGATTTATCAAGTACGAATTAAAATCTGATTTATAAATGACATTTGAAAATCTTAACTTATAATTAAAACTAATCGAAAAATCTCATTTTCGACGAGATGCATATTAAAAAGGATGTGTATGTTAAAGGAACCTTTTTGTTTACCCTATTTAAAGATGTTTAGCAGCCGGTCCTGTGTATTTATTCGCATTAGGGGAGTCGCTAACCAAGCGTGGATATCTCGCATTATTTTCGATATGCAGATTGTTAATTAAATCTGCCTGGAGCCATATTTACATGACAGCAATCTGTCTACAACACTGCGCTGGCCACCGCCGTTTTAATTATGTTGTGTAACCGTGCGTATTTTATTAATATAAATATGTAGCCGCTCCAAATAGAGCTAACTTTAATTATTTGTCTAAATAAGTTTAAATAGTATCATACTGTTTCATACGGACGTATTCAAACGAATATTATTTACAATATATTTATTGTTCATACAAACCGTATTTTTCAAATTTTATTAAATAGTAAATAAAAAAAGAATCGATTGCATTATTTTCCCCGAATAAATAGTAAAGGTTAAATAATAATAATGAAATGAAAAACCGGGAGAGGGAAGCAATATAATTGTTAAACTAATGAAATGCATTAATTTAGCTGGGAAAGGATGGACACAGCAGCCATACCGAGCCATAATTAATCTGAAAAGTATTCAAATGGTGTAGAATAGGCAATTAGGCGCGTAGTTCTACAATATGGTGCTATGATTGATTCCATAAAGAGGACCAAGCCTGTGTTTGCTAATATATCAATGATGGGACCGTAATTTGTATATTAGCGGCTGTGACCGCGCGATTGTCGTGCCATCTGTCGCCAGCCGCGAAATTACGCGCAAAGCTGGACAGTGACTGTTATTCAACCCAAGTTTAAAGTGTGAATATAACTACTATGACAAAATTTAATGAAATGTGTACGTACCTATTACCAACTCTGGTTTGAATGCTGTAATGCGAAAAGTACATTTTTTAGTACAAAAAATCTTTTTAGTTTGTCATATGTCTAGAATAATCTAGAGTACTTAAGATGAAGGGGTAAGCAAAAGGAATTCACGTTTTAAGTGCACACTTGCATATAGCAATAAACGCTATGTATATTCCTGCATATATTAACCCTCCGTAGTAGCTTAGTTTGTGTCATATAAATTCCAACCATCCGTTTGAGAAGCGTCTACATGGTCGGTTAAGTATTTGTCATGCTATGTTTTAATTAAGCACATATTTCGCGACAAGGAGCAGGTAAAGCTCAAAGCTCCCTTGTAAGCTATGAGCCGCAACCCAAGGGCCGCGTTTGACAGAAAGTATGCGACATCAAAAGCACGAAAACGAGTCTAATTTTTGATTTTTTTTTGTTGTTTCTGTTTTTTGTTTTAGTTCTACTTGAATATTTTGCGAACATGAGCTTAGAGTAAACTTACATTTATAAATGTTTGAACATGGAGTTATTATAGACATCAAAAACTTGGAAATGTGCAGGAATGATTTTTCCAGACGCCGTCATATTTACTTATTTAGAAGAAATGTCTTGGAGAATAATAATTAAAATTTTTAATTAGTCTTTTGCCAAAAAAACAGACGTAGAAAATGCTAAACTAGAATAAATGTGTTTCGGAAGATGTATATAATATGTTGATTTGTTATGTATGATGTTGATCTTTAGATTAATTATCTTTAGAAATATTACAATCTTCGACAGATTTACGTACTGATTTTGCCAAACAACTACTAAAGAATTTTGTTGAGAATTGAGCTGTAAATAAATACAACAGCTTAAATAATGAAATTATGTAAATAATGGAATGATAATCGGTTCACGCTCGTCACATCACTATCACAAATTGTGCGTGAGTAAAAAATAGTATAGCCAAATAAGAAGATTATACAGGCCACATAGGCGCCGACTATGTGGTGGCTCGAAGGCTGTGGCCCTCATTAAAATAATGTAGTGGGGGCTGAGCCCTCATTAACATGGTTAATATATTTTAGATAACAAAAATTCCCAATTGAAAATCTTATGCACACTTATCCAACTGCGAAATTTTTTGGTATTTTGTCTTCCAGAAAGGCAAACGAAATTTTGAGGTCATTTAATTTTTGATGACCATATCTAGTTACAGTGAAATCTCCCATAAACGCGGACACTACTACTGACAGTTAGGGTGGAGCGAGACATTTTTTTTTCTTAATTTCATAAAGCCTATGTATGGAAAAGTTGCCTTAGGTACTTATGAATACCTATTACTGAATATTTATGTAATAAAAAATCATTAAAAAACGTTCCTAGAATAAAAGTACATCCTAATATAACAATCTTAAAAAAATGCGGCACGCTCTTTGACGCCATCTCGATACCGATGATGTAAACTTGGTTCCACGAACTCCTTAGCAACGCCATTAAACCAGAACATAGTGCCAATATTCCTTCAAATTCTCAGATGAGAATAAAACTACTAAGTGTAGCACATACTTGTGACAGAACGGGTATTTCAGATACGGCAGCAGCAATTCTTGTTAGTGCAGCATTAAAAGATATGGGAATAGTTACTACAGAGGATTAATCAAAAATTGTCGATCGCAGCAAAATTCAAAGGGAAAGGGTAAAAGCTCAAGTTAACCTCAAAAGAAAAGACAAAAAGGAAACTTCTGAATAAGTATATGGAATATATTTTGATGGAAGAAAAGACCAAGTGTTCTCTAAGATCAATTAGTGCACTATTAACTGGTGTTTCTGAGTCTCGACAATTTTTCTATTGACGGAACTCAAATTCTTGTTTAGTGTTGTACTGTTTGCCTACAAGTTTTAGGTCATCCATAGCTTTTGTTTTCATATAGCTTGGTAGTGTAGCGACTATCGTGCTGGTCTCTCACCCAATCATCCCGAGATTTTCGCTGTCCGTAAATCTGGATAATGTTTTCTGTAGTTTTTCCGTAGCTGTAACACAAATATGGTATTTGTGCTATAACATCTGTAAGTTGGCTGCAGCCGCAATGGACGTGCACAATAGCAATAATTGCTCCTCCCTCCAGCACAAGCTTCCAGCTTCTGGGGGCCTGGTTTTCGGGTTATGGGTAATAGTCGTTATTATTATATATTATTTTACCAAACGTTCTTCGTTCAGCCAAGCAAGTATTATTTCAAAAATTTATGTGAAATTTCAAGATACATACAAGTATACATGGTATACATCCTTGTAAACCATTTTCCTATTTGCTAGAAACAAACCTGGTATTGCACCCAATTTTTTTTTATTATATCAATTTATAGAGTGGTCATAAATAGCTGTCTAAGTCTAATGAAACAAATTAGAAAATGTTTACAAAACTATCAAAACTGAAAATTATTCCTTTCCCTTTATTGATTGTTTATAGACAGGTTGTAAATAATTTGTATGTATTTGAAATGGTTGTTAGTAGTTTCTTTAAAGAAAAGTAGTTAAGATAACCCACTTTGTAAGGCGCCACTCGTAGTTAGAACTGCATTTTTTAACTAATAATTTGCTCAAGAAATTGAAATAAATAAAACATTAATTTTAAAGTGAGAGTTTTGTAGTAATTGATCGGATTATTTTTTCCAGGACTCAAGACACCAGAAAATTGAGCAATTCCCGAAACTTCTGACCCGAGAAATTTTCGGGACACTAAATTTATGTATAATGAAACCTTAAAGTGCTGATTGTTACTTGTTTATTAATAATAATTTCTGTTAAAAGTGTGCTGTCACGTGACCTGGCTTGTGTCCCGGGAATTTGCCGGGTCAAAGACACTACAGTATTAATATAACAAATAAGATTTATCAAGGAAGTATTAATACCTGCTTTATAATTTAGAGCAACTATAGCAGTTTCATTGGGTCACTCTGTAGTATGGGAACAAATTATTCTATAGGAGAAATCTTAAAGAGTTAAAAATTATAAGATTGGTGTTACGTTTTATATATGTTTTGCCGAATGTCAAAGAGCATGAATTGTTAGGTTATAAGGCATTCAGGTAGACATGGATTAATTCTAAAGCTTTTGTAAAAATAATGAACACCTTATAAAGGTGAAAAAATCCAACTATTTTCTAGACGATTGATTAAATAGTAAAGGTAGTCTCAAAACATCTCCTAGCAGAGGAGAAAAACAAAAATTTAAATTGTTCTTTTTGTAGTTCGGTATATATTGGGCAAACACTACGAAATTTTGACATAAGATATAAAGAACACGTACGTCATTACAAAAATAAACACCCTGAAAAATCTAATTATGCCAAACACCTTTTAGAACAAAATCACACAATGACTCAACACAACTCAAACACAAACTCAGGGTACCTTTAATGAATGAACCACTTGAGCTCAGTAATTCTCCGTTACTGGAAGTATTAGATATTTAATTCTCATTATTATTATTATTTTATCTAGTTACCTATTTTTGTATCTACCTTAGCGACGTGTTTGTTTATAATTATATTACCTTTGATAATGACAGCATAGCTGTCGAAACAATATTGTCAGGTTATATTTTAATAAAACTGTGAAACTTTTACTAATCTTTATTTATTTCATGATTATGGAATTCCACAAAGTAAGGCTGGAAACAATAAACAACATAAAGAAACCAATTTAAAAAAATCAAAACTTACCTAGTGACGTTATGATGAGGTAATATGGTGAGGTTATAATTTGTTGACAATTTGAGGATACTTTTCTTGCTTAACTCAATAGAGGACGATTAATTTTGTAGTAAAGACCATTTCTAATCATCAAGTATAAATAATTGGAGTATTTGAGTTTCTTTAAAAGGAAAACAGAACCCCCATTCTGTTAAAATTAATTCAAAGTGCAATTCTTCATTTCCTTTAACTAAATGAAAGTTAAACAAATAAAGAAAAACAAATGTATGTAATTTAAACGTTTATTTTAAATAATATTAATTAATATATTAATTAATTTAAATTAAATAATTTTTTTTAATTCTAAGCTCGGGTATTTTTGAAATAAGAGATTGGAGTCTTTATTTTCAAAATAAATGTTATTATCACTCATCATTACTGTGAGAAAGAGAGATGCATATTTGAAAATTCCATTCGTATCCCTGAGTACCCTGAGTATCCTTCGTATTCTGAGATAAGGCTTTTGATAACTTTGAATAACAAAAGTCTCATTAAAAATAGTGTATTCATCACAATATTAATTTAAGGGTATACCAAAAACCTAAACCTCTTTCAAAACATTTTATAACATCACCTATATAACTTATTCTAGGATATTCATTAAAGTAGGGAAGATAAAAAATTGACAATTTATTAGAAACTGCACCAATAGTATCTATACCTACAGGTTGTACAGGGCTACATTTTGAATTTTTCTAAGTAACGAAAAATACATATTTGTAAAAAATCTTCAAAAAGTTTTACCCTCAGTTTTTGTAAACATGTTTGAAATTTTTGTTTTTTTATCTAGAATATTATTTTTAGAAAAATAGCAGCATCCCCAATGTCGTACACCTAAGAATGTACGTAAGTTCCGACAAGCTCCAAACAAACGAACAATTAAGGCTACCTAAAACTTGAACAAGATATCCATTGAAGTGATTTGGAATAAAATAGGTAGTTAAAATAAACTTTTACCTTCATCAACAAGCAGGTGTTCGAAGCGTGGAGTAATTCTCCTTAAAGTAAATGACATATTTTTTATATTTCTAGAAAACAGATCGACTGGACTATTTCCGATACAGCACATACTTTTTGCTCACATCATCCCTTAATATTGTTATAACTACGTTGGCTTCATAACCTTGACTTCTTTGGAATGCGAGTAAGAATAGCGCTCTCTGCGGCGTTCGTGATATGAGAAGGAATCGCAGTATCACTCATAACTATTTTTACTATTATTTTTGTCGTTTTGCTAACACAATATACCAGCACACCTGAAATGCCGCAAAATCCACACATTATTCGAAGATCTCCTTGATTCTAGTTCTATGTATTCGTCAGAACCTTCAAATTCCTTCTTATTATTATTACTCACAATGCCTAATAATACTTGCTCCTGCTGTAATAAATTAGACCATGACCACAAGATGGTCACGTGTGGTATTTGTAAAAAATATTTTCTTTATTCTTGTGCTGATCTAACTACTGCAGAAGTTCGAAGCATCAAGAACAAGAAAAACATTAGTTGGTCATGCGCTAAGTGTTCCACTTTGGGCGATAGTATAAATGATTTAAAGTCTATTATCCTACATCTTCAACAAGAGATAGAAGATCTAAAAAATGCCAAAATAGATATTACTATTAAGAAAGAGCAGCTTAATTTTGAAGAAATAGTGCAAGAGGTAGCTGAAAGGAATGGAAGAAAGAAAAATGTGATTATATACGGTCTACCCGAAAATCTAGAATCTCCGAAGGATGTCCTAAAACAAAATGATGCAGATAATGTGAAGAATATTCTACAGCTGATATCACCCGAAGTCGAAGTCAATAATATAAAAATATTCAGATTAGGAAAATTAGATGCTTCAAAGCCTTCCAGTAGGCCTGTAAAGGTCCTTCTTGATTCAGAACAAACAGCACTTGCTATCTTAAAGAAATCTAAGAATCTCGCAAAACATCAGAATATCAAAAATATAAAACTCGCTAATGACCTCACACCACGTCAAATGGAATATCTTAATTCGGTCAAAAAGGAATTAAATGAGCGTTTGAATAAAGGTGAAAAAAACATCAAAATAAAGTACATTAACGGCGTTCCTAAAATTATTAGGTCGGAAAACTAAATTCGCCCAACAGTTTTATTAGTTCAACTTACGATTCAAAAGATATAAACATCTTTTATCAGAACGTAAGGGGTCTCAATACCAAAATTGATTCTTTTTATTCTCAAATATCAGATGGTGAATTTAAAATTATTGCATTGACCGAGACGTGGTTGAACTCAACTGTAAATAATTCAGAACTCTTTCCTGATATCTATAGAGTTTATCGCAGTGATAGAAAATTTGATGTTACTGGTGCTTCGAAAGGTGGTGGCGTATTATTAGCAATTAAAGACAGTTTATCGTCAAGCCAACTTCATATTTCTACTATTACAAACAATTTCAACTTAATAGATACAGTTGCTTGTAAAGTAACTTTAAATAACACTTTTTTTTGTATAATCAATGTGTATATACCACCCTCAGTAGACTTGTTGTACTTTGAGCACTTTTTAGAGCAATTAGCCTAATGTGAATGGTTACATAACAAATTGTGTATAATCGTAGGTGATTTTAATATACCGAATTATATCAACATTAACAATCAAGATAGTAAAACTAGACATTTTACTAACTTTATTACTTTTCTTGATTACAAACAGTTCAACAATGTATTAAACGCAAATAATAGAATTCTTGACTTAGTATCAAGTAATTTAGTATGCAATGTATCATCAAGTGAGACTGCATTGGTTGATATTGATTCTCATCACCCTCCCTTATTGATTGAATTTAATCTAAAAATAAATCAACCAAACAAATTTCCTGCAAATATTAACTCAAAGAATTATAATTTTCGTAAAGCTGATTATCACGGGCTTTATCAATTCTTTCTTGATATAGATTGGTCAGTTCTTAATGATTATAATGACGTTGATGAAGTATGTACAAAATTTTATAATTTATTAGAAGTAGGTTTTGATAATTTTATTCCAGTTTACAAAAATAAACAAAATAAGTTTCCTTCTTGGTACAGTAGAGAGTTAATATTTATGATAAAACAAAAATATCTTGCTCATAGTAAGTATAAAAAATATAAAACTGAATTTTATTATAACCAATTCAAAATAATTAGAACAAATTGCAAAAAAAGAATCGCAAATGATTATAAAGTTTATCTAACTAACATTCAACAAAATATTAAAAACGATCCAAAATCTTTTTGGTCGTATATCAATATGAAAAGAAATTCGACTAGAATTCCAGCTTCCATGACCTTCGATGATAACGAATATACAGATCCTCGGGAAATCGTAAATGTATTTGCAAGTTATTTTGCCAGTGTTTATAAAAATTCAGATGATAACAATATCCATCTAAATGGAATTGAAACTACAGAAATCATAACTTTAAGTGCAATTTCTGATAACGATATTTTAAACTCCATAAAAAAATTAAAAAAACTCAATGACTGCAGGAATTGATAAAATAACAAGCTTTCTAACTAAAGATTGTAAATTTATATTTCTTCGTCCATTAAACATTATATTTAATCTTATCATAAAATCTTGTAAATTTCCAACTTTATGGAAAGTTGCTAGAAATTGTCCCGTTCATAAAGGTGGCGCAAGATCCGATGTAGCAAACTATAGGCCAATATCAATTATTTGTAATTTTGCTAAAATCTTTGAGTCATTGCTGAATAAAGAAATTTTCATGCAAATAAAAAACTTCATAGAACCAACTCATCATGGCTTTATGCAGAAACTAAGTACTTTATCCAATCTAACAGTTTTTACACAATATGTTGCCAGTTCGATAGATCAGAAACTTCAGGTTGATGTAGTATACACCGACTTTCAGAAAGCCTTTGATCAAATCGATTATTTTGTATTATTGAGAAAATTATCCATGTACGGTTTTAATGAGGATTTGATATTACTCTTTAAATCTTATCTTTTGAACCGTCAACAAATTGTACAATATAAGGGGTTTAGCTCTAATACAATTGTTCCTACTTCTGGTGTTCCGCAGGGATCCAATTTGGGCCCTCTACTATTTCTATTATATATTAATGATCTTCCAAGAGCAATTAGTTGTAATAATTTGTTGTTTGCAGATGATTTAGAGATTTATTCAGTTGTAAAAGATCTCTCTGGCTGTGAATATTTGCAGCAGCAAATTAATATAATTGTTGAGTGGTGTACAAACAATAGATTAAACCTGAACATTGGTAAATGTAAGTACATGTCATTTACAACAAAGCTGAACCCTATAGTATTCAATTACCATATTCAAAATAGTCCTATTAGCAGATGTTATAAAATTAAAGATCTTGGAATAATATATGATCCAGCTTTGTCATTTTCCTTCCACATGGAAGAGTTATGTAATGCAGCGAATAAATCTTTGGGATTCATAATCAGAAATACTAGACATTTTGATGATATTCATTGTTTACAATTGCTATTCAATTCCATTGTTCGTTCTAAACTGGAGTACTGTTCGTTAATATGGTCACCCTTATATATATTAAACAAAAATCAATTGGAAACAATTCAAAGAAAATTCCTAAAATATTTAAGTTTTAAACAAACCGGTATTTATCCTAATAGAGGTTGTGATCATCTGGAATTACTCAATAGATTTAACACATTATCTCTGGAAACAAGGAGAATAAATGCCAGCTTGTGTTTCTTATATAAAATGCTTCACAATCAAATTGATTGTGAAGCATTATTATCACAAATATCTTTCAATGTACCCAGATTAGAATCTAGATATGTAAATACTTTTAAGACTATCACCAGTCGTACAAACATAGGGTTGAAATCACCTATCAACACAATGTGTAAGAATTTCAATAATTTAACTTCTGAGTTAGATATAAATAATAACTTATTAAAATCGATACTGCACAAGACAAACATTGAAACTATGGTTGTATAATTTAATAAATGTAGTAAATATTTACTTACTTATAAGCTACATATGTACACTATTTGTCAGTTTGTTTTCGTATTTTTTTCCTGTAAATGTTACAATATTCATTTGTCAGTTTGTTTTCGTATTTTTGTCCTGTAAATGGTTCAACTGTTGGGCAATAAAGAATTATTATTATTATTATTATTATTATTATTATTATTATTATTATTATTATTATTATTATTATTATTATTATTATTATTATTATTATTATTATTATTATTATTATTATTATTATTATTATTATTAAATTCCGCTCTTTTATAGTTAGTAATGATTGGTCCAGGTTTTTCAGTCTGTTCAATCTGCCGACAAAATTAATATTTATGTTATAGATGCATTTATTCTATGCATTTTATCTAGGAGTAAATGTTTCTTTTGTTCCAAAAAAGTTTGGTAATTTGCGAACGCTATGGGAACGAATAACAGTGCAATTAAAGATTCCTGCGAATCTAAGACAAAATGATATTAGAAATGAGGTGTGAAATGTATTTAAGATATATGTATTTTGAAGCGTTATATAATATCTAATATTTGAAATTTGTAACAATGCATTATATATAATACATACTCAATGCAAATGCATAACATACATTTTTGGTAAAAACTTCGCTTTGGTTTGAATTTCATGCTAATAATAGTTTTTCTAAAAAATAGTTAAAGGTTATTTAGTATGCTCAAAGAATAAATTGACATACTTTTTATAAAGTTCACGAGAAACATCCTGACAGGGGACGCGTACGTTTCCACAACAGGAAAAATACACAACCGTATTTATACCTAAAATAAAGTTTACAACCCGTATTTTAGCACAACCGTATATTTCCACAACTCGAATTATCACGTTCCGGAAAATCCACAAAAATATTATTTAGATTCCTTTAACCCTATAAAGGGCAAAAATAATTAACCCAAAAATAAATGTTACAAGGAATAATTTTAAACAACCGGAAATTTATACAACCGTACTTTTTCACAACCATCGATTTTATATTCAGTAATAATCCACAAAAATAATTTCCTACAACCGGAAATTTATACAACCGTACTTTTTCACAACCATCGATTTTATATTCAGTAATAATCCACAAAAATAATTTCCTACAACCGGATTTTAACACAACCGGAAATTTATACAACCGTACTTTTTCACAACCATCGATTTTATATTCAGTAAAAATCCACAAAAATAATTTCCTACAACTGGATTTTTACACAACCGGAAATTTATACAACCGTACTTTTTCATAACTATATAATGTTTAACTCGCTTTCTTTGCTTTAGTTTTATATCTTACAGGGTTTGTGAAATATATGCAATATAGACGTAATACATAACTATATCTTTTAAGGTAAAAAATCCGAAACCAGCGCTTTTGTACAATTAAGATTATGTTTGTTTAAATTTCTTGAACAAATTATTAATCAAAAAAGACAGTTCTTTTACAGTTTTTTAAAGAATCTAGTAAGCAGCCATTTGAAATACATACAAAAAATGTGAAACCTGTAAATAATCAATAAAAGTAATGGGAGATTAGTTTCAGTTAGAAACTACCGTTAGATACGTCACTTGTACTTTAGATTGTACTTGTACTTTCTATTCAATTATATCCAAAAGGGTTTTCACCCGGAATTTTATAGCTTATTTATAAACAGCTACTCATATTTTAAGTAGAGGCCTTCTTAACACATGATAAATTTGGATAGTTCTTGCAAGTGATCTGATCGTCGATTCGTTAAGCGGGCGTTACAAATGAGGTATTTGCAAATTTCAAATAAGGTACCGAATGTTTGGACTTGCCAAATACAGGGTGTAATGATTCGATAGGTAAAACTCCCCAGTACTACGACGAAAACTGAGTTAAAACTCTAATTAATTTTTTTTCCGATGGCTCTTTTAGGAGATATAATCACTTTTAGATATTTAAAACCGGCAACAATGTTGGTTCTTTAAAGCTAGTTGATCTCGATCGACTAACTAAACGTATAGCCCCTCTATTTCAAATAGTAGCGACATCGTGGAGAAAACCTGACACAAACTTTAATAAAGAAAAAATTACTACATGCATGTCGTTGCGATAATTCAGTAAAAAGTGTTCAAAAATCACAATTACGAAAGTATATATCATATTAATATAATCGTTTTTACAGAACATGAATGTCCATTATCAAATTAATGTTAAATTGTGAATATTTATATGCACGATTATTATTAAGCCTAAGATTTATTTAAAGACGGAATGTCAAATCTAGTAATATTCAATGCCGCCAACATCGTTATGGTGCTTTTGCTCCAGCGGCGAGATCAATCGTTGTCGCTACTATTTGAAAATAAAGGGGCTATACACTGACATATAGCCCCTCTATTTCATATAGTAGCGACATCGTGGAGCAAACCAGGCACAAACTCTAATAAAGAAAAAATCACCAGATGCATAGTGTTTCGTCATTTTAATAAAACTTGTTTAAAAATTACAATTTCGTAGTTGTATATTACATTAATATCATCGTTTTTACATAACATGAATGTCCGTTATCAAATTCATGTTAAATTGTGAATATTTTATTATATGTGTGCATGATGATTATTAAACCTAAGATTTAGTGTAAAACAAAATGTCAAATCTAGTAAATTCAACGTCACCAACATACAGGGTGATCCAAATTGACTGAGGACTGTTTGAATTTCCCGCCGTGATAAATTATTGTCACGTTGGCAACATGAATACTTTTCGGATATTTTTATCCTTCTTTTATTTTACAGTGGCACTTGAAAAATAATATAGCTTATAAACTTAATTGATTTTAAATAATAAGCTTACTTGATAATAAAATCGTCTAACAAACCGTAGTTCTGAAAACAACTGTTTTGTAAAATAAGAAAACAAGCGAAATAAAGCAAAGATTCAATGAAAATCCAGAACAACGTGGCAAAGCACAACGCTGTAAACGGGAAAGTGACGAGTTGCCGCTGTAATCTAATGCTACATATTTCAATAGTGCTACACTAACAACGTGAAATACACTAAAACCCAAGGCGCCAAATTCAACCCATCTTCACTCAATTTGGATCACCCTGTACGTTTGCTCCAGCGACGAGATCAATCGTTGTCGCTACTATTTTGCTGACACTGACACAACTGACTTTATTGACAAGTGGCAAGCAATAGTATATTATATTCCTAGGGACTAAAATTCATCTTTTAATCGCGAATATGAGTTTATTTTCTGAGCGTTAGCGAGGAAAATAAACACATGAGGGATTAAAAGGCACTTTAGTCCAGTGGTATATACGCTATTTTTTGCACGTCCTAAAGGAATCGCAGAAATTCAAAATTTCGAAAATCTTTTCCGAATATTTCGTTAATGTCATTCTGACAATTGAACTCTGCCACAATCACATAGTTTCAGGATAATAAATCCTAACATGAACCGCGATTACTTTTTTTGTTGTTTACTTGTTGTTGTTGTCATGGAAACACTTTACTCCCTCAGGGAGTAAAAGTGCTACTTTACTTCCTCTTTTGGGGGACTAAAGTAGAGCTTTATATATAGGACGTGCAAAAAGATTATTATTTACAACTATCAGTGTTACTAGTAGAATTAGGAATTTTTCGAAAACTGTGATGGAGTTATGGGAAATTTTCTCTTTTCTCTTACCTTAACGTAAAAACTTTTACTTTCTCTGAATTACTTTACATTATCTACATTTACATTACCGACTTTTGGTGTAGGATTTTTGTATACAAAATGCGGTAGATAGCTTGATGAACGAGATATAATGGAAGTTCAGGAGAAGCTAAAGTTAATAGCAACAATAATGATAACTGCTACAAAGAAGATGACTATAATGCGAAGTTTCTTTGATCATCTGCCGGCGTTGATCACGGGTGCTAATAAGAGTGCTGCTAAAAAATGAAGTACATTTTACGGAACTAATAAATTAACTAGACAATTCAGATTGTAAACATATCTACCCTACAATAGTAAGAAGAATATAGTAGTGAGTTAATAAGGTACAATGATTTTCTCTAAATTAGTAAGAATACCGAAATGCTTGGAACAATTTGCTACTTTACAAAGTTGGAGTAACAACTGCAGAGTCATATTAGGAGAGAGACAAAGTGATGTCATTTATGCTCGTGTACTGACCCTGGATGACAGTCTGGGCATAAACTGGATGACTATCAACCAATGCCACAACAATAACTGTTGACTGCAATGTTTGTACTTCCATCGAGAGCTGAGATCCTTACTACTATCATTAGTTGAGATATCTTTCAAACGACATTTGCAACGCATGGGAGAACAAAAGAAAGAGAAATAAGAGGAAACAGTATTAGCCTTATCATGATGTAAATTTTCTCACTATACCCAGCAGCTGATGAAATACTAGTTTCATTTTGATGATATAACTATCACACGTGGTGACGCTGTAGTATTTTTCATTGGAACCCGTCTAATTCAGTCCATTCTGTGCCAATTTTGCAATTAATTATCATGCATACTAGAATAGCGTATTAGGTTCTTATACCTGATCATTGAAGCTACCTGCGTCATGAAGCCGCAAGAGCAAAAACTTTAAGTGAGTTTTGGGACTAGTTGGAATTGCTGGATCATAATATCTCCAAACATAAGTACCTGGTGGACTATTCTGTTAAGCACCAAAGCTATCGCATCATCTCAATTGGTACAGAAATGACCGGGTTGGATGTGATCCACGGAATCAAGTTTTTTCCATTTAAATACATTGGAGATTTTTATTATTCTTCTCGCCATAACAGCCTTAATGGAAAAATTACAAATATTTCTACACATGTAGTACTTTTTGCTTAGTTAACCAAATAACTTACGTATTATTTACTTAAACCAACTTTCAAGATTTCCAAGGATTAGATTTTAAGAAATTATTTCTTATTAACAAAAAGGATACCTTTCATCTCGAGCGCTTCCATCATTTGCAATGCAATATTTGAATAGATACTAATTTGCAACTGACCATCCATGATAAAACATAAAATCAAATAATCAAGGTACAGATACTAGCTTTTAATAATAGAATTCAACTGCTTACTCTTATTGCCTGTAGTTAATTGGGGAAACCTGTTGGCAATAAATGCTATTATTATATTGTTGCCATAATTTAAAAAAGTATTATCACTTGAATTCTTACGCATTGAATTCTTGTGATTTAAAACAGTTAATACTTCAAAGACTGCTTAAAAGGTTTATGGCCAGTAGTACGGTTTAATAATGTAAGTTTAAACAAATATCCGTTACTAAAAGTCGATAAATTTAAAAATTTTAACACAATGTTGGTCAACACTTTAACTGAGGCTTGTACATCAGAGCCATCGGAGAAGAAAATGGCATGGGTGTTTTTAACTTTGTTTTCGTTATAGTATACCGCACTCTGAGGAATTTTACCTATCAACATTACACCCTGTATATTAGATCTATACACATGCAAATAGGAAAATGTTTGCAACCTGCCAAATATCAATTATTTCTCCGTCGGTAAACAAGCAAATCAAAGAAAATTAATGTCCATCCCCTTTCTACACCTCTATTGTCGTAAACTTTTTAATAACGTCCTAGTTTCCCTTCCAGTCGCACACTGGATCGAAATGGGAAAAACATGGACATTTGACGAAACGATCAAATGTTTAAAATCAATGAGATTTTAATGTAGACGTTTAAAAGACAGTATATAGATTATAAAAATGTAAATTTGTTTGCTTCACATTTATGTTATCACCCTCTTTCTAACAATCGAAGTTGACTATTTGAGAACGGATTTTATGAAGCAAAAATGTGGGTTCACTTAAATTGACTAAATTATTTTCATGAAATGTTTTTTAAATCGATTTTTTCTTTGTTCGTTAGTATGATGTTTCTTCTGTAAATTAGATATTTCTTGATAATAATTATTATTCATCTTCCTTAAAAAACTCGTAATTTTTAAAAAAATTTGACTTCCGCTTGACTGCCGGTTAAATGCCTAAGAAAGTCCAAATGGGGACTGTCATATTTCGAATCCGTAACATATTTACTTTATATATTCATTTTTATCTAGTACAAATAGGTTACAATTAAGACAATTATCCACCGTTTTATCTATAAGTGCTGAGTACTACATTAAAAACGGTCTTTGATAGAACGCGTCTATTTTGACATCAATATCAACAAATATAATGACTGTCTATTATGTATTAGTTAGAAATATAATTGTGGACATGGATACAGGTCCATTTTAATGTTCACTTGTTTTCTAAATCCAGATTGTGATAGAGGAATCAAAATAAAAATGGTATATACTTTTACCTTCTGTGTATATAAGTAAGTTTGTTTAAGTACTTGGCTAATAGCGACTACTTCTAATAGAAACCTGAAAATATTAGCATGTAAATGTAAAATATCTTTTGTTGTTATTATTATTAATTTAGAGTGTGAAGGGGTATATTTTCAGAATAGGAGGAATCGTGAATTCTCTTCTCATTGATTACTATAGTTGGGATTGTATATGTCCATATAACTTAAGTAAGCTTTACAGGAAGCACTTAAATACATTTTTGCCGAAAGTAGATAATTTAGTTTGTTTACCGTTATTTAGTATTTTCTAACAAAGAAATACTTTAGGATTTGCCGATTTTGCAAACATCTGGATATTCCATTAAGGGATTATTGTAGCTTTAAAGCTTTTATATTTATAAGAATATTTATAAAGAATTATATTTTATATAATTCTTTAACCACTACAGTACGGCATTTATGACCCCGGTCTCTATTCAAACATCTTTATTTCCGGAACCCTTATTAACACAGGTAACACTCCGATACCATGCCCGATACCACTAATTATGATAATTATAAGATCGAAGAGTTAAAATGATTTCTAATTCTTTTTGTCACTAGTTGTGAAGGTTAGCCAAGTTATACAAAGTATTATTATTTTGTAACTAGTTGTAAAAAGAAACACATTTTAACGATTGATTTTGAAGCGAGATTTAATAAGGTTTAAGTTGTAGTAATACTAGTAATGTAAAATTGTGGAAATTCCCGGATGTGTAAAAATCTAGGTTATACCATTTTATTTTTGTCAGTATTTAATAAATATGAAATCGATGGTTGTGAAAAAGTACGGTTGTATAAATTTCCGGTTGTGTTAAAATCTAGTTGTAAGAAATTATTTTTGTGGATTTTTACTGAATGTAAAATCGATGGTTGTGAAAAAGTACGGTTGTATAAATTTCCGGTTGTGTTAAAATCCGGTTGTAGGAAATTATTTTTGTGGATTTTTACTGAATATAAAATCGATGATTGTGAAAAAGTACGGTTGTATAAATTTCCGGTTGTGTTAAAATCCAGTTGTAGGAAATTATTTTTGTGGATTTTTACTGAATATAAAACCGATGGTTGTGAAAAAGTACGGTTGTATAAATTTCCTGCTGTATAAAATTATTCCTTGTAACATTTATTTTTAGGTTAATTATTTTTGCCCTTTATAGGGTTAAAAGAATCTAAATAATATTTTTGTGGATTTTTCCGGAACGTGATATTTCGAGTTGTGGAAATATACGGTTGTGGAAAAATACGGTTCTGTTAAAATACTGGCTGTAAACTTTATTTTAGGTATAAATACGGTTGTGTATTTTTCCTGTTGTGTATTTTTCTAGCCCCCCGATTTTTGCATAATGAGATTGTTTATTTCGTTTATAAAAGAGGAAAAAGAGGAAACAATGATAATATAACGAAGAGTTCAACTCTATAGTGAGATACAAATGATGATGATGACGTGAGATGCCACTAGGTAAAATAATTTATCCGAATCCGATCCAAACCCGTATTCGAACCCCAATTAAAATATCCGTATGCGAATTTTATCCACCATATCCGAATTTTTTCCGATATGTGAATTTTATACAATTTACGATTTTTATTTCGATATACGAATCTTATTCGACACCCGAAAAAGAACGTACATCTATCTCATTCAAATTTCTGTCTGATCTTTGTTTCCCGAGTCTTATGCTTCGTTTCTCAATTTCAGCACAAAATCATGCTTTATTTCAAGATGTATAAAAATGAATGAATGATAAAAAATCAAATAAAATGTTATGTAAAGTTGTTGTTTGCTTCTTCAAGTTGAAATCATGTTTAAAATTTCATAAAGGTATACTGTTGAATCTAGATAAATACAACAGCATATAAATACAGCTCCAACTACAAATTTTGCATGTTCAAACTCAGATAACGGGATAATAATAAAAATAAATCGTATTTGATTAACAAATGTATTAGAAATATTTGTCCCAAAAAGATGAAGATTAACTACATAGCTCTTAACCTTTCCTTAACCTTTCGGATAATTAGATAACTCTCGGATACTTGGATAACTTTCGGAAAATCAGATAACTTTCGTATAATCGGATAACTTTTGAATAATCGGATAACTTTTGAATAATCGGATAACTTTCAGGTACTCCGATATTCGAAAATATCCAATTCGAGCTGTATCCGACCCAATATCTGATCCAACTCGTATCGAATCCGACACGGATTTATAGTATTTAAGTCACACGTCTCTACATCAAATATCAGGTAAACTGCCTTACAAGACACTGTCTTTTGTAAGCAAGACATCTACTAATTCTGGAATCGAGATCAATTTCGAAATTTGCGATTTTAAAACACTAAGTTGTACAAATTCATGACCAAATTTTCTAAAACGTCTTTCGGAAATTCCTCATATAACAAAATTGATTTGGTCGATCAATTAATTTGGTTGATTAATCTCGGGTTCGCGGGAGTCTACGTCTGGTACTAATCAAGAATGAAAAAGTTTTGGAACAAGAAAGAATTAGTAGTGAAATTCCTGCTTTCTCTTAAAATCAAATACTTAGATACTTATAATAGTTACTAACAATAGGTATAATTTATACATCGTAATTTATACATTATAATTAGTCGTCAGATTGTGATGTAATAGCATAGATAAAATGAGATATTCCTCTATACATGTTCTTGAAGTTTGTGCCTAGAGGGTTGAATCACTGAAACCCGTAAAAATCGTATGTAATATTACTGATATGAATCAGAAGATAAATCCAATCAAATTTATTTGTTATGTTTATTTCAATTAATTTTTAATCAAATTTATTATTAAGTTATGTTTAGTATTAACAACCATTTTACAAAAACCGATTAAGAAATGCTATATCGCTTGACTGTGCTATATTAACTACTTCAATATTCTCACTTTAGCGGCTGTTGTTGAATGTATCGAATTAAATATTTTGTTAATTTTTAATGAATAATTTTCTAAACTAAATAAAGATCTCCTATGTAAGTGCCTATAACGATATTAATAATATTGAAAATATTGCTAAAAGTCTATGTCCTCACAAGAAAACTCCTCTTGCAAAATCTACTCACTTAATTCTATGTGAATAATTTGGATTATGTTTACATATTAGTAAAAAAATAGAGATTTAGAAGTTCGAGTAGAGCATCAGAGTAATTTTCCCAAAGAAAAATATTAAACAAAAATTAAAAAAATATATACAATTTCATTGTTCCAATTGTTAGTCCCTTAAAGAGATAGTCCCCAGTATCCGTGGAGAAGCGAGGAGAGAGAGAATCGGCCCCTGTTATGTGGTGTCTCGCTTTCAATATACAGTAACTTCCATATAGCCTTGGTACTATAGCGGTTAGCGTGCTAGTCTCACACTCAAGCTCACTTTTTTTTCTGCAGTTTCCTTAGCAGTAACATAAATGTAGAATTTGTGGTATACTATCTGTAAAAGGCTCCAACCACACGATTGGCCTGCATAATAATAATCGCCCCTCCCTCCCGCACAAGCTTCAAAGCTTCTGGGACCTGGTTTGCAGATTACGGGTAGTAGTCGTCATTATTATTATTAGCTCTTTCTTATTATTAACATTTAAACTCTTTAACTTTTCTGTTGTGATTTTTACACACATTGAATGAAAATATTAATACCTGCATACGTAAATAAATGTTATTGCTTTACCGAGCACCCGTCAAAGCCTAGTACAAATAACCGAAGGAAATAGTTTAATCGAAAATATTTTTCACATAATTTTTTTAATTGGGTGGAACCAAAGAATTTCTCACTTGTACATATTTTTTCGTCTACACCCTTGCTCGCAAAACAAATTCCAATTGACAACTGTTCGGTTCCCAAAATATCTGCCGGTTTATAGGTCAGCAATGAAAAAGCAATAATTCGATCATTGATCATATGACGACTTCTTTTTCAATCAGTGACCCAGAAATATTGACGAGTTTTTGTTTTGAGCACAATAAAAAGTTTATTTGAACATGAGTTAAACATGAAATAAATAAAGATTAGTAAAAAGTTTCACAGTATTTATTAAAATATAACCTGACAATATTGTTTCGACAGCTAAGCTGTCATTATCAAAGGTAATATATTACCTATATTGTCTGTCAGGTTATATTTTAATAAATACTGTGAAACTTTTTACTAATCTTTATTTATCTCATGATTATGGAGTTTCACAAAGTAAGGCTGGAAACAATAAACAAAAATATAGTTAAACGTTCCTGCAATATTTTATTTCCTGTCTCAACCCTAACCTATAATAAGAGACCACTGAAGCTTCAGTTTTAGATAACATTGGATGATATTTCTATATTGCTTGCCATCAAAGCCAAAAGGCAATGATTTATATTTTTATTACAAATAATGTCAACAATGTTTCTAGATTTCATTACACTTTCCTGATGTCACACAGATTGTCCGTATTTTTTTGCAAATTTATGAAATACCCTGCATTTAGTGAATTATGCATTAATAAAAAATCCTACGACATTTTTTTATAATCATAATGCTGCCCAAGATTAAGCGGATTAATCAGCCTCGTAAAAAAAGACTTGCAACAGATTTTTTGAAAACTAATCATATTTAAGCTAAATACTAGTTGGTATTAGTCAGGAAGTTAGCTTTTAGGCACATTGCATCCCTGCAATCCCCTTTACTCGAGTGGAGTAAATTTATTTCTTTAAATTGAGTAAGTCAGATAGGCATTTATTGTTAGGATTCTTTTCAGAACTGAAGAATTCAGTATATTATCTAGAACCGTGCGATATATTGCACATAAGTATCCCACTCATTTCAATTATGTAATCATTTAGTTTCTTACCCCACGTGCATGCGATAAAATAGCAAAGCATTAAAATTCTTACGTGATTTGCTATCTTTTAAAAATCAGAGTCAGTAATAATGTCTGTATCTCTGTATCCCACTTATTGCATAAATAACTACTATAGTTTTATTAGTTTATATATACATACGTATTTCTGCTTTGCTGACTATAATGATCCCCCCCCCCAGACGCTCAATAATATTGCACAATATAAGATTGTGTAATATTATATTGCTCAGTGTTTTGTATTATTACAAATTTTATTTTACTACATTATTATTTAATTAAGACAATATTTAAAAAATATATATTTAAAATATTTTTAGAAACACTTGCTCAATATCGTTAGAGAAAGGGGGTATCTCGGAGATACAAATAAAGAATGGGACACTCTGACATTCTCCAGTTAATGTGCCAACGAAACTTAGTTTTATTAGACTCTCAAGATAAGTGCTACTACCCAACTTAAGACATTAAACATGCCGAAATTTGATTATTCATTTTTCTGATATGTGATATTGGTATATTTTTTGTTTGTAAATCTGTAGCTTTTTATTACTTTTCGTTTTTGACATTCCCGCATAGTTTCCGGACAAGTGTTCATTATAAAATATTTTTAGATCTCATTCGTTTAGCGTATTTTTTTCAAATTAAGGTTTGATGGTTAGATCTAACTTAAAAATCCATTTCTGACAATAATATTTATAAAATAAATAAAGATTAGTAAAAGTTTCACAGTTTTATTAAAATATAACCTGGCAATATTGTTTCGACAGCTATCCTGTCATTATCAAAGGTAATGTAATTATAAACAAACACGTCGCTAAGATAGATACAAAAATAGGTAACTAGATAAAATAATAATAATAATCAGAATTAAATATCTAATACTTCTAGTAACGGAGAATTACTGAGCTTAAGTTGTTCATTTATTAAAGGTACCCTGAGTTTGTGTTTGTATATCTCAAAGGCTTCTAAAATGTCTAATTTGTGTTTGTTATTACAAAAATGTAGGAATTTATTATTATTTTGAGGAGTCATTGTGTGATTTTGTTCTAAAAGGTGTTTGGCGTAATTAGATTTTTCAGGATGTTTATTTTTGTAATGACGTACGTGTTCTTTATATCTTATGTCAAAATTTCGAAGTGTTTGTCCAATATATACCGAACTACAAAAAGAACAATTTAAACGGTAAATGCCCGATTTCATGATATCATGTGTTCTGTCTTTAGCATTAAATAAAAATGAAAAAGTGTTAGTGTTGGTTTTAAATATATTATTTTATAACTGTTGGTTTTTCTTAGTATATGTGCAACTTTTTCTGATATTTTGCTAAAATATGGTATAGATTGACACTTTAATTAAACAAAAAGATTTATAGGCTAGCTATCAAAAGAATATATCCCATTGACAATCAAACAGAAAACACAAATTACATATCTATACCATATTTTGGCAAAATATCAGAAACAATTGCACATATACTAAGAAAAACCAACAATTATAAAATAACATTTAAAACCAACACTAACACTTTTTCATTTTTATTTAATGCTAAAGACAGAATACATGATATCATAAAATCGGACATTTACCGTTCAAATTGTTCTTTTTTACCTTATAATTATATTACCTTTGATAATGACAGGATAGCTGTCGAAACAATATTGTCAGGTTATATTTTAATAAAACTGTGAAACTTTTACTAATCTTTATTTATTTTATAAATATTATTGTCATAAATGGATTTTCAAGTTGGATCTAACCATCAAACCTTAATTTGAAAAAAATACGCTAAACGAATGAGATCTAAAAATATTTTATAATGAACACTTGGCCGGAAACTATGCGGGAATGTCAAAAACGAAAAGTAATAAAAAGCTACAGATTTACAAACAAAAAATATACCAATATCACATATCAGAAAAATGAATAATCAAATTTCGGCATGTTTAATGTCTTAAGTTGGGTAGTAGCACTTATCTTGAGAGTCTAATAAAACTAAGTTTCGCTGGCACATTAACTGGAGAACGTCAGAGTGTCCCATTCTTTATTTGTATCTCCGAGATACCCCCTTTCTCTAACGATATTGAGCAAGTGTTTCTAAAAATATTTTAAAAATATATTTTTTAAATATTGTCTTAATTAAATAATAATGTAGTAAAATAAAATTTGTAATAATACAAAACACTGAGCAATATAATATTACACAATCTTATATTGTGCAATATTATTGAACGTCTGGGGGGTGGGGGGGGGTCATTATAGTCAGCAAAGCAGAAATACGTATGTATATATAAACTAATAAAACTATAGTAGTTATTTATGCAATAAGTGGGATATAGAGATACAGACATTATTACTGACTCTGATTTTTAAAAGTTAGCAAATCACGTAAGAATTTTATTGCTTTGCTATTTTATCGCATGCGCGTGGGGTAAGAAACTAAATGATTACAGAATTGAAATGAGTGGGATACTTATGTGCAATATATCGCACGGTTCTAGATAATATACTGAATTCTTCAGTTCTGAAAAGAATCCTAACAATAAATGCCTATCTGACTTACTCAATTTAAAGAAATAAATTTACTCCACTCGAGTAAAGGGGATTGCAGGGATGCAATGTGCCTAAAAGCTAACTTCCTGACTAATACCAACTAGTATTTAGCTTAAATATGATTAGTTTTCAAAAAATCTGTTGCAAGTCTTTTAGGCACCTATTTTTGTATCTACCTTAGTGACGTGTTTGTTTATAATTATATTACCTTTGATAATGACAGCATAGCTTTCGAAACAATATCGTCAGGTTATATTTTAATAAAACTGTGAAACTTTTACTAAATTTATTTCATGATTATGGAGTTCCACAAAGTAAGGCTGGAAACAATAAACAAAAATAATATTTATGTTTAATAGAATATAAAAAGTATTAAAAAGACTTATCTGTAAATTGAAAGTAAGATTTCTCCGTAAAAAGTAAAAATGCTGCAATGAGAAAAAACTGTCTCTAAAGTTTTGTAAAAATTTTGAAGAATTTATATTGTACGGAATACGGTTTTACTGAAACAATAAACAGTATGTACTATTTATACTATTTTGTATAAATTGAATAGTAGGTAGGTATACTCACTGACCGTTACTGAATTATGAAATTATATTATATATTTACTATGATCGTAAAAGATTTTAATAAATAACGTTTTCGAAATACTTTTTAGTAGCTCAAATACAGCTGTTTATTACTCTTAATGAAACTACTACATTTTATTTTTTTTTTTAATTTATACTAGGAAAGGAAATACATGGTTGCCCTCAACTTTTTTCTTCAAGTATTAGTTATAAATGTGACAATAAAATTCCTTGGCAGTCCTCATAAATGATTTATTTAATAAATGGCTTATTTTGAATTTTTACACATTCACACATATTTTTGATATAACATGTTCATTTAGATGTGTTAATAAAGACACCTATTGATTCCTGCATATCTGAATATAGTACATAACGGGTTACAACTAAAACTTTACACTTTCTTTGCGTTGGATTGTAATTAATCACAGATTATGGTTTTTAAATACTATTTTAAAATAGCGTGCTATGGTTAATTACTCTCAAGTTTATTATAAGTAATAATATCATCCGAACGAGAAAGGGTACTAAAGGCTTTTGTAAATTTTCATGAAAAATACAGGGAACAAGGTAAAAAACAACTATGTTGTTAACCACTTTACATACGTTAAAAGAGTTGTAAAGAAAGACAATCTAGGTAGTGTAATTAAAAAAAGTAGGTGGTCTGGGCGTAAGGAAACAATAATGATGAAAAAGACAATAAACTTCGAACATCTCTTTAATACTACGCACTTTTGTACCTTTTCTTGTTCGAATGGCATTATTACTTATCTATAATAAACTTGAGCTACAGCGCACTCTTCTAAATTATTATCTACAAATTAGAAACTATGATTTGTGACTAATTATGAGTCAAACAAAGTTAGCGCAAATTTTTAGTTTAACCGTGTTTTTCAACTTATAAGCAAATATTTAAGATTCGATATACATTCAATATACAGAATGTATATGATTCTATAAATAAATTACACTTTTAAAAATCAAAAATATTTATACAAATTTGGGAGCGATATTTTGAACATTCACTGATGACAATAAACCATCTGAAGTTAATTCTAATTTACTCATGATCACGGTTGGCAAAAAAACATGTTTAAAAAACAAAACAGTTGTTTTTTTAAATTAAACATGTTTTTTTACCGAAAATGAGTTTAAAACAGCCCATATAAAAGAAAACATGTTTAAAGCTTGATTTAAACTGTTTTAAACTAATAAAGATTTTGAAATATTTTAATGAAAGCTTTCAAGAAAGATATTACTAAATTCGGATAGAAATTACCATCATGAATCATGATTATGCATGCCTGAAACATTAAAAGTTCTTATTCTTATCATCACTTTTTTAATTTTACGACTTCCTAGTATAGAGTAACTTAAATAAAAAATAGACAAATAAAAAAATCTACTTCCATCCTCGCCAAAACAAAAGTATTAAATATTGTTAAGTCAACACCTTGCAAATTATAATTTAGAAATAAAAAGATCATTATTATTTTTAAATGTGTTTTCAGACCTCTAAAAAGAATACAAAATTATTAAATAGGAAATTAGTGGAATATTATATATACATTGATGACGGGTCGTCGAAAGCGTCCTATATGGGAGCATTTTTTAACAATTTTATTAAATATGCTGTTGAACTTCATAAAATTCGTGCCCATAAAAGTGTATCCATTGCAACAAATAAATGTGCGTGTTAAATTAGTTTGATTTATGATGTATCAAAGAGTCTTGCTAATGTTTATAGAGGAGCATTTTCTCAGGTATTTTTGTTTATTTAGATTTACCATTTACGTAACCAAGTCATCTCTATAATTATTCTTTCCATTATTTATAGCAACTCTTTATTAAATACTCTATATCTAGAAGAAATATTTACCATTAATTTAATGTTGTTGCAGCAAAATTAATTCATTTTAGACAATGTAATCTATTCCTCGATCCACTTTTCAGAAGTTTAAGTCTAAGTCATTTTCCAAAATAGATTTAAATAATAAACAATAAGATGTCTTTACTTTTTTCTATACTATATGTTTTAGATGGAAACTTGTCATTTCAATTCGAAAATGCACTTATAAGAATTTAAATTTTTTTCTCTTTCTAGTTTTCAAAAGGTCGTTTCAAAACAATTAAAAAAACATGTTTTAAACATACGTATAAAACATGTTGAAAAAGAAATAGTTTAAAACTTAGTTTGATGTGTTAAACTATTTTTAAACAAGAGTTTTAAACATATAATGCTTTAAACTTGCCGACCCTGTTCATGATAGTTTAAATACAAACAACATTTTTTATATTTTTAATACTTCAACACAGGATCTGGTGTTGATCTTCTTTTAACCTGTTCTGTAATAATAATGTTACCTGTAAGCATAGTGTTTGAAAATGATTTTATCCAGTTAACCGAAATTTACTGCATCCAGGCTATCACAATTTATAACGTAATAGACCCTGATTAGCACTTCACAAAAAAAATCAGAAGCTGTAGTATTATTATAAATCAATACAAATCTTGATTTTATTTAAATAAATTACCAAGCATTTTCATTTGGCAAGAATTTAGACCTATAAGCTCCAACAAAGTGTAACTACGTAATTAATTATAATTATTAGTGTAGCTTATTGTTTAATTGGATTTCTATTGCTGGTGCTTATTTAACTTTGTCAAATATTGAAATTAAAGATATTTATTTGAAAATGTACATAATAAGAACGAAGGGAAACCATTATACAGAAATTACATTTTTTAAAAGAAATTTCTGGAATAGAATTTCCTCTTTTTCAGAAAAGAAAAACAAAAATCGACTCTGCGCTCCACCAAAAAACATTAACTCCGACTTGCAGGTAATATAAGCCTTATCAAACGTTCCTTCTAAGATGTAGATACCAGGTTGTCCGCCTCCTGGAGGCAAGGAAAGCTCCGCCTAAGGTCCGCCTCTTCCAATCGGGCCTGCTCGTGACCAGCCGACGCCCGGGCGTCGCGACGCCACTAGGACACGTGATCCTGTCCACATGCTGCGGGCAGAGCGACACTACCTCCTGGGGCAGGACCACCGTCTTTTTAGTTCCTTTGCTCAGAATGCCACGGATGCTGGAAGGAGCAACATGTATGTACCTCCGTGGAGAAAAATCGCTGTTCGCGAGCTGTTCCGTTTCTGGAGAGAAAAATTTATCTTTATTATATACAGCACAACGTAATCATCTTCATGGCTCTTAGGAATATTTCAGTTTGGTGTGTTTTTACCCGAACATACATAACACAGCTACAGAATAAAAGCGAAAAACGAATATTTAAAGCAATACAGAAAATCTTTTTCAATCATATTTTCCGATAATTTTTAATAATTTTACGAAGACCTTAGCAACTGAAATTATATAGGTCAATCGACATCCCATCACAGCCATTCCTTTTTTTTTAATGCAAAACGGAAATTTTACGGACAAGTCGTGAAGCCAGTCCGTCCGTCACTCATTTTCATTTAAATCTTTTAAAAAATGATCTGAAGGTAAAAGCAACAGGATGAAAATCAAGAATTCTGTTTTTTTTTTGAAAAGTAAATGGAATATTTCGCTTGAGAAGGGTGAAATTTGCCATTGAAAGGATAATATAAAATTTAAGGGGATAAAGGGTAAGTGACTTTCTGTAGTTACTGGAAGGGTTGGTCAGTTAAATTTCTCATCAATTGCACACGTTGAAATAAATAATACAAGGAAGTTAATTTAGGTAAAACATAAAATAAAGTAGTATAAAGCAGAGATACTCATATATACTTATATAAGGTTCTTAAGGCAACTTATCTATAGTCACTAGCCTCATACTAAAGACGCCATTGAAGGCATTCCTGACGTCTAAGCATAACTTACACAGGCAGCTTATTTAAATTTGTTAGAAATAGCGTTATTGGGTGTTATGTAATTATTATTTTGAGTGATATTTCTTGTTTTAATCATTAATTTAATTGTTGTGCCTTAGATGCGTGTGACGGCATCGTTTGCTATGTGAGATGAGATGTGATCCTACCTTATACCTTGTCTCAAAATTAGGAGGAATAGCTGAGACAGACAGGTTTACATATCTTAATAGAAAACATTTTAGCGCCATATTTGATCATATTACATATGTACAATACACGTTACATACAGTACAGATTACATACACTGAGATCAGAGTAAGAAATTGGTGGCAGCCCTTCAAAAAAGTAACCAATAAAAATGCATTGGTGTTACTAAGGAAAAAACTTTGGGATACAAAAACATGAAATTTAAATAAAACAACTGCAGAATAAATCTCAAATTATTGAATTATAATAAATGCTTAAAATGTAATCAATTATTTTCAATGCAAATATTAAATATTGATTAATTAGTTGAAAACACAAAATAAAGAAGTATAACCTCAAAAACGCCACACAATGTCAAAATAAGCGACTTGCGGTACTGGTCTATTCAGTGTAGCCGATATAAAATTATGGGAATTATTTAGTGCAGGGATTTTAAAAACATCTACTGACAATGTACGCGTTGCTATAATAGACTACATTTCTAATCCTTCATGTAAACAAATTTAGTAAAATTTATTGGGTTTAAACTTGGCTTTGTGAAAACCAATCACAACAGCACTTTTTTGCACCTCTCCTAATTTTGAGACAAGGTATAGAAAGCCATGACAGAAAGACTGCATGCATACGTTAGCACATATTATGTAAATACAATTTAAAAGCTATGCATAGATTGAAATTAATAAATAAAAGACTATCAGATAACTACAATGCACAATGAGTGACTAAAGCTAACATGCGGCAAAAAGACGTAAGGAAGCTAACATTGAATTACGTAACTAACTAAGGTATGTATCATAAGTAGCTGGATAAACTAAAATCTAACAAAATATTAAAACATGTACAACTACATGTACATTTGTACATATTGCTAATATTCTACAGTTGTTTTTATTCGTTAATACAGAAACTGTGAAGATGGAAATAAAAACATTATATTTTTCAAAAAAAACTTTGAAACTTTCAAATGCCTGGAGGCACCCCAAAAAGTATGTAATAAAATGTTTTCTTGAGGAAGTTTTTAATCTGAAAGCTGTAGCAAAATAAGTGGAAGGTATCATCTGATACAGTTTACAGAAAATTAGTTTCAATAGATATAAGTGAAATGTCAAACCGTATGTTCAATTAAGTTGATTGAAATACCTGAGAAGTGAGAATTCAATAGTTTATTATGTATTAACGGTTTAATTCAGTGTTTAAGAGCCAGTCAGTTAGCTGAGACGTTAAGACGATAAAGTGCTCTAGAACTAAAATTAAGCCCGAAATGCATAGGTTAGTTTATGTTCGGCCTAACTGTAACTTAATATTTAATTTAAAATAAAAATAATTTGAAAAGTGCAAAATTTTAAATAGGTAGGTGCCAGTCGTCTACAATTACTTATTACGTTATTACTATGGAGACGGCGTAGAAAAGGGTAGTTATTTTTCTAGCGGGCTCTAAACACCTTTAGCGGGTTCTAAATAGTTATTTATGCACAGATACATTATAATTAGACTATTATTGCTACACTCATCTAAACATAACCGGCTCTTTATAATAATAATAATAATAATAATAATAATAATAATAATAATAATAATAATAATAATAATAATAATAATGGATCAACACTGAACAACGAAGTATGCAACACATAATTGAAATGCAAACATCAGAGATTGATACCACACTTTTAGTGGAAACAATTAAAAGAACACAAAGTTGGAAAGCGACCGGAAGCGATAATATACACAACTTTTGGTATAAGAAGCTATCAAGTGTTTATCCTTATCTACTACGTTACATCAATGAATGGATAAGTCACCCACATCTTTTACCCACGTATTTAACAGAAGGCGTTACGTATTTACTACCAAAAGGAAAAATCACAAACGACCCCTCTAAATATCGACCCATAACTTGCCTACAAACATTGTACAAAATCATTACAGGATGTATCACACATTTAATACAAAAACATATACAAGACTATAATATACTGGCCGAAGAACAAAAAGGATGTAAAAAAGACACCAAGGGGTGTAAAGAACAACTGATTATAGATGAAGTAATATTAAAACAAGCACAAACAAAACAAAGAAATCTATATGCATGTTACATAGATTACAAAAAGGCATACGATTCCGTCCCTCATTCTTGGCTAATACAAATATTAGAATTATACAAGATAAACCCGATACTACGATTATTCTTAGAGAACACAATGAAAAGCTGGAAAACCACAGTCTATCTTAAAACCACATCTAACATAGTTAAAACCACACCTATTCATATTAAACGTGGAATATTCCAAGGTGATTCACTAAGTGCTCTCTGGTTCTGTCTCGCACTCAATCCACTATCACGTATGCTACAATCATCCAAATTTGGATTCGAAGTGAAAGGTACTAGTTCTAGTTATAAAGTCTCACACCTAATGTATATGGACGACATTAAATTGTATGCAGGAAATATGAGGCATCTACACCAACTAATTAAGATAACTGAACAATTTTCAAATGATATAATGATGGAATTCGGCCTTGATAAATGCCGTACACTAAATATTAAGAAGGGTAAAGTTACATTAGAACAATTCGAAACACGAGAGGGTAAACAAATAGAACCAATGGATACACACGAAACATATAAGTATCTAGGAATAGCACAGTCCAAACGGATTGACCACACTAAACAGAAAAAATTTCTGATGTATGATTTTAAGAAACGACTGAATATCTTACTAACAACACTACTGAACACCCGAAACATGGTTAAATCCATAAACACATATGCAATACCATTACTAACGTACTCTTTTGGAGTACTGAAATGGACCACAACTGACCTAGAAGCTCTGAAAAGAACCATACATACGAGCATGACACAAAAAAATATGCATCACAAAAACTCATGCATAGAAAGATTAACTCTTCCAAAAGACATAGGAGGACTAGGAATAATAGACCTACAAAATCTACACAACGCACAAATAGCTTCCATAAGAAGATATTTCTATGATCGAAAAAACACATCACGTCTACATAAAATAATATGTGAGGCAGACATGAACTATTCCCCTCTTAACTTACAAAACACACAACAACTAGAACAAGAGAACATCACAACTACAGCAGAAAAAGTAGACACATGGAAGAGAAAAGCTTTGCACGGAAGACATGCACATGATTTAGAATCACCTGAGATTGACAAAACAGCATCTAATAGATGGCTCAAGATAGGTGATCTATATCCAGAAACTACTGCTCACATACTAGCCATACAAAACCAAATCGTTTCAACCAGAAATTATAAAAAGTATATTCTGAGAGAGGAAGTAAACGATGAAAAATGCAGAATATGTCATAGTAAACCAGAGACTATACAACATCTAACAAGCGGTTGTACAGCCTTAGCACAAAGTGAATATGCTTCTAGACACAATCAGATTGCTAACATAATTCATCAAAATATATCAAGAAAATATAACATTAAAACAGAAAATTTGGAACCCTACTGGAAATATAAACCACCTTCAGTAGCAGAAAACAATACACATAAATTATATTATGATCGCACTATACTTACCGACCACACTATATCAAATAATAGACCTGATATTGTACTGTTGGACAAACAAAACAAAGAAGCGTTTTTAATAGACATTGCTGTGCCCAATACTCACAATATACAAAACACAAATACAGAAAAAATTCGAAAATACACAGACTTGGCTACTGAAATAAAACGAAATTGGAGACTAAATAAAGTCCACATTATACCTCTAATAATATCTACAACGGGTATAGTTCCAAACACGCTATTAGAAAATCTTAAGACCCTCAAACTTCCTCAAACAACATACATTTTAATGCAAAAAGCAGTCATACTAAACACATGCCGCATAATAAGAAAAGTTTTCCAACAATAGAGTATCAAGATGTTTGATTTTCATCCGCACCTTGATTATAACACCAGCAATAAGCTGTGAAATAAAAGAAATAATAATAATAATATAAATTTATTCCAGAACAGGTAAAAACCCTAATACAATAAATTCTACAATGTGAGACACATAAGGTAAATAAATATAGTACATTGAAAGTAAAAATAATAATAATAATGTAAGTGAAATACTACTTTAAATTATGTGTTAATTATAATGTTACATATAGCCGTGAAGCTATCGAAATTGGTATCACATAAGCGTCATATATTATTAAAGTTATCACACATTATGTTGATAGGATTTCTATATGCAATATTAGTTCGTGGAGTGTTGGTATAGAAACAAAGAGGTCGGCGCGCGTTCAGTCGCGGTATGTTAAAAGAGATTTTTTCTAATAGCCATTTGCAATCAATGCGGTTGTGAAGAAGATTGTAAAGAAATTTAACAGACAAGATTACACGCCGATCTCTTAGTGTAATAAATTCAAATTTTTGTAAAAGTAAAGCATATTCAGTATCTCTATTAGGATAGACGCCTTCAGATTTGAGGAACATAAATTTTAGGTATTTGCGCTGAACTGATTCTAATCTGTTATTGTGTATATCATATATGGGGTACCAAATAAAAGCACCATATTCTAATTTGGATCTAATCATTGTAAAAAACAAAGTTTTCAAGCACAGACTATTAGTAAAGTCATAGCAGTTTCTGTAAATGAACCCATAGTTTTCTTGTGCAGAGCGAATAAATATTCCACATGATTGTTAAATGTAAACCTCGAATCAAATAATATACCTAAGTCTTTGACATTAGAACATTTGTGAGGCGTAACACCATCAATGCAATAATCGTATGTCACTGTAGTAGTTCGACGTGTATATGAGACAATAGAGCATTTATTAACATTTAGTTGTAAGTGATTATTTTGACACCAATTCGTGATTAAATCGAGATTATCTTGCAGATGTTGGCAATCAGTAAATGTCCGAATGGATTGAAATATTTTTAAATCATCAGCAAACAAAAGTCTATCACAGCGAATTGTGTCTGCAAGGTCATTAATGAATATCAAAAAGAGGAGCGGACCTAACGTCGAACCTTGAGGTACTCCAGAGGATGGTGTAATTGGATTAGATGTATAACCTTGATGCACTACATACTGGGTACGGAATAATAGATAGCTGGAAAATAATACTAGAAGTGAAGACGAAAACCCATAATGTTGTAACTTGTTTAGCAAAATATAATGATCAATTTGGTCAAAAGCCTTCGAGAAGTCTGTGTATATAACATCGACTTGGCCAGACCTATCAAGAGCTTCAGTGACAAATTGTGTTAAGCATGCGAGATTGGAAGTTGTAGATCGTCCTTCCATAAATCCATGCTGATTGAGAGATATGGGTGATTTAATTAACGGATAGATTTTATCGTATATGACACACTCAAGTATTTTAGCAAAATTGCAGATAATAGAAATTGGCCTGTAATTACTTAGTAATGAAGGATCTCTATTTTTTAATACCGGACAGATACTTGCTTCCTTCCATCGATTAGGTAATGTAGAAGTCTTCAAGATGAGGTTAAACAGTTTGTGTAGTGGCTGAACGAATACGGGACAACAATCTTTAACAAGAAATGAAGGGATCTTATCAATACCTGCCGTGGTTTTATTCTTCAACTTTCTTATAGCAGTTGTGATATCATCTTCTGAGATGTAACTAATATCTATTATAGGACAGTTTACATTAGATAAGCCTACATTCCGGTTGGTAAAATTGGGATTAGAAGCAATGTAGACACTGTTAAAATAGACACGAAACGCCTCAACAATAGCAACAGGATTATTAAATTCATGTTCATTTGAACCCCTTACAATTCCCGGAATTCTAGTGTGACCTTTCTTAGAGCTCACAAAGATCCAAAACTTTTGGGGGTCATTAGTAATTGTATTTTGCATTATCTGTATATAGTCCTTATATGCGTGGTTAATCTCATTTTTAGTGAGTGATCTAAGACGTTTATATTTGTTAAGTCTAAATATACCACCATATCTGAGGTAGTCCTTATAAGCTTTATTTTTCTTACGTAAATTTGAAATAATATGACCATTAAACCAGGGAGGAAACTGCTTTTGTTTAGTATTAGACCCATATACAATAGGCACAGTCATGTCAACAATATCTGGGAGATGCTGATAGAAATCATTGCATGCTTCATTAATTTCAGTATAAGTGTCAAGATAATACCAGTCGGCTTCAAGCAGCATATTATAAAGCATTGCATAATTTGCTTTCCTAAAAACATAATTTTTTGATACATTATTTGCTTGAAACCGCCTAGGTCTACTGTGTGTAGTAAAACTTACTGATAGTGCGGGATGATAAGGATCTTCGTTTACTAGGGGACAAGGATCCTTATTTATGGCGCACTGTATATTAGAAAATACTAAATCTAACTTACGATTTAGATAATTGATAATGTTATTATACTGAATTAGACCAAAAAAATTTGGAAGTCTAGTAACAAGTGAGCTTTTCTGTCATTATTGTTTACATCAAATGTTGGAGTATTGAAGGCACCCAGTATAATCACATTATCATTATTGAATACGTTTAATGGTATCATTGTTTCAAAAAATCTTTCTAGTTCAGGAATTCTTACAAAAGGTGGAATATAATATATAACAAAAATATAAAAATTGCCATTAGTAAATTTTAATTTAGCTCCAACTATATCAATAAGAGGCGATGACTGCCTTAAAGTAGACAAATCTAAAGGAACAATCATGATATCTTCCTTCGCCGCCCGTAATACACTCCCAGCTTTGGACAATCCGCAAGCTTCTAAGTTACGATCACAGCGTAATACATTATAATTATTCGGAAATAGTTCAGTGTTTAAGACGTCATCGGTAATCCAGGTTTCAGTAAGTCCAATTATAGAACAGCCACTATTACATACAGCGTTAAAGAATGATGTGGTTTTAGACCGAAGTCTCCTGACGTTTTGGTAACAAATAGAAATAGGTTCCGAGGCACTGTATTTGGGAAAAATTAGTTTTCCTGAACTATTTGTGGTACACCTCCAATATATTTTATTTTCAGGTTCTTTTCACTATTAGAAATTCTCTGTGTAAGGTTAGCACTAACATTCTTATAGTACTGTATTTGCTTAGGTGTTCTATCAGTTGATAGGGTAATGGCAGAGTATTTCTGGAGTAGTTTAAGTTTCTTAGCATTCCTAATACATGCAAGAACTTCAGATGGTCCAAAGGGCCTCTTTATGGTCGGTCGGGCAATAACGAAAAGTCAATTAAATGTCAGAAGCTTTTTGTAGAACTTGATTGGTTCTTAATATAATTTGTAAACTTATCACCAATAAAAATAAGCTGAATTTAAATATTCTGGAATAGTAACTATAGTAACGTACTTCGTATAAGCACATAAGTATACGCACAGCGGCTTGATGTACCTACGTACTCATTTAATTATATTTTTTACACAATAATAGATTTGAGATAAAAACTTAATCTGTGCATAAAATAGTGTATGTATAACGGTCATAATTTTCTTTTATGTACCAAGGGCGTTAAGATGATAATGCCAGGAGGGCGACGATGTTCCAGTCCGAGGTCCTAAAGGGCCCGAGGGAAAAAGTCGTTCGATGGAAATTATCGTTTAGTAACAGTCGTGGTGCATACAAGGTTTTAGTTTTCACGAGAATAAGTACAAGTAAAAATTCGTTTTTATAATCTATATTATAAATAACGCCCGCTCATATTGCCCTGGTTGTTATGGAGTTGTTTATATAGCTGGTATCACAGGTATAAACAGCATATAATATGCAAGTGAAACATAAAAAGTTTTACAGCCCTATAGCTCTAATTTAGCAATTTATGCTCTAAAAACAGGCCGATGAATCGGTCAAAGTCACCCGACCGGACATAAAACATTTTTAAATGTAGTGCTGCTATCATCATAATGGATGATAAAAAAGACTTTGCATTTTTTAACCACTCTGGTAGTAGAAACCGGGACTGTTATTCATGTGATGAAAAAAGATAAACATAAAAAATGATTAATTTAAAAATCTTCGTCAATTGCATTTTATAGTATCATATCTGTTATGCCATCCTGCTGATCACAAATAAGTGTAAAACATGTGTGGGCCGCTACAACTCTACTACAACCTAATATATCCGAGATAATATATCTTTGTTATAAAAAATATTCTAGAAATTCAAATCTAAATTGAAAATTAAAACAGTGAATTTTTATTACACCAAAAATAAGGATTTGGCGAAGATCCAACGTTATATATATAGGAGGAACTAAGATAAAACAAAAAAAAATTAGATAAAATAGTTCGCATTCAGCTTGACTCCTATAATTTTATTTTGTTATAATGTACTTTTAAACTTAATATAAAAAGAGTTAACTTTCTTTAATTACTTTTTCATTTCATAGTTCTGAGACGTGTCCATATACAGCTACATACTTTAAGTAGGTAAGTTAAACCGATGCATCAACATCTGTATGCTATGCAGCTAGGGTGGTCCAAAAAAAGCTAAGTCGGAAATCTTATGCTCTCACCACCTAGGATTATTGTATATCGAAAAAAAGTACCCCTATTTTTGTATTTTGAAATCGATCGATGTTTAGGCGTGCCTCAAAGCTCTTAAAGTTTCCCATGTATTTTATATGGGAAAAACACGTTTTCGTAGATTTGGTATAGAATCCCAGAAAATCAATATTTCTCAACCGGACTACTCTGTTTCTCTTCAGAAATGTTCAGAGAATGCCATCCAATAATTTATTTGTTAAATTTCTTATATTAACTATTTTTTACAGACCCGCAAAAACCATATAAATGAAAGAACCACGTTAAAATCGTTAAAAAATATTTATTACTATTTTTTAATATAAAGTATTTGGATAAATAAATTATTGGATGTCATTCTCTGAACATTTCTGAAGAGAAACAGAGTAGTCCCGTTAAAAAATATTGATTTTCTAAAATTCTATACCAAATCTATGAAAAAGTGTTTTTTCCCATATAAAATACATGGGAAACTTTAAGGGCTTTGAGGCACCCCTAAACATTGTCCGATTTCAAAATAAAAAAATAGGGGTACTTTTTTTTCGATATACAATAATCCTAGGGGGTGAGAGCATAAGATTTCCGACTTTGCTTTTTTGTTGGACCACCCTAGTATGCACCCATACGCAGCTAAAACTAAATATTTTATAAAAGACCTTTTCCACTGGTTTTTACAACTTAAGTTTTGCTTTTATGAAAGTTATTTACTTATTTACAAAAAAACTCAATTTTATTTACACTTAATAAATTTCTATTTGTGAACCATTAACGCCACGGCATACGTCATAATGAAAATCAATTTCAATCCAGACTCGGCGGAACATATCTGGCGAAAAGGTTGTAATTGCTCAACGATTCTTTCTCTAAGAAGAACCAAATTCCTAGTTATTTCACTGTAATCCAAATTTGTTACATAACTCCAATCTAATCCGAACAGCAATCTAATGGATTAGATCGAAAATTCGCAGGGCTCTGGCAAGAGAATCATTTCGTCAAATCCATCACCCAGGAAATTTTACATTTAATGCTTCCAACTTTAGAATTTAAAGAATATAAAATATATAGGAAAGCGCATAACCATCTATCATATACGACGGGGATGGGGTCTCAATATGGCTGAGTAGGTGTTTCCGGTTTGTAATGAGATATTTCCTTTGGCGGTTCTCACTGTCTCGAATTACGCACATAAACTACGACGTAAGCACCATAAATTCTCGGCCCGGCAGGCTACTACAGGTACCAACATGTTTAAACTCGGTTGCGTCATAGTTGAACATGTAAGAGGCCTATACTATATATATTACGGCTAGAAGCGTGATAGATTTTAGTAGCCACTCGGGTATCGTGACGAGTGCATGAAAACGTCGCAGCTAACGAAAATTGAGTACCGCGTGGTCATTAAATTCTTAACAAAAGAAGGGCACACGCCAAATCAAACAACATTTAGACGCCATTAATGGTGATTTATTTTCTTCATATTCCACAGTAAAAAAAGTGATCAAAAGCTTTCCGTTTGGGGCAAGAATCTCTTGAAGATGATGAGCGCACCGGTCGGCCAATTGAAGCAGTAACGCCTCAAAAAGTTGTAATCATTGAAGAAATGGTATTAGAAGATCGCCGTTTGAAAGTTAAGGAGTTAGCAGTGATGTCTGACATTTTGGAAACAAGCGTTCGTCGAATTTTTCATGACCATTTGGGTATGAATTAGTGCAAGATGGGTACCGCGCCTTTTTTTCTACTGTTCAACGTCAACGTCGCATTGAATATGCGCGCTCGTTTTTAAACATGTGTGGAGACAACCCAAAGCCGATTTTGGAGTCCATTGTCACTGGAGATAAATCAATGGTTCTGTATTATGATCCTCTATTCAAAAGGGAATCGATGGAATGGCGGCGACCCGATGAACCTCGTCCAAAAAAGGCGAAAGTCGTTCGATCGACAAAAAAAGTTATGGCAACAATATTCTGGGATTGTGACGGCATTTTACTGATTGATTTTAAAGAACGCAATACAATTGTTAACAGTACATATTATGCGTCTTTAATGCATACATTGAGAAACAATATTCGTAAAAAACGTAGAGGAAAGTTGACAAGAAGTATTTGATTATTACACGACAATGCACCCGTTCATACTGTCGCAATTCCACAAGCTGCCATTCGCGAATGCCGCTTTCAAGCATTGGGTCATCCACCGTACAGTCTGGACATGGCTCCTAGTGACTATTATTTATTTTCCAATTTAAAGAAAGACCTTAGTGGACGTCGTTTTAAGGACGAGAACAAGTTGCAAGCAGCTGTAATTGAACATTTTGAAGGAAAAACTTCAGATTATTTTTACAAGGGCATTGAATTATTAATTCCACGTTGTAGTAAGTGTATTGACATTAGGGGAGATTATATTGAAAAATAAAAATTATATTATTTTACCAAGTTTATTTTTTCTATATCAGGCCGAGAATTTATGGCGCTTACTTCGTACATAACCTTAACTTTAAAACATAGTATTTTGAAATTAATCTTAGAATATAAGTTTTATATTTAATATTTTAAACAAACTATTAAATACTTACTTATGAAATGTAATTCCCTTCTTCGTATTTGTCGTATTTGTGTGTACGCGGAGTTTGAGAGAAAAGCAGATTTAGGTGGTGTCTAATGGCGGCCAGTGTGACGTCATATCCGTCGCCTTTAAAGCTCATCGCTCCGGGTAGTTATGCTCCTTGCTACAGTTTTATATTCTAAAGCTTCCAACATAGCTTCAGCATAGTGTGGTAACGCACCATCCTGTTGGATTGTGACTTGAAACGCTTCGAGTTTGATTTCTTCAAGTTGTGGGGAACACAAGATTTTCAAGCATATCTAGATAGTGATTACTGTTGATGATGTTTTTAAAAGAACTAGTAGGCAACATGACGCAAACAAAACAACCGATAAAAAATATGTAAAGTAATAAAATACTTATCCACAGTATTTTACAACAAATAAATAGAATAAAAAGGTAAGTAATTTAATAAAATTATTTATAGTAAGTGATGATGATGATGATCAGACTATGTACTATTCAGCAGAATCTGAAATCTTCTGAAATCAAATCTTTTTATCGAAAATAGCCTCACTGCTAACTCGGTAGAGATACTTATAAATCTACGACATCGTGACATCGATGATCGCTGATTAGAACATTTATGTAGATTAGAGTATATTTAATAATAATGAAACTTGACATAAATACATAATAAACTAAAAAAAACCAAAAGAAACGGCAATAAGCAGTTAAGATAGAATAGTACCAACTTAATCGAATTCTGGATCATTCCAATGCTGAACTAGGTATGTTTTTATCAAGAGCTTTTAATTCGCTCCCTCCTAGTATAGTTCTAGGTACCGTAGTATCCTCTACTTCGCTTGAGCTTTCTCCATTAACAAATGTTGATGGAAACTCTCTTCTCTATCATGTGTAACTAGTTGCAGTTACTTTTTCTCTGACATCTGAACTATTACTTATTATATTACCGCTTACTAAACTGCTACTTATTTATATTTAACTGCTCTGTTACAATTGCAATCTTAGCACTAAAAGGTCTACTAACAGATGAACTAGATTTCGAAACAATTGCTGTTTTTAGTTATTATTTACAAATGTTATTTCATTTTTGTAGTTGTGTTATATTTTTAATTTTCCTAAATTATTAATCTATAGTGGAGATAAAGGCAAATTTGAGAAAGCATCTATATATCATGCCTGGACAAAAACTAAAAAAATTAATTTATTTAACATTTTGGAAGTAAGAAAATACCACTTTTAACAGTCTGTTTGCCATACAGTCAAATGATATGAAAATGAGACGGATCTGAAGATTTTCCAAAATCTGACCATATATACTGCGGTGATATACACATATAATAAAACAAGATAATAATACAACCGTATATCACTACAATATTTTTTAAATAACAAATATTGCCCCGTCACCAGCTCAAACTTTAGTCTCAGTAAAGCAATCGACAAATATTTCTTTAATCTGTAATAAATCCACTTCATCTTACCAAATTTTGATAACAATGGGTCCACCTATAATGATAACACCAGGGCTGGGAAAATTGTAACAAGCTGCAAATCAAAATTATTTCCACACAAGGAGGAAACATGAACAAGAAACGAAATTCAAACATATAAATAGAAACACAATTTTTATTTCAGCACAAATAAATAACACATATTTTTATATATTATTTCTAAACTACTAATAAAAAAAATTAAATAAAAATCAAACTTTTGTATTCTAATAATATCAATTTAGCAAATTTTCTATTTTCTTTTTATATATAAAATTAGGTTAAGTTATCTCAAATGTTAAATTTTCAAATTTATATACTTAATTGTCCCAATGTAAAATATTTAGATTTCTTTTTAATAAAATATAAGTCCGAAATTATTTCTTTTACTGGCCAGTATAATGAAAAATTAATATCACTTACTATTGTGCCGCACACTCGATACTTCCTTTAAACCGATCCCGGGAAAAAAATACTGCTATAATATCCACTACCAACCTCTTGACTGGTGGCAAAGATATAAATATGCAAGTTTGCAGAAAACTAAATTTCTTTCCAACATAAAAAATTTTATATTTTGTGAAGTTATACAAATCAATTCAAAAATTTATTATCTTCTTGATATTGCGACGAAAAGGTAAGTTATATGCATTTCTTTGCACGAAATTTCATTTGTTAAAATTTGTAACCTCACTTTGTTCTTTCAAATTATTAAAATGCATGTTTTTATAGGTTAATCAATGCACAAACGACACAACCTCCTCTCAATGCGTTCTGGAGATTACTGATTGTTTTTCACAATACAAATTACATTAAAACATATAGAAACAAAAACAATATAATACTATCAAGTAATCCATGGACAAAATTTGACATTTAATATTTTTTTAATAAAATATAGATTTCTTTAAATTTTAGATTTAATCACATAAAAAGAATCCCCAACACTTCCTTAAACTAACAATATAAAATTTTTATCTCTAAAACCCAACAATAACCCACAATTTGAGTCGAACAAGCAAATTTTCATACTCGACAAAAATTGTAATAATTTCCATTTAAATCTGTCCACATACCAATTTTACCCTTTAATCTTTACACAATATGATTATATAACTTTTCCCAATAGTTTGACATCAATAACAAACACTTACGATACAAAATTAACTCGAAATAATAGTTTAATATCGGCACAGGTGTATGGACAATTTTAAATTGAATTGGCTGAGAAAACACACATCGAACTACAAAAACTTTATACAACTTACACAACCAAGATGTTATCCAACGAAATTCCACAATAATATCATGAACCTACATTAATTAAATTAGAACTGTGGCTCGATAAGCCAATACTATGAATCATAAAAGGAAAAATCACCCATTTGAAAATTAAGCAAGGTAAGTTACTTTTATATATGCAAATCTACTCATAATAGCCCGTTTTATTATATTCTAGGTGCAGTTTACCAAATTTGAGCTATTGACGGAAGATCAAGAAAACAATTCAACGTACCAATCGTTGTATTAAAAATTACAATCATTAAATAATATACACACTTAAATAGTATCCTTTTGTTGAAATATAAAACTTTTTATGCATGTTAACATAATGTGAATAAATTATTCCACTAAAGAAACCCATTTTGAAAAATTATTTTCAAAATTTGAGGTTATGTAATGAATAGATCGGATCGTTAAATAATCTTGCATGAAATGTAACTTTAACAAGTAATTATTGCAAATAGGATGTATTTATCTTAATTCCTGTATATAGCTGGCTTCAACCGTACTTTTGAGACTATAAAACAAACCTTTTAACAGAGATTCGATTACGAACGCCCTGAAAGATAGGCAACCCAAATTACCTATTTAACATTTCTACCTGCAAATAACACAGCAATACGTAGCGACACTTCGACGGATTCCATTGACGCATACTTATAAAAAGTGCAGAAAATAAGGTCGAAGTATCATAAAGGAAATTAGTCTAAAAATTGTTTCTAGAGAATGTGTCAGACATAAAATGAAGAAAAATGGAATAAAACACGGGCACTGCTGTGAAGGCAGGTTTATAGGTCATTTAGCCAACTGAAATTAAGGATATAGAAAAATTCCAGAGAAAATAGAGATGAAGATCTGGTTGCAATTTTATAATTACTTTACAATATTCCTTAAATGCCCTGCAGTTTCTTTAGAAAAAGTAGTTTTCCTAAAACACTCATTTATATTCCTTGTATATAATTTAAATTAATTTCCATTTACCTTTAGCTTATACTATAGTATTTGTGGTTTTTTGATTATCTGCTGTTAAAGAAAGCATTTGTACTTTGGATGTTCCAGGTTACTCTCATTTACTAAATAACAATTTTCTATTTTATTTCTACAAATACCAGCTAAATATCGCTATACAAATATTACATTCGGAATTTCTATGTTTACACTCACTAAAATTGTAATTTACTTTGCCACAAATGTAACACGTCTTGTTATCTTCTGTTATCTATTTTTTCAGAAAATAATTGGGTCGTTGACAAAAGTTTAGATCGCTACACAGATATTTTTGTGATCAATGTTTTAAGAAGAATTGTGTGACTCATGTTCCACTTAAAAATATTAAAACTTTTTAAGCTGCTTGTCTAAATACAAAATGATTGTTGACAAAAACGATTTCTCCGAAAACATAAATCCCAATATTGCTTTCGGTCTAGTCTGTAAATCAAAATTAAGATTGACAGCCGGGCCGAGCCTACAAAAACTTGGAGGAGATATGTAATGCGGATACCAGTTAAACTAGTACTTTCTTGGGCGTATGTACGACTACCTCTGTAACTTGGTACATGCGTGTTATATCTCATTAGAAAGCTCTTGTTGAGTAAAAATCAGTCATGTATCCAGGTTTTTCTTTCAATGTATGTAATTTCAAAATAGTTGGAATTCTGCAAGAGGTACAAGAAGGCTGCGATGCGATTGTACGTATAATACGCATTGTCATGATATTTGACATACAAAAAAATTGACCCACACTATAATTTAGATTAACACTTTAGATTGGTTGCATAACCTCAATTTTCAAAATAATAATTTAGAGTAATTTTTCTTTTATGAAGTAAAATATGGTTATTTATGATTAACGTGCACACTTGTGCACTATAGTCAGATAAAGGATATCTGGAAAACTGATTTTTCTCTAGACTATAGTTAATTTTCTTTGTTATTAACATATTGGAGACGATTATTTAATTTTTTAATTTAATGAATTTTAGACCAATTTTAATGTAGGACCTAAAACCTAAAACAAACAAAGTGTATTGTAATGGGGAGGAATACAAGTATTTACTATCTTACCTTTCAGTTTTCATGATAACGAGATTTCTCAGTTGTATAAGATTCTTGTATTTCAAAAGTTTACTGCACTTGGTTAAATTATTTTGATGGAGGCTTGTAAAGCTGCTTCATTACCACATAATGGTTACTATCTTATGTAGGTACTGCCTTTTATTGATGATATCAGATAAACAACATGAGATTATGTTGTGTCTCTGTAACGTTCATTGAAATACTGTAATTGGTTATTATTTGAATTTGTTGCTATCTGAAAACTTGTAAATAATGTTATTAAGACATATTGTTTAAATTTTGTGAAGATAGAAAGGTGTATAAAGGTATTTCTAAGTAATTAAGTTAATAAATAGTTATTTGATAATTAGGTTGTATCGACAGTTAAAGGAGGGCTTATTTTGTTATGAAAACACAAGTGTAGCATAACAATGGATTCGGAATTTAATTTCCTATAAGTTTATCTAATTAGTTTAAGTGTTAACTAAGATTCATAAATAAAAATAGAGTTAAGAATATAAAATAATGAAAGTTTGAAAATTTATTTTCAAACGTTGGACGACTATGCTCACAAAATTTCAAAATGATGTGTATGTAAATCACAGACAGCACGCTAAGACAGACTGTTTCGAGCTATTGGCTCTCATCAGTTAGGGGTAGCTGCCCGTAATTCTCATACACATCATTCGAGCTTGACCGGTTTTATTGTTAATTTATATTTTGTATATCCTGTAATGGATAATCAGAAAAAAACCGCTTAGTACGGTCTGATTCCTACAGGAGGCACCACTATTATTTGTCGGTGTTAATGTTATTTCCGAGCTGGTATATAAGCTCGAATGATGTGTATGAGAATCACGGGTAGCTACCCCTAACTGATGAAAGCCAATAGCTCGAAACAGTCTGTCTTAGGGTGCTGTCTGTGATTTACATACACATCATTTTGAAATTTTTCATGAGCATAGTCGTCCAACGTTTGAAAATAAATTTTCAAACTTATTTTATATATGTGAATACTCACATTAATAAAACACTATGTGTTTTAAATTTTTATATTTTACATTTGTGTAGTTTACATGTGTAAGAGTTAAGAATATTTTGAAATGTCAACAGGCATTTGTTTTATGCAAAAATCACATCACATTCAATTGTTTACACAAAAAGATATAAAAGGACCACCATTTTTGTAACAATCTCTCTTTTAATTTTTAATTTTTTGATACCAGGGATCTCAGCATATCAAGTTGGTAATTAACAAGGCGCAAATTTAAAAAAAATTAAAACTAAATAATCTAAGGAAAAAGTATTACAATCCTTGTAATTTAAAAACCGTGAGTTTTTTAGTAGTCATTAGTTTAATTAGTAATAAGAAATTTCAATGATACCAAAAAGGGCTTTAAAATTGTAAACAAATTATTTCCTTTATTGCAAGAAGTAATTTTTTTATAATTAAAATGAAACAATTATTTGTTTTTATATAAATTTAATTTATCTCCAAATAAATAATATTTAATTATTTTGAGATTAATGAAAAATTAATTATAGAATTAAAAAGAGATAAGCTGTATTAATATTTTTTATTGCTATTTAAATCATAAACAATTATTTCTGCTTTTTTTATTTCTTATAAAAGAAAATACTTTTTTTATGGTATCAATTTTCGTTTTTCTTTATTTATTGTTTAATGGTTACTTGGCAATAAAAAATAAAATTATCTGCCTTTAGAATGATTTATAACATGTACCAAATTTCGAAGGTACGCACATACGCATAAGAATTTTTACCGATATTTGGTGTTAAAATTAGTTTGAATATTCTCTTTGGTTTTTGTAAGCTCGATTGCACTAAGAGCATTAAACAATTTTAATAAAAGAAGTGGGTAGCTTCTTTCTGGTTAGAATTACTGTTCTGGTCAATGTTACCATGATTCTGAGTATTACTTATTTCAGATTCGTATTCAGCATGTATATATTATAACGAACCAACAAAGTAATCAGTGTTTTAAAATCTATTAAAGTTCGTCTATAACAATAGTGAAAAAGAAACATTAGAAAAGATATGGGATAGTTAATGTTGTTGAAATGTGCCTACACTTTATTACCATTTCTGATTTTATAAAGAATCGAAAGTTAGTAATCTATATGTACTAAAATGTAATAAATATCCTTAAATAAGTAAATAGTTAGTGCCGTTGCTTTAACGTTTAGTAGCAAAAGCTCCATAAGCCAGTTCGAGTTACTGGTTAAACTTAAACACAAAAATAGTAAAAAATACATATTTATATTTATATAATCCACATTTCTGTAGAAAAGGAAAAACGTGGTTATCTAAACTGCAGTAGAACCGATCTACTAATCACAGGCTCCCGACGATGAAATGTCGGGGCAGTGCCAAAATTGCAAAACTTCAAGAACCCATTTAAAAAACAAGAAACCACTTATATACTATTGGGAAGTTTTATAAAGTTCTATACCACTCCAGAAAGCTCTGGGACATTCTAGAAGATTGTGTACGGTTACAAATATTCTAGAAACATCAACGAAGTTCAGTTATACAATCTAATGTAAATAAAGTAAGGAATAAAATTCATATTTTTTTTGTATTATCACTGTTGGGAAGAAAAGCTCAAACACGTCAATGTTATTTTTTTCCTGCGGATTTTATGGACGTCAATTTTAATTTTTTAATTTACTACTGTGACGTCATAAACTTTTTTAAATGGAACCCCCTTATTTTTTTGCTAGAAATGAAAAGTATATTCCTTTCTGAGTTCAGCAATACCCCATATATGGTATGTGGTATTGTAATCGCCCCCTCCGTCCCGCACAAGCTTATAGATTCTGGGGTCTGGTTTCCAGGGTATGGATTGTAGCAAAATTATTATTATTATAAAAAGCTATAACGACGGCAGCAACTGAAATTGTGGGATATATGACGAATAACGATAAAGCCTGGCTTTCCCAAGATATGTTAAAAATAATGAAAGATAAGCTTTAAAGTTAAAGATAATCAACAGTAAAAATGATGAGTACCTATAATGTCTGTAGAATTAAGTTAAAAGAATGTACAGAAGGCAATTTATAGGACTGCAAGCATAAGAGGCAGAAGAAGCAACAAGAAAGCAGAAAACTATCCGAAGTTGGAAGGGAGGTAACACGGCAAATACAAAATAAAGGGGAGATAATAGAGAAACTATATTCATCTGAAAAATTCACAAGTAAACCATTAAGCAGGAAAGAGCACCTGGAATAGATAATATATCTGCAGAACTGATAAAAGATCATATCGAAACCTTGGTAGAAGTGAAATTACATATGTGTCAAAAAATATGGACAGAAGAAAAAATCTCGTCAGACTGGATGCAAGGCATTATGGAAAAATTGCCAGAAAAAGGAGACAAGAACTGGAGGTCAATAACATTACCAGTATGGACCGCAAATTACCAGGATAATACTGGAACAAATAAAAGACACCTTTGAAGAGAGACTAAGGGAAAATCAGGCTGACTTTAGACCAAACAGATCATGCATAGACCAAATATGTACGATAATAATTATTTTAGATTAAATAGTCGAAAGAGGACAAGACATATTGACATTTTGTTAAAGCTTTTGATTCAATGAATAGGAACAAATTGTAAAATATAATTAGACAATATAGGGGTGCCTGAAAAATATTTACGAATTATCAGAATGCTATATGAAAACCATATAGAAAAAGGGGTCGAACAAGGATGCATCGCCAATGCTCTTTATTATTGTAATAGGCTAGATAATGGAAACTGTAGAAGATTACAAAATAGAAATAAACTGGGGCATGTTTAAAAACAAAGGAATTTGCAGATGATATCGCGATATTAGCAATAAATAGACAAAATGTACAAGAAAAAACGAATAAACTGATAAAGGTCGCAACTGAAGTGGGACTCAAAATAAATGCAAATGAGAGAAAATTACAAGAAAGGAAGATAAATGAAGGTAATAAAAACACGATTAATGAGAAGGCATCGAAGAAACAGAAGACTTAGTAATAACAACAAAAATTAGTAAGACACAAAATTCTTTTAATGGCCTAAGGAAGATATGGTCAACAGAAAATATCAAGTAGATATCATCATGTACAAAGCTCCGATTATGTCAAATCAAATGTGAAAAGTATCCACCTTTTTGGGGTAGAAACATGGATGAAAATTAAAACCAATATAAAAAAATTACAAACGTTTATAAATAAAGACATCCGGATAATATGCAGAATTTACTGACCAGAAACAATAACCAACAAAGAACTGTGGAGAATAACGAGAAAAAAGAATATTAAAGTAATAATTAAAAAACAGAAATGGACATGGTTAGGGTATGGATAGAAAGTAAGAAGACCGAAAGAAACTTGGAAAAGATATATTGAAAAATAACAGAACAGAGAAAAATGAAAAAAGACAACAGGAAAATCATACAATCAAGTATAGTGCTTTTATGCTTTTGAAATGCTTTTATGGCACCTCATACTCCTACTTAGAGTAACATGCTTAGAGCATAAGATGTGAAGAAAACCGTGCATTTTAAATGGGAAACTTCTCTTCGTTACAGCGAATGATTAGAATAGAGATAGGAAGTTGGTATTGGTCTTAAGATTTTAAGTTTCTTCTTTAGAATCAAATGGGCACCCGGCAAAACCGAAATTCCAACATGAACCACCCGAACGTTTATAGATTAGGGACAGTGGCGTAACTACAGCCTCCGCAGACTCTGCGACGCGGGGGGGGAGGCGCAACATTTTGAAGAGCGCTGCTTTCTTGAAATTTTATTTCGTTGGGAATAGAAATTAAAAAAGTAGAGGTAAAAAACATTCTAAGGAGTATTTTATGGCAATGAATTATTATTAATCATTGCGTATTTTATTTTAACAAAAGTAACCTACGTATAATTTTATACATAGTATAAAAAAGTATCAAATAATGTCTGTAACTTTTTAATTTGAGGAGTTACAAACAAATATTAAATACAGAAGTTTCTTTGTTTATACAGATGCATACTGTGACGTTTTTAGTTTATTTGTATCTTCTTGTTTTTTGCTATAGCAGCCAAATTTAATTTTGAAAAGACATTCGCATGCTTTCTTTGCATTTTTGAAAAGTGTTTATTCTTCTCTATTTAGTCAGACTATTTTATCATAATAAAAAGAAAAGTTAAAATTAGAGAAAAATATTTTAAGAAAAAAACGAGAAAAATTAGTCAACAAAAAATGAGAACTAGCTTGTAACAAAATTAATTTAGTAATTTAAGACTTGATTAGAAATTTTGGTCAAGTATGCTGTGGAAAGAAATGAATTTTTATTGAAACCATAACTAAAATCAATAGAACACAAATTATTCAAGTACGTCCAAATACGTGCTGCAAAATGCGGGGGCGCTCCCGTCTTGTTGGAAAATAATTCGGTTGTCAATACATGTATGATATGATTTTGAACTAAAGGTATCCATTAGCGGTAAGAGTTTTTGCGGGAATTGTGTGTGTCTTTCTTCCGCCAAGTGTGGATGTGCATTCGACCATTACCGACAGTTATGTCGATTTATCGTACCGTTCACCATAAATGTTGCTTCATCCCAGAACACAATGTTAAAAACAAGAGCGCTATTCATATTACATCTTTCCATCATCTGCTCATAAAATTCCACCCTTCAGCCAAAATCGTCTTTATTTAGTTCGTGGATTAAGTGGCGTTAGTAGAGACGAGAATCTGCTTTCTTTAAAATTTTATAAACATATTGTTATGATATAGGCATCCCGAATTACAAGTATGCACGATGTGTTGCCTATCTTCCAGGCGAATAAGGATTTCATAATTTTTATTTTAAAAATAATAAACTTTTGCATTAAATATGTTGCGGATACACAATACAACACTGTGAGATGATAAGGGATAAATTTTAAACAGATTCTTCACTTATATTTCACAAACTCAATTTTAAGATGGACGATCTTCTGTCGTTGGTTGATATTTTGACATTTAGATATTTTGAAGCCATTTTATGACATGTTTTCATCTGAAAATTCTTTAAGGCATAGGTAAGAACGTATACACAAGTATTTATTACTTTACTTACAGTTTTTATTATTGAATTTCAGGAAAATTCGACGATTCATGATTTTCCATAGTATATGGATGTTTATTAATATTAGTTGAATTTCTAAGTAAAATATTTTACTGCAATATTGTTAACCAAGTTCTAGGGTGTATTTGACACTAGAATGTTAAAGTGGGGAACTTTTTATAGAGAGTGTTTAGGCCAATCCCAAAATTGTAACGTTTCAGCATGGTCTGCTAGAATGTTAAAATTTAGTTTATATTTATAATTCTAGTGTCAAAATTTATATTAGTTTGATAGGATCTCAGAAATAATTTTATAATAAGAAAAGGATGTAGCAAGATGTTAAAATGTTTTTGTTGAATTTTTGTGAAGTAATGATTGTGGGAAAATTCAAGATGGTTGTCAATGAATCCTAACTCTAAATTTGCATTTTGATAGCCATTTTAGGTATCAAAATAAAGGAAAAAATCTCATCTTTCGTTTTTTAAAATTTATTTAAACAATTCATTTAATTTTCTATCAACAATTTGGTTAAAAAGATTTTTGGTGGAAAAGATGTTATTTTGTTTCTAGTAACTTACTAAATTAATCTAGTTCCTAGCTAGGAAAAATCACTAGCGACTCGCAATTGTTTTCCAATTAGTATAAAAACAGCATGAAAATTTGGTTATTCTCTCTTGAATTTCCATACAGAGCAGAAGTCACGTCAGTTTGTACGTTATTTTGGTAAAATTTCGAGGTTATGTTGGTGAATTTTACGTCACTTAACTGTCAATAAAGTGAGGTTATGACAAATGTCATCTTGTTTTAATTTTTTTGTAAGTTCTTAATAATTTAATTAATAATAATTATAATGAACAATCAAAGTGAACTATAACTGAAATAAAAATAAAAAGTGAAGTGTTTAGATTTGGTGTTCAGACTGTTATTATTATTTGGAGAAGTTTTTGGAATTTTATTTTGAATGGAACGAATTAAAGGAAGGTAATGGAATTTTGTTGCAAACCGAATTATTTTATGTACTCACGTCATGGAAGATACGTGTTGCACCTTTAATAATTATAATTATCTTCAACAATCACAAATAAAATCCATTTGAAGGATGACATGGAATGTGAACATCTTATCAACAAATAAGCAGGTAATTTTACCAACTATAGCAGGAATCTGCTAACTTTCAGGTTAGGCTAATTAACTTTTTTGTGTGACGCCAAATAATTTTAAAATTTAAAATAATTTTCAATTTTTAATTTTTTTATTAATAGTAATTTAAGATTGTTGGATTATTCAAATAAGAATTAAAAAGGACAAAGAAAATTAGAATGTCTCTTAATTCTTATTTTGTTAAATTTATTTGGCACCGAGATTTAATTTGATTTTCTTTAATTTTAATTTTGAATTTTAATAGTTGTTTTCTTTTCTCTTCATGGAATTTTAAATTTTTATTTCTTTTCTGTGTTAATAAATAAAATTATCCATTTAAATGTTTAAAAAGAAATTTATTTGTGTCTGGTCCATTCACAACGTTTTACAGATATAATTTAAATAGCTTCCTAGTTAATTAGCGATCCGCCTGATTTCGTCTCATGCATTTATGGAACTTGTTTTCCAGTTTAGAAATTATAGCTGCAGAATTTTTTTATAAAGGTAAGTGATATTTAGTTGTGTAAATTTTCAGACTGTTTTACCATGATTTTGTGTTTGTGAATTTCAACAATAACAAATTTATTTTGCAATTTATAACCTTTCATCTTTCATCAAGTGTTGAAGGGTTTATTATTCACAACAATAATTTTTTTTCCTTTTGACCCATCTTTATCATAATAATATGTATGGCTAATATCTAGATTTTCCTTTGGCAATTCTTTGATTATTAATAAAACCTCGAACGCTTTATCTGCACTTGTTGCGGATTTGGGTCTGCCAGTTTTTGCATATCTTTAGCCTCACTATTCTCACGAAATTCTGTAATTAGTTGAGATATCGCGCCTTGAGAAACAGAAGTATCTGGATAGATTTGATTAAATAAATTGCATACTTCACTTTGAGTCCTATTCCCATACCCATACATCTTGATGTATGATCCATGTCTTCAAAATAACTTCAAGTAATTGTTTGTAGCAATAACTTGTAATTAATATTAATAATCCGTTATAATTTCTATTAATTTATAATGCTTTGTAATTAATAAAGTAATAATTGTGTACTCGTTTGTTTGCTTGTTATAGTTTTAGTTGTCAAATCCATAGCCTACTTCACCAAAATTGATAATCAAGTCTTATTAAATTAATTTTGTTACAAGCCAGTTCTCGTTATTAATTGTTTAATTTTAGCCTTTTTTTCTAATTTTAATTTTTTTTAATGTTAAATGTTATTTAAAAAAACAAAGTTAGTTGTTATAGCAATAAAACAAAGGAAGATAGGAACAAATCAAGAACGTCAAAATATGCTTAATTGTTTTAATTTTCTCTAATTGGTCCAAAATGTTTTACAAAAAGCATATTAATACTTTTGAGACAAAAAGGATTTATCTCATGTTATTGGTAGATGATGAAGTTGATTTGCAAAACACGCTTCTTTAAAAATGGAAATTAACATTGAACGTACTTCATTACCAAATTACCGATTTGCCCCAGCAACAGGACATTAACGTCTCTGGAAATAAATTCTGAAACGAGGCTACTGATTGACAAGGGAAACCTACAGACTGAAAAATTGATCGAAGGGTAGTATTCAAGATTAATGATTGAATAGATGCAGATGTAACTGAAGAGGTCAGTATCAAAAAATAGTAAAATCGAGAGTATCTAAATTCTTTGTTTAATTTACATAAACAATTGGGTAAAGTTTTTAAACAGAGAACAGTATTTTTCCTTGATTTCCATGTAAAATTTATATAATACGCTTGCCAACTAACTGACTGCGTGCATATATCGCAAACTTTCAGCTAGTTCAAAATTAACCAAGTTAATTCCAAGTTACTGGTTTCAAATACCCTCGAGCTTACATTCTGATGCGCTTAGACAAGCCAGCCCAACGAAATTGACGTAATTAATGAACTTATAGTACCTGTCAGACGATATCTTGCACGTATTTATGCAACATCTCATCAAATCCTTGTTACAAGTTCATTTAAGATGGTAAATATCTAGTTAACCTTTGAAGTATGTACGATGTGTAGCAGTAAGGATGAGTATTATTAAAAAGTTTCAGGAGTTTTAAAGAGTAAACGGTCCGCAGTAAATTTTCTCTTTGATGATGATGAAGTTTGTTATATAATGAAACGTTCTGCAAGTGCTGATTTGAGCTTTGCAAAATATAACGTGGTGTACGTGTACGTACCGCCACGTATAGTAATGCAGCATACACCCATATAATTTTTACTGCTGAATAAATTTATGCGAAAAGGTTATATACACAGATATGCTATAAAACAAATGACCACCGAGGCGGCTGCCCTGATCCCGGGGTTTAAATCCAAATATACGGCGCGCATCCAAAAACCTCGTTAGTTGCCATAATTACTGTTGCTAATTACTGATTTTTATCAACGCACGTGCTATAAACCTAACGGGCTGTATTTTTGCTCGCGGCGGGCCCAGTAATTATGAATCAGCATTGCATGTTTAACCCTTTTATTGACTGTCGTATATCATGCTATGCAAGACTTGTTTAGCTAGGGATTCTCTCTCACTCTCCCGATGTCCCTCAAATTTAAATTCTAATTAAGCCTAGCTTAGTGCAAAGTTGATGAGAAACTATTCGTCATTAATTGCCTTTGAATATTCATGTATAGATAGGTTTATTGTAATTATCGATTTAATATTTCCCTCTGCCTGTATATGTGTACACCCCTTTTATAGCGGGTAACACAAAATTTTATCAGAAAATTAGAATTTTCTAAATATAACCTGCACTAAATTAAAAACTTGAATAGATTCTAGCTACGTTAGGTAAGTTAAAGGAATATACTTCCATAGCACCATAATTTTACTTTTCTAAATCCCATTCATTCCTATTTTTGTTTTTTTGTCCTTCAACCATATCCGTATTTTTAAGTTACCGTAGCTGGATTTGTTTTGGCGGAAATTGTAAAACTGTTAAAAAGTTATATTATAAATCTTGACATCCTGTGTATGTTGATCCTCTGAACTAAATATTCGAATCCTCGGTCAGCTTTATATACATTTTATTTTTACTTTTCAGCAATCTTACAGCAATGGAATATTCTATTGACTACTCTTTGTAACGTCCAGAAAATTTGAAGAATTTTTAAAAAACCCCTTGTAAAATAAGGAGACATTTCGTCCGATTTAGGTTTAAATTAATCTCTACCGCTAAATTCGCGTTCATATCAATATATTTACCAACAGCTGCATTCAAAGATATAAATTCTCACGGATAAAAATTGTTTTAAGAAACAGACGAAATTTATTTATAACAATTTTGCTAAGTAATAAAAATATTGAGCTTCTTTTTAGTTTAAAAGCACGTACAAGTCTCATATAAAAATAATTTATTAGTCTACAATTTTTTTCATGATATATTCCTTTATATTTTATGTTACTAATAAAACATTTTAGCTTCACTTTTCTTAAGCAGTTAACAAAATAAATTCCGTTTCATGTGTCAAGTTTACGACTATAGATTACCGGTAGATTTTGATAAACACTTCTTAAATGCAAAAATTGAATTAGTAATTCTGCCTTTTCTTTGTTGGATAAAAATGTCATCAAGTTTGGTTTGTTTGGACCGTTTAAAAAATCCCTTTCCTAAAGGCATCTATCGGCTTTATATGATATTTCGGCCCCTTCATAACTCTTCATTGCAGTACAATTTGAAAAAAACCTTTTTGATCCCTTGTAGGAAACATTAAAAGCTTTCTAATACCACTTACCAATTTTGTGTAAGATTTTTTGTTTTTAACAAAAAGACTTTTTAATCAGTATGGAAAGCTATAGGGAAATTGAAAGAAAAGCTCGTATCTACGTCTTGCAGTAGGTTACAACAGCCAGGTTCATCATTTATGACACGTTTGACAATTATCTACAATTACCTTATTTGTACGTTTGTGTAAGATTTTTTTTAAGAAAAAAAAAGGATCTTATTTGAGTTACTTTAGAAGTGGACCATTTTCAATTCAGCCAGTTTGAAGATTAGGCCACTTTCTTTATTTAAAATTAGAAAAATATGAAGTTTATTGTTGACATTCAACAATAATTACTAAAACGAAGATGTAATAGCATCATTGCTATCTTTTAAAGCTGCAAGTATCTTTTTATCTGCGCGCTGCCCCTGAATGTTTTCGTATAGGCAACACATCTAACCGTAGTATGAAAATAAGATAAAATGAGAATGAGGTAGAATAAAAATATGGTAAAAAAACGCATGTCATAAAGCTTAACTTAGGTTAACAGCTTACTATAACCTAACAAAGTAGTATCGATAGAAAGCCATAGATACAGCACTACCAATATATGGTAAATAAATATCGGTTCCATATTTTGTCATATCATAATTATATGTCGAAAAGTCGATTTTTCAATGTGTGCTATACCTCTGGTTAGGGTTAAGTGGAAATTAGTAGTTGCGGGTACAATTATATCGATAAAGTATCTTATGACGATTGGCCTCCAGTTAATGTTAACCAAAGATTGAAAAACCAGTCCTCAATAAAATAGGAATTCCTATTAAGCAGGAAATCGTACACTGGGGTTAGAAACTATCTATAATTGTATATGTTTGATATCTATTAAACTACGAAGACAGGTCATTCACAGGATATACTATGACCAAAGATTTAATAATTCTTAACACAAAAATTGTGACTCAAATAAGCTCAATCTAACGGTTCAATGTGAAGAAAAAAATCTTTAAGATTTAGGAATGGGGAATAGATTAAATTAAAGTAGGTGTTCTTGGGATTTATGGCAGCAACATCCTAGTTTTCAGCTGCCTATTATTAGTCTTTAAGCTGAAGCAGTTTTGGGTACTCCCGGTAGGATTGGAACGCTAATGTGAATTACGCTAGAATAACCAACTAAGGCTGATTAAAACTTTAAACCAGTGCAGTGGTCCTCCATGCTTCTTATGTATTAAAATACTTATGTTAAATTAGCTTCTTTTTTTAATTCAAACCATTCAACAAATGCGTACTCTCTTGTTTCTCTAAAGACAGTAAAACCACATTTTCTCTTTCTAAAGAACGAAAAATGTTTTGAATACGATAAGTGCAATGCATTGTACACATATTCTACAGTGACGTGAGTAGTATGTCCTTCAGATTACCAACTTCGTGTTAGTGTATACTGTACACTGTTCGTGGCTCAGTAGAAGTCTGTATTATACACTCAAAATAAGCTAATTAGTATTGAAGAAAACCTGGAACTGAAAAGAATGATATGGAAGCTTGCAGATCAGAATTCCACAATCTCACAGAAGAAGTAAAATTTTTGATGGTCGGTTCTTATCAAATCAAAATGAATCAACTAACTGTATCATTAAGAATAAAATAACATAGAGTCATAAAAATAATTTATGTATTAAGGGCATAATCTATTAGATTATGGCATGAGAGAATGTTTAAAGCCCGACGAAGGAGGGCTTTTAATTTCTCGAGGGCCATTATCTTGATTATACCCGTGGTACATACAACGTTTTATTTTATTTTGCTTCATGGAAAGGATAATTGCAAGCAATTGCACATTTCATTTTGAAAAAATGTAATAGTTATAATTATTTATTAAAATTGTTAGAACTCTATAGAAACGTTTTCTTTGTATCTTAGCAACTTTATACGCCCTCGGGCTAAAAAAGCCAAATTACGCCCGCAATTGAGTGCCAATAAAGACGATTATCATGTCAAAATAAAATAAATAACTATTATTGATCACAATACATATTTTGTACATTAAAAACGCAGTTTTGGTATATATTTATATAAATGTTGTATTGTTGTGTTGAGTGTTCTCATTATTTCTGCACAACCGTTGTCTCCCATTGAGGTGCTAAATTCTTCGTGCTGATTCAGTTGCATTTACTAGTATGGTTGAACAGAATTCGAATTCGTGTCCAATTATTTTTAGGAATTGTTAAAACATTAGCGTTTGCAAGGAGTGATACTGCAGTGGATCTGTGATTATGATTTGTGAATTACTTTGCGGTTTATTCCAACTGAATTGTTTCAGTACTTTCCTTTGTCCATGCTGCATGATGATAGTTTATTTATTTCAATGGGGTCATTCCTGAACTAGCTTGAATTATGTAGATGTAGACACCAAATAATTAGATTCGGAGTTATTCGACAATCGGTTATTACAATTCTGGGATAACTTTCCATAGTTTTTTTTTATAGAGACGAACTGGACAAATATCTTGATCTGAATCTTAAATCATCTATTTACTACTGGTACAAAACTTTAAGTACCTCTTTGGTTTATCTTGAAGAATATTGGTATTGGATTATATTCTATGCAGTTTGTGGGTATTCCACAAATGATGCTACAATTTGTAAGTGATGCAATATTTGCATAGACAGCTTCGTTACCTCTTCTTTGTAATCAGTTAAATGCGCAATCTTTCAAGATTAAAGCTAGTTCAGAAGTTATATTCCCGTCAAATGTATAATTTCTTTACACTCAGAGAAAAATAATACTTGCAATAAGAAAATCGTACATTAAATTAAGAATTTTGATGCTGTTTTAGAACCTAAGAAGTTTCTAGTTTCAATTTAAGAAATTAATAAGAATAATATTCTTGTTTGCAATTCAAGAATACGAGAGGTTGAATGTAGAATAATCTATTTAAATTATGTTCTTATTTTTACATGAATTTGTTTTAATTTTAACATGAAAATTCTTAATTTAAAACATTCAACTTCTTTACTTTAACTTTAATTGTTTCTTACTTTAAGAAATGACTTAATGATGTTTTAAGCATTTTCTTTCTTATTTGAAGAAATTAGTAAATGTTGTTTTAAGCATTATTATCTTGAATTTAGTGATTGGTTTTTAGGAATTAGTATTCAAAATAAAAGAAAACAATGGCACATGAAAGATTTATTTTAGATGCAACTACTTAGAAAAATACATACACATATTTCTTTACAAAATAGAAAACTTGCCAGTCTCGAATCACATCTTAAACATACCACAAAAGAGGATTCTTCAGTAAATAAAAACATTTTTTTTGTATGGTCAGTACAAAGATGTACCTTGACAACGTTTATTTCCATATTTCCATATTTTTTACATCTTGATTTAAAAACCTCCCAGTTGTTGAGAAAAGGCAGCAGAAGCATTTTTTTCTGCATAGTTTATGCCGAATGAAGTCGAAATTAATCTAAAACGGTAATTATTAATACTTTAATTGATTAATTATGACTAAAGTTATAGAAAGATTACCGTTAGCACACTTAACATGGCATATTTGTAAAGGAACCATTCTCTCAAAATTTCTTCGAATAATTTACTGTGGCAATCTCTTTGTCCCAAATTTTCTATTTGTCGCCATTCTGATATCGAAATATATAATATTGGATATAATTTATCAGTTCACCTTTGACAAGTTATCACTGAAGGTTAATACTTCACCACACAGGAAATGTAGCGCACACGTGCTTCTATTATAACGTAAAAGAACCAACTACAAAAAGTGCAACTAAGCAATATTGAACTAGTGTAAACAGCGACGCAGCTAGAAGCAACACTTAACGTTCTTGATTTAACTGCACTGCACTCTCATTTCCAGAAGAATTATTGTAATATGAAGAATTTAACGTTTTAATTTCAGAAATGTAAATGTTAACTAACTTAATTCAGCATAACATATCTTATTTAAAATTACATTGATTCTTATCTCAAGTACTGTAGTGCTTGAATCAATGCACAGTTTTCAAGAACATATTTGTTCTCACATTAAGTACAAAATTTCTTGAAACCAAAAGTTAAAAATTTTGTTTTTGCACACACCTGTATAAATTGCAGAAAATAATGTTTATTTTTAAAATGCAAAGATTCTTATTTGAAGTGGTTTAGTGCTTAAAACAATACTTAGATTTCAAGAACATATTTGTTCTCACATTAAGCATACTTGTTTTGATACAAGAAGTTAAAAGTCTTCTTTTAAACTTGCTTCTCTGAATAGCAGAACACAATGCTTAAATTGATAATCCAATATCTCTCTTCAAGCATTTTATGTCTAGAATTAAAAATTATCTGGATCATTTTGATTTAGACACCACGTTTCTTGACTTTAGATTACCTATATTTCTTTGAGTGTATTTACAGAAATTCATATTGCCGCTACTAGAATGTTTTGTTGCTACATAAGTGTATTTTTTTAACAAATTGAGTGACTCATCATTTATTTCACCTTCATAGGCGTCTTCCCATCGATTAATAAACATTTTTTCTGTATTTTTGTTAAATTACATTTTATGGTACTTACGTCAATACACGAACAGCTTAACTGTCAAAGTTGGGCAATTGAATTATGTTCTTAGAAAGATACCAACATAAGGTAAGTAATATGATCACTTGTTTTTTATTATTGCTGTGATAGCTTTGTAACTAAGCAAATTAACTCTCATTAGATCTAATTAACTCTCATTGGCTGAATTTAACATCACGTGACATATAAATTATCAGATAGATACTAGATGGTGTTAAAAACATCGAATTTATTTTCTACATACAAAAGCCACTCTGTTTACAATATTAGTATAATATGTCATTTTTGACAATTTATATGTCAGATTGACAAATGTAAAAGTGACATTAGCAATCAAATTGTCAATGGATGGGTATTTCTTATGTAAAACAATGATCTAAGTGCCATTAACTCCATCTAGTATCTGAATAATTAAAGTCTTTAAAATTGATATATTTTTCACCTTTTATGATAAAAAAATAAGAAATAACTAAAAATTGACGAAAATGCGGTAAGAAACTCAATATTAGTGCTAAATATCATAATTTGCATACATTCCCAACCTGAAAACGGGGCCGAGAAATTTTAACACAAATACTATAGAAACTATAGCAACCGGGGCCGAGATTTCGATGAAAGCCGATAGTATCCTTTGTAAAATTGATGTAGTTTTTCGCACCCCGTGGAGTCAGTCCCCAACGGCTCTGGTGGCCAACATGTCGGCCACTGGACCGGCGTGGTTGTTTATTCATATTGTCATATCATTAATATAAAGATTAGTATGTATATTTTCTCAGCGTTTCGTATTGTAGAGTGCGTTAGTTAAAAATTGATTTTGGTGAAGAAAATTAGTTTATAATTTCAATAATGTGGGGCTCCTTAATGAACGATGTTGGTGTTTTTTCGTTGTATTCCAGTTGTATTCATTGTATTTTTATGTATTTAGTTGCGTTTCGATTTAGTTTTCCGAGTTAATAGAGACTATTGTTAAGAGTCTCGTTTGTACACTGTGTTTGTTAAAAAATTAGTTTAAAAGATTCAACGGTGTTTTCATGTTAAAGCCGTTTAACTAATAATAAAATGACGTACTACATTCCCTATGAAGAACTACTATTAAATTCAAATAACATTCAAATAACGGTCAAGTTATTCTTGAAGTACCGTTCCAGTTAAAGTTAATAATAATAATAACGAATTTATTCCGTAGTGGAGATTATTGCAATGTTCAAAGTATTTCGTTAACTAAAATAGTAATATGTTTCTGCAATGTTCCTGCTTCAGTTGCAGTTTCAGCGAAATTTTGTGTTGTGGTCAGTGCTTTTAGTTTTAAGGGCTTGAGTGATATTTAATGGAGTTTTGTGAAATTAAGAAGTGTTAAGGATAACTGTATCAAGGACTAAGGTTACTCAAGTTGTTTATGTCAGTTTTTAAAAATATTTAGGTCAAATTGTCTTTGTTCATGTATCAGATTTCAAGTTAAGTAGTATGGATTTTGTGTAATGTACATACTTCAACCTTTATTATTTTCAATTTACAGATTTTAAATTTAATTAACAAACAACTGATGTATATTTTATTAACAAAATTTTTGATTATTACAACGATTTGTTCAAATCAATTCAAAGTAAATTTAAAAGGGTGGTATTTTCCCAAACTATAGACCTTTTTCAAATGATGTAACATCTATTTAGTTTGGGTGACGCCCTCTACCTATTTTATTTGCTTCTGGTTCTATTATCTAATTTAAAAGTATAATTTGATTTAATAAGATGTCTCGGCCGGAGCATTAAGATCTAGTAAATATCGTAACGTAAGTATTATGCATTTATGGTTTTGTTTGAGTTTATTTATTGTTATGGATGAAATTGATTACCGAGTAAATTTCAAAGTTGATAAAGGTACGAGTTTTTTCCTACTACATCTCTATACATAACAAAACTATATTTTTCCCCATTTAGACAATATTTTCTTCAATGCCACAATTTCTCGTTACCTGCTTTTTTATGAATCTTGCGATTTGCTTTCTATCTTGTGGTCAGTTGGCTTTCGGAGTGCTGCTAACACACGATGATGTCGATGTCACTAAAATGTGTTGTGCAGATCGTATCTGGTTTTAGCACTCCTGATTTTAAAGCTTTTAATACTTTTATTTTCCTTTAAAACAGCTATCAATTGTTTTGGAAGGGAGAAAATAGAAACGTTGATTTGTTTGTTCTTTTTAATTAATACTAAAAAAAATTTATTTTATTTGCAAGTTTTAATTTTGAGTGTTTCTTTCAGATTCTAATTGGAAGTATAAACTCTAATTCTGGTTAATTGTTTTTTATAAAGTTATCTACTAGCTTCTTACTACTTGGCAGCCCATTATTAAGGATTATAGCCTATCTAGAAGAGTTCCCAAACTAGATTGGTCTCTACCAAGGTAAGTTAATTACTATATTACATGTGGTCTTCCATCATTATCACTTTCTTTCACTTCATTCAATTTTTTTCTTATCAGTTGTTAACTTTCTGCAATTCCTAAGGTTTTTCCCCCAAAACTCCACTTGAAGATACTTTTCACTATTTCTAAATTTATCTACTCTGTCAAAATACTCTAACTACCTCACTCTATTACCTTTTATTTCATTTACTACACTTGGTTGGTTATCGGTCCTTATGATCCTGTATCTTAAAGACTTATTATTGAATGTCAATTGAACATTTAGTGACATATTTGACTAGTTTCTGCCTTTAGATCTGGAGTGTGGAATTTTAAAATGAGTTACAATAAAAGTTTACCGGACATATGACGTAATGAAAAAATTGTATAAAATAAATTTCTGAATTCAAAATTTTAGATTACAGACCATATTTTACATGCGTAAACGATTTCATATTAATTTTTGATTAATTATTATTAATCAGTTGATAAGTTAACGTACTGTAATTAGTGGCTTGATGTGTAAGATGCTTGCTTCGTGACGCGTAGATAGCAGGATTGTTCCCTGCTCAGGTAACTTTTTTTATGTGAACTTGTTTTGGAAAAAATGAATTATATAATTAATATTATTTGAATTATATTTTTAAATGTTATTTGTTTTTTATTATTATGAATACGATTTGCATTTGTTTATTGTTTTTTCTATTTATTTCAAAACACATTTTCAAAAAGACTTTTTAAAGTTAATTAAATTCATTATTCATAATAAAAAACAAATGCTAAAGACCTATTCATAAATTGCTATGCACGTAATGTTTTTGGCTTCTACAATTACCAAAAAATGGCGTTTTGATTCCCGATGTACTGGATGTGATGTTAATTCATTTAACATAAATATGCATAGTTTAAACAAGGACTATAAAATTAAGGGATAATTTTATGTAATTATTCCTTTTTATAAATATATTTATAAAAAAGTTTAATTTATAAAATATACTAAACATTTCATAAAAATTTCTTACCCAAGCTGTTATTAGAACTTGCGTTTCGCAATTAGAAATCTAGGACACCCTATATGCTGCTATGGTGGTACATTAAAAACTACACATACATTATGATTTGTAATAATCTAATAAGTCGTAGGTAATATTTTGTGAAATCGTTTGCATACATAAATCAACACCTCCGGACTGCAGAAAAAATGTTTTAAAATTGAATTTTTGAGTTGAAAAAAATTGTTTATTTATATAATAAGCTTCAAGCTTCTGGGGCCTGGTTCGTCAGGTAATTGGTAGTAGCAATTATTATTATTGATATATTTAATATTTCATAACTTTATTAAAAAAAAAATTACCCGAACCGGATTAGATCTACGTGCAAAACAATATAGCCCAATATACAATATGCCTCTAAAATAACTCAAGTTTGATATTAGTAAATGTCAATCAGGGTACTACAGAAGGCCGCCATATTGGGACAGAGAAGGGTGATTTTTAATAATGGACAAATTAAAACCACGGTTTACGTATTTGACATATTAGAGGTTGGATCTTTCAGAATAAGAAATACCTTTTCAAGTAAACGTGGATTTGATTAAATGCAATACTGACAATAGATGTAGGGCAGTGATACGTCTAATAGGATTAAATGCAACCTGTTTAGAAATTGACACCATCAGTACAAAACGTGATCTGTTGAATGAGCACAACAAGGATGCAGACGGCGCACATTCCATTTGGGATGTTGTTGAAACAACTTAAAACTTCTATTAGGAATAGTGGAATAGTCAAAACAAATCCACCGGGTTCCTTTATGTTTTAGTAAGAAACGCAGACAGATATGGCATCATTCTAATACTGATCCATTTAATGACATCATTAAGTTTGATTTATAAACCGTTAATAAACAGATATTAGTTACCTAATTAAGTAAAGACATATTTATATAATTTAATCTATCCATCAATAGGTATTGTTATTTTTATTGGAATTCTAAAAAGTCCCTTCAGTGAAACCTTTATTCTTTTTTTATGTTTTGATAGAATGACCCTGAAGGATAGTAATTTGTTTACATAGAAAATAACTCTACATAATATAAGAATAATGCGTAAAAACTAAGTACTGTTACCTTTTTATTACTAAGAACTGCAGTGTAAAGGGGTATGAAATTTGTTATTATTGCAATTATTAGTCACAATTCTTATGAATGCTTAACGTTTTTATGGAAATAAATATTATCTAATTATGAATTAATAATAATTCTAACAAACAACTACGAAAGTAAAAAGATGAGTTGGAAAAGAGTTTTTATGATTTAACAAATTCGTGTGGATTGCAGATAATAAAGGAGCAAAGACTGAATTTAAAGTTCCCAGAAATGAAACTAAAAGATTGAAAGAAATATTAATACATACTACAAAGAAGGTGCGCAGCTGTGTTTGGTTCACGAAATAAGAATAACAAAACGGAACGTAGAGTATTTATTGCTAATTTATCTTTTATTACCTGCTACTACCCACATTTGAGAAACCAAATACTTAGTATTGTTTATCTCCTCGAACTTCAAAATATGTGTCACTATTACATGTACTATAATTTTTTATTCGCAAACCCACTGACTTTGGCTCCATCAAACGTGCCTTTGGAATTTTGAACTTTTATAATTTTCTTGTTTTATAGTAATACACATAAGTTCAAAATTCCAAAGGCACCTTTAATGGAATTACTTTTTGCTCATATAGGCAACAAGCAGTATGGTTTATCTGCTTGAACTTCAAAATATGTGTCATGTGCATTCTTACTATTCAATTTGAAAACATTGGGCTGAACTTCGATGCTGTTTCTCTACAAAAGTATAGAAGTACGAGAGAAATGGTATATATGAATTTTCTTTCTTTAATGATTATCTAACCACTGGCAAATATGTGTATAAATAGAAGACTAGATAAGATTGTTTAATACTTTAATCATGATTTACTATCTCATAGCGAAATAACGCGTCGTCACCAGACTGACTACTGACTGAAAATAGAGAGAATTTTGAAGCTTTTGCATCGTGGACATTTTAAAGCCTTGGACCTGCCAAAAATCAGGAAATCCATGAAGCTAAGAGGCTTTAAAAAGAAAGAAATCTGCGGTCTAATCTTCTTTAAGTTCTACATTTATAGTTTGGCTTGTAGAAATTGGTTTTTATGACCTATATTTCACAACAATAGTAATTATTCCAACAAAGAATTGTTATAGGCTTAATCAGCTTACTGCTTAAAGCGTTAAATAAAAGGATACTGTCAAATGTTACCAGGTAAGTATTTAGGAAATTTTTTATAGCTATAACTTTAAATTTATATAAACTCCATTTATTAAGACACAAAAAAAGGAAGTTAAAAGATAAAAAACAAATAAAATATTCCTTGTTGTTTTGTTATACCTTTTAACTAAGAAATAACAAAAACATGAATTGTTTCTATTCCGTACTACTTAAATTAGATATCGTCAAAAAAAAAGAAGTCAGCTCTGAATGAAATTCTATACAACTGTTGTTGAATGCTCTTTCTAAGATAATTTAACAATAGCTGTTACTGCCGGTACTTGAATCTCAGAGCTATAAAAACCAATTTCTGCAGGATTGACTATAATAAAAATATCTAAAATTTCACTAAAGTAATAATTGAGAACTGAGAAATTTCAAAGCTACGAAAATATAACTCTATTAAATATTATAAAGCTTTCAGGTCTTGAAATTATTAAACTCTAAAGTCCTCGATATCGAAAATTTTTAATATTCCAAACCTTAAGGTTCTGGAACTTAGAACTTGAATTATGAAGCGTCAATATATACCAGGATACAGTGCGCTGATTGCGCCAGGATGAATTACCGTGCCATCCTCCTAGTTCTGTGAACTTATCTGTATGTATTAAAACCTTTAAATCCAATCCTATGTTATAATATTCTTCTGTAGACTAAGTTCACTACAATCAACTAAAAGTATTATATGTATATTACCAAAACGAACAGAAGCACGCAGAAAACCAACAGGAGTCTAATAAAATTGTAAGCTGTTATGGTTTTATAGAGATAATTAATTATCAAGAAGATAATGATATACACAACAACCTTGACCTACATAGAGCACGGTAGATAATTTTCTCACAAGACGTACATTGTAGGGAGTATGTAACCCTTTTGGCGATTTCCTTTTCCTTCAAAAGGAAACATAAAGTCCTACATAGAGAACGTTAGAACTTCTGCAAAGCTAGGGCTTCTTTGTACTTTCACGTAATACTGTAAACTCCATATTATCCCATTTTTACTCCTAAATATACATTAAGCAATTCATTTTTTTGCTGTTAATGTCTTTTTTGGTGGAATACCATAATTAGCCAAATTTGGCACATTTCATACATGAAATAGTATAATCAGGTTACAGCGGTTGCAAATGAGAGATACATATACAAAATCACTTCAAAGCATTAAATTCATCCAACCAGCTCAAAATTAATACTAATAAAGTGTAACAGTAATACTAACAATATAACTCAAACATATCAGTTGTCAAATGTAACAAACTGATCAAAGGTCGTTTAATCGTGTTTCCAATAACTCTCTCTATCCCCCTCTGTAGGGATATGGGGAGCTCGGGGAGTCAGATTCCAACGGCTGTAGCCCATTCCGGTAGTTAATTTGCATACCTTGTGCTAATATTACTCATTGCTACGCGTTATAACCAGTGGCGGAGATTTTATAGAATATTATTATTTCAAGCTTTTAGACGAGATTTATTTACATAATAATGTTTATGCTAGAATAAATGGCCTTTATATTTATACGTATGTATTTCTTGATAGACTTGGTGAAAACTTAAGTGTGAGTTACTACATAGAAAAATATACTAAATAATATTTTAGTACCTGAAGAATTTTCATAATTAATTCTGATTTTTTAATAAATTAATACTATACCTTACTCCGAAAAATTCAGAAATGTTATAAATTCATTTAACTCCTTATATTAGGAAGATTAAACATTTATCAAAACATTACTACGTATACAACAGGTGTAGTATAAGCTCATGCACTTCAGAAGGTTTGTAATTTTTAAAGAACAAATCAGTGGAGAAAAACGGAAAACAATAGTGTAACGTATGGTGGAAAGTTGCGTAGCCAACAGCACTCGTACATGGTTAAAGCCGTGTGTTTGAGCAGACGAGCGGTCACAAGGCGGAAGATATTTTCTTTCTTAGAGCTGTTCATGAGGGATGGCAAATAATTTAATTACATATACGATAGGACATGACGAAGATCTTCAAGTTAACAATTTTATTAAATTGGAATGACTACTACTTAGTATTCATTAAAAATATTGCTACCATTAGTAAAACGATGATCAAGCCAAACAAAGTATTAAAAAGTACATCCGTTGAGTGAGAGAATTGTAAAGAGGCGAATGAAGCCTTCTAAATCGTTTTATACCTCTATCACTGTCTAATTTCTTTCTAACCTTGCTTCCTGCTCCCCGCGACTCCTAAAAACGAAGTCCTGACTTTTAGCGACACCATTGATAAACACTAATAACCACAAAATCAGCACATCGCCAGTGCTGGAGTGCGTAGTTGCTATTACAGTTAAACCTCTCATTGTGGACACCCCTCTAGTATGGACACCTCTGATAGTGAACACTTTTTTCAGTCCCGGCGTTTTCCCATATAAATATAAAGCAAGAAACCCTCTCTAGTGTGAACATTTTCTATAGTGGACATGGACACCAATTTCTGATTCCAAGTATTTAAGTTTAACCCCTCATTATGGACACCTCTTGGGAATTTTTAAATGTAATGGCATTTGAAAATGAAAATCATTTTTATGGAGGACAATAAATATTCCCAGAAGTTCTAAGTTCAAAACCTTCTGTTGAATGAATATTCTTTAATCCTTTACACATGTTCATTTTAAACCTACAAAACCCAATAAATACCTATCCTCCTATTTAAAAAAATTCTTAGAAGTAGGAAGATATTTTGCAGAGGTAAGAAATGTGGGTCCATTTTAACAATCAAATAACAATTTTTAATTCTTTTGTAACACATCCTTTTCTTCAATGAATATCTACCTGCTCATTCTTTATTAAAAGTTGGAAATACCAAAGGGTCATTTTTACTTATTTATGTAAATAGGAATTTAAATTCTTTTTCTTTTTTCTCTTAGTAGTCTTATAACAGTGAAAGGTAAAAGTTGTAAAATATTTTAGGTAAACGTGTGGGTGTCTATCTTGCAAATAAATATGTTAGAAGCTGTTTTTTGACTGATTTCTGTAAGTACCTACATAATCATATCAATATATTGATTGTATATACGTTGTATTATTGCATAACATCATATCCTCTCCATTGTGGACACCTCTCTATAGTGGACAGCTTGTCTGGTCCGGAGAGTGTCCACTATAGAGTGAGTTCACTGTATTAATTGGGAATAAAGAAATTGTTTCCTTTTCATGCATATACAACTCATGTTATAATGTACTATACTGGGTAGTATCATAGAAATTACTCTATGGTAGTATGCGTGAATGATTTCTTAAATAATAATTATTAATAATAATTGTACTATTATTAGATATTGCTGATACATTTTTCCATTTTATTGTGTTTTTAATTATCTATTCATCTGTACTTGATATGTACACAAGTAAACAGATAGTTTAAATACTTCTTTCTATATGGAAAATGCGTTATATAAAAGTACAAGAAGTTCCTAAACCACGTAACGGTAGTTTAACAGTTATTTGAAATGTAAACAAAGAAATAGGGATGAATAAACCACCCTTCTTGGCATTTTCAAGTGCTACAGCTATTTCGGTAGTTGCAGTGTTCCAAGATTGTGGAAATATTTGTGTAATTTTCTGCGTATACATATAATACGTATAATAAAATTTTCATTGTCTATTTCATATCAGTTATCTTTGGTATACTTTGGGAGTTGGTATCTCTAACTGTAACTATAATAATAATTATTATTAAAATTTACATTAAGGTGGTTGGTTACAATCAATTAAGGGTAGCCCAGAAGTACTAAATTTAATTTTTACACAAATAACTTTTTCACAACTTGCAAGGTGTAAAAGGGTTATGCTTGTTAGTTTTTGACTTTTCGAACTTTTAAGTCGGAATTAGTGACGCAACAAACGTTTAATAAACTAAGTGTTTAAACCATCGAAAATTAAATGTTAACACGTTTAGAAACGCTTCCCCGAAACTGTTTATGTAACCATTTCTCTTATAATCCTATATTTGTTCATTTTTAATTTATACGCGCCATAAAGCGGACGACTCACGTTACTAACCACACCAATTAAAACTGATAAGCGATTAGAGTCACTGCATCTAGTTACCTAGGCCAGCTAATCGATCAGAGTACCGCAAAACGCCGCCATATTGGGGCAAAAGAAGCACGAAATTGTTCATTATTTTTATCTGTATTGAATTTAATAAAATCCACGTCTAGTTTAAAAGATTCTTATTTTGAAAGTCCAAACCTCTAATATGTCAAATACGTAAAAGGTGGTTTTAAATTGTAAATTATTAAAGATCGCCCTTCTCTGCCCCAATATGGCGGCGTTTTGCGGTACTCTGATCGACCAGCGTGACTTAGGTAACTAGATGCAGTGACTGTATAAGAAACTATACGGAAGCACTTCGGTGGGGCAAATCACGAACTACAAATTCAGCAAATTCTGGTCCAAACAAGAACCGTACATACACATACGCGTTTAAACGTGCATTTTTATATTAAACGTTTATTTACTACAAACGTTTACAGGTTTACACTGCATCCCTAGTCGGAATCTCTGTAGTTGTATAACTTCCGAGTTGCAAATTTAAGACGGAGACTGTGGCTACAATTCGGTATAGGTTGTACAATATTATATTGAAATTTCTGATAAGTAGAAACATAATCTTTTCATCTCCGAGATTCCGACTTTCAAGTCGTCTCAGACATTGATCTCCAAGTCTTTTACTTTAAATTCGTGCTTATAAAACGAATTCGATTGTTCCGAATTTTGCCTCAAACATTTCTACTTAAAATTCGAAAATGCAAAACATTATTAAGCCGAACTTCTTACATCTTCGTTTTGTCTTACGTTCTTGATATTTTTAACATTCATATTATTAACATTTAAACAATAAATATTTCTATAACTGAAAAACAACCTCCATCTAAATCGATGTACAGTATTGGTAAAACTTCGTTTAGAGATTGGGTTTTTATGTGCGAGAAAAGGAAAAATAGCGAAAACGAATTAATCTGAGAAAGGTAGATATCATTGCTGCCTTGCCAAACTTTTAATATAAGTAACATTTTAAGGTTTATAATAAGTCAACAATACTTATACGTTTATTAACTAACGATAAACAACTGATAATTCCTCCGCACTTGCAGAAGAATAGTACTATTTGATAATTTGTATTTTTCATTCAATTAAATTTTCATTTATTTCGACTGTTTCGCAATTATTTTAATTTTTTTATAATTTTTTAATGTTTTACCAAGCACCAACTTTACAAAAAAGTTACTTTATTTTAAGACTTGTCAAGTATGCCATAATATCTATCTTTCTCAGATGACGTAGTATTCGCTATTTTTCCTTTCCTCACACATGAAAACCCAATCCCTAAACGAAGTTTTACCAATACTGTATACATATTATTCGTCCAGCTAAAAGACGAGACTTGGCCATCGATGCTTTCTGCGTGGAATAATATTAAAAAATTCCTAGTCAAATCAGCATCCATAATTTGACAATCTGATATTTAGAAAAATGTCATAGCAGGTGATTGTTTTGAGGTTAGGGATAAAGTAATTTTGAACGTTTCCAGCAATTTTAGATTTTAATTGATATTTGTTATTACAAAAGTTTTAAAATATTCAGTAGGAAACTAATGTAAGAATTTATGAAAATTAGTTTTGGTCAGACCAAGTATTTGTCATTGTCCTAAAATGTCACAATTGCTTTTCTGTAATCAAACATTTGGATTAACCAGATTAGGTTTTCGCAAATGCCTGATACTGCCCCTTCTTTAGTTTTACACAACTACTATTCTGTAAAAAATTGTATAAAGCAAGGAGTCAGAGTCACTTTTACTGATATTTTATTTACAGATTAACTCATTTTTAACAATTGTAGTAGTTTCATTCAAATACATAATTTAGTAATAAATTTCATCGGTCACTGTAGCAGTCTGAGCTGGAATAACTATTATCGTTAAAAACATCCATGAGCAAGTCATTAACAGTTATATCTAAACCACTCTCACGTTCATACCATTCTTTAATCTTTCTTTCGGTGCTTGCAACACACTGTGCCGACAAATAATTTTTGATTTTCACTTGGAAACAGAACTTTTATTTGTTTAGCATTGTTGAAGCTTAATTTAGTTTTGTGGTAGATCAAGCGTGACAATATATGACAAGGTATGAAATGTTTCAAGTTTTATTATATTATATAAAAACAAATTAGATTTTTTAGCTCCAAGTATATTAGTGAACTTAATCTCGAAGTGAGATGGTGCAGACAAGGTTCCAAAAAACATTTTGCTAAGTACTAGTAAATTTTAATACTAAATTGGATATCTGTCAAAGAAAACAAAAGATTTCGAAGCGACTTAAATGGTAACTGTGATGCAAAAATTTGATGAGGATAGCCTCAAGATTTTGACAAGAAGTAATTAAGGTTGTGCTTTACTGTGTGGACAAATTAGAACCTTCTGTTAAAGTTGGCAAAATAAATAGTCAAATTGACGAATATTAGCTTTACCCATGAACTTTGTTGTTTGTGTTTTATTTGATCCTGACATGTTGGAAGAATACGATATTGGTTTTTGATGTGGTAAATTTAGAATCCTCCCTACTAAAGGAAAATGGTCCTATCAATTATAAAAGCTAACTAACATTTATTGGTAACCGGAGATTCCGGTGTTACAACACCTACTCCAAATTCTAGGAGAACACTGCTGTAATGTTTAAGCAGACATTGCAAGAACCTTATCATCCCCATACCTTATGAGATACCGTTTTTCTAAATTAATAAGCCAATTATCACGAAGCCATATCTTGAACATTTCTGAATTCATCTCTCCATGATAATCTTGTCTTACCTCTTGTACAAAAGATAAAGAAAGTAACTGTCCTCCATTTTTTTATGCTCTCGAAGCAGTTTAGCAAAATTCAGCGACGACTGCTGAGACTGCGAATGCAATGTCTTGCAACGAGTCAGTTCTTTATTAGTTCTGAAAAGAACCGTTGCTCATTATTAGCATCTTTCTAAGCTTGCTTAGACATTTACGGAACTTGATTATTAACCAAAAGCCAAATACTACAAAAGTCTCGAAAGGCATTTATACTAAAATAACCTCAGAAAATGTTACCTGTGTCAATCAAATCTAATGTTACCCGTGACATCTATTACAAGTGACATGTTCAGAAACGCATCTATACACAATAAAATTGCCTATAATTTTGGCATTTTCTCCCAGGTGATACCTTGAAACAATTCTTAAAATTGATCTACTTTATCTGAAATGACATTTAGTTTTTCAGAATAAGTCTTGCCAATGTACTATTTAGTCATTTTTACTATTTTGTGGTAATATTTTTATGTGATCTTGTAACGAAGTTACAGAATTCTGGTTAATTGTTTTGGTAATAAAGTGAATATGTTTATCTTCCCATGCAATCTGAGACCGTTCGGATAAGCGGCCGACTCTAGCGAGAGCACGCGTCCCTTCCCTAACCGATATTTGGCGTGAGCCGCTGCGTTTCACTCCTACCATTTCCCCCACGCTCTGAGAACACGTACATAACGAGGTGCCGTCGCTCGACTTATTCAGTCCGCGTCCAGAACTCTCTACAGGACCAGCGCCAGCCAGCCTAGCAGACCGGACCGACCTGGGAAATTTAAGAGTAAGTCCTCTTACCGATATTCTGATTCTCTACCCGCCGCTCTCACTTCCACCCCCTTTACCGTACCTTGCCCAAGACCTCACTGTGCGTGTGCCTGGGGGTCTCATCCTGTTTCCACCGGCTTTACCGTACCCTGTCCGAGACCTCACTGTGCGTGTGCCTCTGGGTCTCATCCTGCTTCCACCATCTTTACCGTACCTTGTCCGAGACCTCACTGTGCATGAAACTGGGGGTCGCATCCTAATTTCCACCCTTTACCGCAAATTAGAAACCTTCCCTGTTACCTCCTCTATTCTACCCTACCCGCACGTTTGCTTGATACTGCACGCTTTATTGCACCCCGCTTGCTGTGGCTATTGTAGGTAACCGTAGTTAACCGTATGTTTATTTTAGTTATAGAGATTGAAGCTTACTGGAGGGTTGGAGCTTTCGTAGCAATAGATTTTGTTTGGTTTAACAATTTTGTGTTTTATTTGCTAGCATTAACACCTTTCCAATTTGTGAAAGCTTTAGGGGCGGGTGAAGTGATCCAGACTGGGCCTGGGGTGACCTCAACAACCCCAGCTGTTCCTTGGATTATCTTTTCTTCACTTGTAGTTACCCGGAGCTGTGGAGCATACCACGTTAAAATGACTGGCGCCCGAGAGTAGCCGAACACCGAAAAGCACACAAGCGCCACTACGTAAGCGGGCCCCTTACAAATTTGGTGTCCAAGAAAGACGTATACCGAGACAACCCAGGGGCACCCCACACCGCTTACAATCTAGAAGTTTATTTCTAGGGTTTGCAATACCGCATTCTACAGAGCTAGTCAAATCCATTCCCAACAACCGAGAGAAGTGCTGCTATGCTGCTGAAGTAATGCTATCCTCGTCACACTCGTAAATAAGTATAAAGATGATTCAAGGTTCATCTTTAGCTGGGCGGATAATAGATAACAAAACTATTACTCTTTGTACATATACTAAAGAAAGTGTCATACACTGCGTCCAGTAAGAATTGTAATAATGAGTACAGCAAATCATGTGTGTGTTGATGCGAATTGCAACAACAATTATAAAACGATCAGTAATCAGTTTTTTCTGTTTTCCAATTCAATATGACAACAGAACTAAAGTGTGCAAAAAGAATTGTGGAATGCGAAAACCTTTTTAATGAAACTTGCAGAACTGAAAAACTGGATTTTTCTTTGGAGAATTTGGCCGCCTACACTATGGGTGTGTGATTGTATTGCATGTTAGATGAAAGACATATGTACAGATGTACAGTTGCGATCATTTGCTAAGGAACGATGAAAAATCATAACCGACGATTTTCCAGCTTTTTGTCCAATGTAAATGTAAGTGTATTTACATGGTATTCTAGAACATTTCATTTTTGAATATTATAATTGCCCAGTATTACAGCCTACATTGTACAAAAAACTGAAAACCGGCAATCATTATTTTTTCATCGTTCCTTAGCGAATGATCGCAACTGTACATTCCTCAGTAGCAGGCGTAAAAAAATACAAAAATGTTTCCACGTTTTGGTTCTAAATAATAATAACAATTAATGGTTAGCTTAGTGTTACCTTATAACGCTTTCTTTCGTGAATAACAAATCTTAAAACACATTTTCTATGAAAATAACTAATTTCTTTAAAAGATATGCAATGGTTTATTTATTTAAAAATTATTTATTTATTTATGCATTTTAGACATTACTGAGAAGAATCAAGAGGTAGATTTGGATGGCACAAGAAAATACAAAAGAACTCCAAGCAGTTCCACAATAACTGAATCTTTGGAAATAAGGAAGCTTTGGAATATGTTGTTAAAACCATCAAAGCATTTAAAAATAATAAACTAAGAAATACTATTTACTGTTTGGGTAATTGCTGGTTTTGAATTGACTATAAAAGTAGTATTATGTTGCATATATTACATTTGAAAGAATCGGGAGCTAAGTGTAATTTTCTGGTGCACGGATTATTATTACTCTGGAAAAACAGTTATTACCACTTCAACTAAATCTTAACTTAAACAACGCAATTTCAATACGTATCGCGATTAGCAGAAAGCATTTTTAATTAAATTTTGAATTAAATTTTTAAAGATTTGTACGAATTTGTAATAATCGTATACTTCAATTAACAAAACTTTTATTGGATAACAATTATTTGCATTTAATAAATACAGGTGTACTTGAAGCTAGTAATAATAATTAGAACAAGAATATTAGTTGCAAAACATAAACCTTTTTTGTAGATTTTTATGAATTTATTCATCTTATATAATTATTTTGTGTTTAAATGCTTAGGATATTACAAAATCAATAACGAAAAGCACAAAACTAATGATTGCCGAGCGACGCCACTGACAGTGTTTACAAAAATTCAAATCTCAGACCCCGACGGACTCAGATCCATCTATATGTCAGACCCCACTTGCGATACACTTTTAAGCAGGCGTTTTCGCCTCTTTACACTTCTCTCACTCAACGGTACATCACCAAAAATTAAATAAAAGACAAGCCGTCAATTATAATAATTTAATATCTACAGAGATTAAACAAATAAATGAAAAATGTTATTTACTTAACGGGTACGCTAATTAATTTTATCACTGTTTAAAGATACTAATTATTATTATTATTATAAACACACTTAAAAGCTGCCGTAAATAAATAATTAATACGCATGTAATTACTAAAATGTAAAATAAACAGTTCACTTTACATTTAATTAATTAAAAACATCCAATTTAAATATTTACATTAAATTAATACAAAACAAAAAAGTGTAACATCCCATGAATATAATTAAAACGTTATAAATATTGACTGTTATAACATTTTAATAGTAATAAACTATTAATTTAGTATAATACATTTCCCTGGAAAATAAATTAATTAAAAACTCAAAAGTTCATTAAATTATGATATGCATTACACATACAATTTCCTGCAATTTCAGTTGTTATTTTAAATATTTAGAGCTTAAAATAGTTTAATGCCAGCACAGATAGAACAGTGTTGGGCATATCCTAATCCAAAAGTTGTCATTTTTTGTGGTTAATGAATAAAACCATAGATCCCGTGATTATACGATGTTTGAAATGTCGTTAGAAATTCTTACTGGCGATGCAATTACTTTAGGTGTAACTAATTATTCTTCTACTATCGAATGCAAAAGTTCTGAGCCCTAAGTTTTAATTCGCATAGCAAAAAAACTTACCGCTCAAATTAATTCAAACAAAACAGTTTGTTAGACAATTTATTTCTGCGTAAAATAGAAAATTTGTAAAATTATCTGACTTTTGGCTTGTGAATCTTTACGAATTATGTTACAAAAAGTCTGGTTTTTTGAGAATTTTGACGTAAAGCGTGCATTTAATAATAATTAATATTTCAATAACTACTCGACAGAGTTGAATGTAATTTTATATGCAAGTAACTAATAGTGTTTTATGTATGTGGAAATTTTGTAATTTGATATCTGTATTATTTCTCAAGTTATTCTATGAAATAGGGGGTATTGCATTCTGATCTTCTGGTGCCTTAATCAAAATCTTTTTCTCATTTCATTTCAGTAACATTTTGAAAACAGCCTACTGCTCTGTCAAGAAACTTTTTTTTTGTATTTGAAAGTATTAATGATAGATTTATACATCGCTATTAAATTAAATTGCAATATATGCATTTCCCTATGTTGCATTTTAAAATAATCGAGTGAAACCATTATGCACACATAGGCAACCAATTATACAGCACGCTCGATTATAAGCTTTACATATATTGCATGGTAAATAAATAGCACTGTATACCAATCAGGAGAAAGAGGGCTACTCGAAAATGCAATGATATATAGGTTGTTGCATAAAAAATATATAGTTTTTTAATGACATTTCAAAAAGCCTAGTTATAACAATACAACTTTTATGTGAAACTTTATTTTTTCTGCAATAATAACAAAAATACCAGGTGGTCAAAATATATCGAATAACCTGTAGCTTAGATGGAATATTTATCCAACACAAGGAATGCTAATCAATTTCTCTATTTGCCAGTGCAGGACTAGTATGAGTAATGGTACCTCCAACGCAACCATGTATGAAAAAGGCGATTTTCCAATGAAAGAGGTTGCAATAAAGAAACTTGAGCTTCATAAGCAAGAGTAGACTAATACTTCTTCACCTCTTAGCTAGGAGTACAGGCATTTCCACTTCAGATAAAGTATTCGCCCATTGGCGTCCACCTGTCTTCTAGTATTCTACGTCTAAGTAGTATTCTACATCGGTACTAAATTCTAAGATCTGAATATCTTAACCTTTTATATTGGAAAAGAAAAAATAGTTCAGAAAACCTTCAAGAGATAAACGCTCCAGGTCAATAAGAATGAAGAACCTATAGCTACCAATAGACAATTCGACAAGCTAGTCTGAATGCTGCTAGAAAATGCTGCCTGTATTAGTTATTTAGGTGGCAGGTTTTGTAAATAACCTTAATTTTTTACAGGAGAGCTGGAAAGTTTGTGGGACAAACCTCTATAGTCTAGTGAATCCAGTAAAGATTAGTTGCAAAGCATGCCGCGTACAAAGTTTTATTGCCACCTCCACCAGAGGTTTTTTATTAATTTATTGTATTTTTTGTATAAAAAACATTTTGTAATCAAAGGCGGTAGGACAGTTTATAGCTATATATTGTCATGGTGTTGTTATTAAGCAAGAAATTAGTTTTTATTAGGTTTTTATTGATGAACAATGTAGAATTTTATAGTAAACCGACTCTTAAATGAGGCCATTATTTGCAAAACTAGCCCTTTGGTTTGAGGTTAATTGTTGGGAAAACAAAAAAAAACGTTTTGTTCCAAAGTAAATGGCATTTCGGCACTATTTTTTTTTTTTTGATGAATGGGTAAACAAAAACAGATGATAATACTGATTATACAACTCATAATAAAATTAGCCAATAGTAGTTGCGAATTATCCTAGTTACCACATATAGATAAGTGAATATACGCTTCACGACGTTGTATAATCGTTTCGGTATTTCCAAGCCTGCAACACTATTGGTTCAAGCAATCGTTGTCAGAGTAACAATTATTTTGAAGTCATCGACATACCTGTGCATGCAATAAATTAAATTAATCTGTCAAAAAAGCATCGCTTCGTTTTGTTAGCTTTGTATTTGTGCAAATCCTGCTTTTCCGCTATGGAACGGTTTGGCAATATTAGTAGCGTTGAAATAGATCAGTCAATAGAACATATCACCCCTGAAAACACTGTCAAAACGCACAAATATGTGTGGAAACAGTTCTTGCAATTTTGCGAACACCGAAATTATAATATTTGTGCTGAAACATCGGACGAAGAGCTGGCAGATATTTTGAAGGATTGGGCATTTAATATGAAAAGAGCGAATGGCACCGATTACAAAGAAGGTACTGTGAAAACATTATGGAATATTACCGCCAAACTTCTGCAGCAAAAAATGTATGAAGATTTTAAGCGAAAAACTAATCCCTTCAAGGATTTAATTTTTATGAATGCCAGAAAAGCACGGGCAATAAAAAGAAGACAGCTACAAGCAATCCCTGAAAAAAGAAGATCGAGTGCTGCTGCTCTTACTAGAGAAGAAATCAATAAGATTGTTACAACCTACAACGAAGATACCCCTGATGGCCTGCAGAAGAAATTCTATCAAATTTGTGCTGTTGAGCTTGCGTGGCGCGGTAACGAAGCGGCTTTATGCCTTGTTGATTATTTCAAAAAAGAAATCAACAATTACGGTGAGCCCACAGGACGTATTGAATACAACACCATATTTTCTAAAACAACACAGGGTGGAGAAAAACCCACTGCGGAATCTAAATGGTTAACACCAAACAAACAATGTGAAGACCAGTGTCCAGTGCGCCTCTTTGATAAAATGCTAAGCAAAAGAACACCAAACATTAAAACCAATCGACTGTTCTTAACTCCACATCCTGGCTGGCAAAAAATAAAAACTTGGTATAAAAATTGTCCACTGGGAATTAATCAGTTAAGTAAATGGACACGTTTAGGAGCGGAGTCTATTGGACTGAATACTAAGAAAGTAAAAATAACAAATCATTCGAATCGTTCTTCGGCTGTGAGTAACTTATCAAAATCTGGAGCAAACTTGCAAGAAATTATCAAGATAACTGGCCACTGTTCATCTGACTCTCTCAAACCTTATCTTAAGCTTGGTAGTGAACATCATTCCGAAATTCTTGAAAAAATGAGAAACTCTTCAACTAATCAACCTAGTACGAGTACTGGCGTAGCAAATTCAGGTGTAACAAATATTTATTATAATAATTGTACCTTTAATATTAATACCAATAAAAATAATAGTTGATTCTAAATTTTATTTGTTATATAATCGTATCGAATACCACTAGAGCAACCGAAAATAATCTTATACCTACCTCGCGACACGACGTATTCCTTAAAACACCACTCCAGCTACGCTGTCGTGGTGTTTCGCAGAATACGTCTCGTCGCTCGGTAGGTATAATCGATTATTTTCGTTTGCTCTCGTGGTATTAAAACTGAATATTTGAAACCTAAAAGTAAAATCACTTCAACAGAAAAAAATTATTTAATTAGCAAACGGCCAGTTTTGAAAGTAAATTAAACATTTTTTGAAAATGCAACACTTAAATATTGAAAACTATAGAATTAAAAATTTAAACAATAAATCGGTCATCTTGATTTTGACATTGTTCGAGGTTTGCATCATTTGGTTCTTCTGTAACAACGTTTGAAAGATGTTTTTTGTAAAATTCCAGATCTTGAAGACTTCTCCAATCGCTGCCATAATGCTGAGCCAACAGTCGATCAATGGTACTCTTGTCCCCCTTTAATTTATTCGCCAATGGTAGTTCTGAAGGTGAAATGGATAGTAATTGTTTATTTTTCTTACAAATTCCTTTGGGTTTTCCAACGTCAGCGAAATAGTTGGGCTCACCTTGCACCACGACAGAACTGTTTTGTTTCTTAAAAATAAATCGTTTTGCTTTATTGAATTCAAAATGCCATGATGCCGGAGTCTTCACAACCTTTTTTGTTTCTGACCTCCAGTCGTATGGAATCCAATCAATACCCATCTTCCGCACCGTGGCATGCTTCTTAATTATATCATCATAATGACTGAGCTGCACAATCACCGGTGTCTTTTTTATTTCTTTTTCGATTAAACCAAAGACCCGGTCTGGGGGAATAAAAGAATGTCCAACGATTGGAAACACCAGCTCAATTGTTTTAACATGCCTTGGCGATTCCTTTAGAAGCCAATAAGCCAACATAGTCATCATGATAGTGTTTTTGTTCTGACCGCTACAACCATCAGCGAACAAGTTCACTTTTTCAACAGAATCTTCAAAATCAAAATTGTTTAAAACATGTCTCACGGCCGATGCAATTGCGTTAGAATCTTTTGGAAAGTCAATTTCGGTCCATACGTATGCAAAGACATTCTGTGGCTTCAGCTGAGTTCTTGAACTACCAGACACCACGGTAAAGTTGTGGTAATTTATTTGTTGACTGAAATAAGCCGATTGGTCAGGTAATCGAGGCAAAGCAAAATTTTTTTGACAGTCGAAAGAAAAAGTTGCAGTTTTTGGTTTTGGATTCTTTAGTAGTTTGAAAAAAGCCTTTGCTTTCAAAATGTGAACATGATGTTCTGTACCAATCTTCAACCTTGTTTCTGCACATGTTGTCATCTTCACAATTTCTTTTGTTCTTAAGCAAGTAGAACAGCAATCTGTCTGTGGGGTACCGAACGCGATATTGTAATGAGCATTTACATATTTTCTAAAGTAGCTAATATTCACATGCATATTTTTAGGCACTCTCTGCAGGTATTGCGTAAAAAGTTTTTTAAAGTTCAGATCACATGGTAAGTAGAGTCTCACGCTTGTTTTACTTCTACAGTAATGTGACTCAATGCAAGTTACAGATTCTATGAAATTCTTAATGCACGTTCGTTTTTCATTGTTTTTTGGCCCTATTCTATCTCCACCTCTGCGTTCCTTAGGAATAGCTCCAAGATTTACATAATTTCGTAATATTCTTTGAACTCTGTCTTTACTCAAATTAGTTATTCCTAGGGAAGCATCTCTGCATACCCGTACCATTTTTCCTTCATCTACACGAATGTGGTATTGTATAGAAACTTGAGCATGCTTTTTGTTGCCCTTCTTTGGTTTATTTCCTGTACAACAAGCTAATACAAGCGTGTCCTGTTCTATTTTGTTATTTGACTGATACAAGTAAGCATGAAAATTTTTAAGTTGGTTCATTGTCAATGTACTACAATAATACGGCTTTCCGGGACGTCCATCATGTCCACAAATTGGGTACCTTGGCAATAATTTCGGCATATGCCTGCAATAATGAATCAACAATTACTACCAGTAAGGGCAACAGAATTTAGTATAGGTGTGTAAATTACAATAAAGTACATCAAGATACTTTTAAGCAGCCGATGTTCGTAATACAACACTTGATAACAATATCTAGTTTTCAAATTGTAAGGATGGAGAAACTTACCGTTGTTTTTTTTAATGCACCTCCCGTATTTTTCTGGTTGCGGTTTTCTTTTTCTTCCTTTCCCTTCTGGGCTAGGTGTAACACTTGTCGTGGCATTTAATTGTTCCATAACTTCCATAATTAGTAAATTAATAACAATTAAAACAACACTAACTTGCACTACCGTTAATGACATGTGGTCTGCGGTGCAACGCAGGCGACAAGTCACGTGCTCGTGACCGACACTCATCATTGGCTGCAGAGCAAAGAGCGAGTTTTGCAACTAATTCTATGAAGTAAACGGCAAGTTTTGCAAATAATGTGAATTTTTGATACCACACTAACATATGAAGGAGCGAGTTTTGAAAGGAACTTTTGGAAGCATCAGATTCTGCTTTAAAAGCTGAACATTTTGCAACTCATATCCCATTTTCGGATTTTTTGGCGATTGGCGAGTTTTGCAAATAATGGCCTCAAATATATGTTTATTAAGCTCTATCCCTAGGAATAAAGATTCTTTTTACGGGCTAGCCCGTTATAGCAACATATATATTTGTTTAGAACATTCATGCATACCTCACGTATTGTGCTGTACAGCTTCAGTAAATGTGTTACGTGCTAATTTCGTAGCACCCTGTATAGCTATGCTTTTGTTAAGTTGTATAGCGTTTAGGGATTTTCGCATTCTCTCTCCTTTTGGTTGCCATTTTGTGTAGAACTAATTTCCTGTGTTGATAAGAGACTTCACTTTGTTTCATCCGTTTGTGAGTCAACTTCTTTAAAAAATATTTTAGTGGACATTGCCGTTTAAAATCTCTACCTTTGTGTTGTGAATTGGGAATTGCATTGGTGCAGATCTGTGATTAATTTGTGGTCTGATTTTTCCAATTGTTATATTTGAAGCCGGATATGGAATTTTTCGCTTGTTCTTTTTAGAGGTCATAGAAGCGCACGTTCTCATAAGTGTTTATAAGTTAACTTTTCTATAATTCACTATAATTCTTTTGATAGGTTTCGATGCATTATCGTCGTTAGCCGCTTATGGGGCGATATAATTATCTCTTAAGGTCACATTACACCGAAGGTATTTATAAAATGTTTGCTTCGTACATTCTGGTAATTTGGTTTTGTTTGTTACAGACCTTTTTTCTTTTCCTTTAATAAATCTTACGTTAACTTCATACACTTCGTTGTACATTTGGGTTGTTAAAAGACCATTACGCTGACTTGGTTGCTGTTGTCTCGTTGGATCGAGTTCGACCTGGTTGGTGACGTTTCTCTTCAGTTCGAAGAACATGCATCTGTATCGTGAGTCAGTTATATTGTAGCAACTATTTACAACAACAATAACGTTTGACAACGATTATTGTATATAAAGCATTGCTGTATATTTGTATATTATAATTTTATGTGTTAAATTGTTTTTCCCCAGTGTGCGTGTAGCACTTATATCTAGTATCTGTTTCATATATATAATTTTATCATATTTTACTTATTTTACTTATGTTGGGATAATTTGCGAGTGAATACGTATGACTTTGCTCCGTAATGAATTGGTTAAACAATTAAAATCTGACGATAAATGATTGCGCGGTCTACATCACAGGTATTCGCGTCAATTTACCTCGACAGTTATATTTTTGAGACTTGAAGTCAAGTCAGATTTAGAGTAAATAAATCGCTTGCATCAATCCTCACCCAGATTAAATTTGTAAAGAGAAATCAATAACTTTCGTTTAATTTCTGTCAAAGCTATTTGTCCTTGAATAAAATATAACCTTACTTGATGGATTTATGTTAGTTGATCTACCTGATAATTTGTTTAGTTGTTAATAAAGCACTGTACATCCCTTACTTGAAGACTTATTATTTATATGTTTGGTATTTGTGGCTTATATTTTCAGCTATCGAGGAGTCAATATTGGGCAAAGTCGACCACATTGGTAGTAGTCGCAAATGTGTTGTTCTTTTCAGATTTTGTCGGCAAATACTGTAGCTATTTTAGACGATTCTTGGTGCCCATTACAGAAGACCTTTAGAGAGACACTTACTTACTTAGAACTTTACGTGCGAGCACGGTACCTAATAAGCGAGCGGTTAGCCAACTTGTTATCTGTGCAAGCACGTAGGGTTCGTGTAACGGTCGAGCATTGTACAACGTTTTATGGTATACATACTCGTAAATCTTTAATAAATAATTCTTTCATTTACTGAAGCAGTCCAGCACAATACGTAAGATATATATCAATGTTTTAAATAAATATGTATGTTGCTATGGTATTGATGATAACGACCCCGTAATAATTTGTACGGGCTTCATAACGGGCTAGCCTGTAAAAAGAATCTGTACCCATGCAGACAGAGCTCAATAAACAGATGTTTACGAATCAGTATACCATAAATAACTATTACGAATCTCTTTTAGAAGTCCGTAAATTTGACAGGGCTGTAAACTTTATAGTTTATACTTATTTACTTAGTTACCATACATGCCTATAAAGTGTCATTTACATAAAAATTGAAAACCAAACAATTTATAGCCCATAGTCATGGACTTCCAAAGCACAAGTATCAGCTAGATTTTCAAGAAAATCAAGCAGTCGTATAAGTCAATACTTGCTATATTGATATGTAATGCGCCCATACTATGTTGGCTAAGTAGCTTAGAAGTCTAAGTTGCCACACGTATCAAATATTCAAGACTTGGTTCTGTTAGACCAGTACAGTCTTTGTTAGCATGCGGCGCAGAATTATTAGTGACTGTAAGAAGTGCAATACTCCACATTGGGACTCATTCGTTATTTTCCTTGTATTTCTACAGTGGCATGTGGAAATTGTGGAAATATTTAAATTATAAATCTAGATGTTCAGAGGTTCGATAAGCTTGATCCCAGTGCCGTAAAACCATTATCGAATCTATGTTTGAACTTATGTCGGTCGGATCGGATGGCTTTCCTTAGTAGCGTCAGACTGCTCTGGAATTTAGAGTATATTGATGGGCATCTTCATTGCCCCTCCAGCCAGACCGAACTGAAGACGTTTTAATAAAGAATGCTTATGTAATTGCGAATTGCAGACTTTAGTTTTAAGTCCTTGAATCTGAATTGAACTATCTTTGTCAATAGGACGTAAATCTTCTGAGTCCTAAGATTTGAAAATAAAATATGCAGGCGTTACGGATGTGGCTAAAGAATCGGTCTTTCGACCGATGAATACACAATGGCCTACAGTTAATTGTCTTTTGCAATACTTTTCCCAAGACACGACTTTCCATTTTCGACTTAAGACATTAAAATTTTATAAATAATAGGTTGTCAATTAAATACATATATAAATGTAACATTATATAATTCATGAAACAGAACTCAAAGTGTATAATCGAATCAAATAATTATCTTCATAGTTACAATGTTTGGTTCAGTGTTAAACAAAATTATCTTGTCAATTAATTAAGTAAATATTATATGATTGTATGTATCCTACGCCTCTGGTAATAAAACGCGTTACACACAATTAGAGGTCGGCTGCCACTCTGATTTGATGTTGGTTATTTCATTAGTCCTGTTTAGGGATTGTTATGGCTCGTGTTTAGTTGCAACAACAGTTTAATTAAATCGCTTTGTTGATACATAAAAGCAAAAATCTATTTTGGATTCAATTGTAACAAAATGCTTTAACGTGTTTTATAAAAATAGAATGTTAACTAGAATTACTTATTCTATTATCCTCACCATAGCTTGATGATGGAGATTTTCAATTTTCATCAAACTTCTTATACGAAATTGATTTACTAGAAGCATTATCTGCTAATCATATTATTGAGAATTTGAAAGCTGGAAAGATAAACTAATTCTTGTACTATTACGGCTGTGGTAGTATTAAATAACCTCTGTTAATTTCGTCTAATAGTTTTGCACTATAACAAGAGTAAAACTTCATCCAAGACTTTGCACAGGTCTAGTAAAGTTCACAATCTGGAACTAACCGTATTTCACGGTTACGCTCCTCTGCACTAAATCAATAAGTACTAGTCTTCAATACTGTGTGCATAACATGATAATAATTAATGCACCAGACTTTGATGAACATACCGCTATAACTTGCAGTTGAGGTATTATACATAGTTTGAGGCGATTGGAAAATGTATTCCTTTAGGGATTGCTTAAAACTTTTGTGTACTTTAAAACGCTCCTTAAACTGATAAAACAAGTCAGCAAGATTTCACACAAATATGGTTTAATAAATAATAACGAAAGTTGGAACTTTCTATCAAGTAAAATAATAGTGATATCAGCTTTTAAAGAAAGTATGGTATACAGACAGGTCCAACTCTCTAGCATCATGCATTGAATGTCGAGTCTTAAAATGCCCATTCCCCTATTCATAAAGTCGATTCTGTTAGCTTTATGAGATTGAGATACTCTGGTATTTAAGCCTGCCTTCACTAGGTGAAGTTGGTTCTAGCTTACTTCCTGTTTATTTCTAGCTTAGAATTTTGTTGCAATTGTAATTTATATTTTCTATTTTAAACCTTCTGGGTCAGAATAATACAACATAAAACTAAATACCTATTAATAACATAATATATGTTAAACGGTTTCATAGCAACACGTCACACAGGTTTAATATTAAATTTTGAATTTAGTGTTGAAATTGTTTACCAATCAGACAACTATTAACAGATCTTATCAGTATGGAATACTCAAGGATAATTAACATTATATTTATGTAAAATAGAATTGTTTTAATAATCTTAAATTTTAAATAAATTATTCTTAATTACTACAGTAATAAACGTAAGAAATTTGTAACATTTTTAATTAAACATTAATACTGACGAAATTGATAGTGATACTATTATTAATGACATGGATGACGGTGATAAACAATAACAAAAGAATTTATAATATGTATTTGTATATATTGCGGTGATATTAAAATAAAATATAGTATGCCCACCGTTCCAAATAAAACATAAATTATATACGGTGGATTAAAATAAAAATACACCACAGATATTTTTGTTTATTCCAATCAGCCACCTCAGGGTTATTCGGTAAAGCATAAATTGTTTGAATTACGAGACTCTTATTAACTCTTATACCTGAAAAAGGAGAAAAACTTATATTGTAAACACTAGAGCTCCTGCAAACTAGACAACCACTGCTAAACTCTAAATTCACAAAGAAAGAAAACGGAATGCTTGTATATGCATAAATTAAACACATAAGTAAATTCAAAAACACAAACTTTATTTAATAAACAAAACAAAAATTCAAATGAAAAGGAAATGGCAAGAAATGTTGTTCAAATTAATACAATTAACAATTGGGAAATAAATTCCCAAGCTTGCTCAAATGTGATAAAAAGTTGTAATAGCCTGACATAGGGCCAATACAGTCATTCACTTGAACAAACTAACACAAAAAATAAATTAAAATAAAAGAAATTGAATTGTTTTATTTATTTGAAGAAAAATAAGTTCTTAAAAGAACCTTTAAGACTAAGCAAAATAAATTTGAATTATTAAGGATAAACTTTATAAATTTAATATTGTCAATGAAATTAAAGAACCCTTTTATTATGGCCAACCTGGTATAAATTATTAAAAAATAAATTCCTTTAAATAAATCCTCAATTGGTATCACTGTGACAAAACCTGTCAGCTGATTTCCTGTCTTTAAAACATCAATACGTAGATCGATGAAGAAAAATAAATTCTCCCAGAATTTATTTAAATAATCACATTCACTTTAAATAATTATGGAACAACACTGAAATCTTCTTTAAACTTTTGAGATTGTTCAGGTAACACTTTAATTTAATTCAAATTCCTTTTATATATGACGTTTACGTCAATCACATGGTTAAAATATCTAACCTCAATTTAGATTACAGATTTTTATCCGGAGTCGGGCATAGGTTTTGCCGTGAACGTTTTGTCGACTGCCTTTGTTAAATTTGTCTCCAACTTATATAGATTTTGTTGAAACAAAAGCCTGCACTGGCATTTTTCCAAAACAAAAACAAATCACGTAAGGTTGATGACGTCACTAACCCGCACAGCTGTTCATAATTATCACGAATCTTAATTCTATGATTACAGAATTGTAGCCCTTAAAACAAGGATTAAAACAATGTAAACACTTGTATCCCAAAATGCATCGTAACGAAGATACAAGAAGAAAACGGTTGACAATGTACAAATCTCGTTATAGCTTCATTACATACAAAATTGGAATAGAACAGGTTTATCCTTTACAAAATAGATGCATAATTACACAATACAACTAATACATATAAATTCTCCACAGGAACATCTTTACACTTTACAACAAACGTAATTTTACAGTCCGATACTACATTGAATTAACCAATTAATACATTTGCAAGTTCCAGCTTAAATATTAATTCAAATAAAATCAATTTATGATCAAAATGTCCAGCATACAGTTCTCCAAGTGCTTACATAAAAACAATGGTGAGAAAGAATAGGATAAGAGTCAACAATCGTCACAATGAAGCAAAACGACAAGATTAAAACCTTCAATAATAAAAATGGTCAGAATTTTTATAACAAAGTTTAAAAACTAATTGTACTATATAAGTCATAACAAGATTGACCTAAATTATCTGTTTCCAGTTAACTACGAGGGTAGATTGAAAAGTTTCCGGAATGGGCAAGAAAACGCAGTAATTGAACAGGTTTTTGTTTTTATTTTTCAACATAATATCCTTGCAGGGCGATACACTTTTCCCAGCGGTGCTCCAACTTTTTTAAGCCTTCAGAAAAATATGATTTCGGGAACTCTGCAAAATAAGCTTTAGTGGCGGCGATGACCTCCTCATTTGACGTAAAGCGCTTGCCTCCGAGCCAAGTCTTCATGTTTGTGAACAAAAAGAAGTCGCACGGGGCCAGGTCTGGAGAGTACGGGGGATGCGGCACCACCTCGTAGCCCAATTCAACCAATTTAGCATTGGCGATTCGGGATGAATGGGCCGGCGCGTTGTCGTGGTGGAAGAGCACTTTTTTTCGCTGCAAATGAGGCCGTTTCTCCTTCAAAATGCCGTTGAATTGATCCAATAAATCGCTGTAGTATTGTCCCGTGATAGTTCTTCCCTTCTGCAAAAAGTCGATGTGTATCACACCTTGCGAATCCCAAAAAACGGTGGCCATGACCTTTCCAGCAGATGGGACAGTCTTTGCCTTCTTCGGAGCAGATTCGCCTGGAGAAATCCACTGTTTCGACTGCTGCTTGGTTTCTGGTGTGTAGTGGTGGATCCATGTTTCGTCCACGGTCACGAATCGGCGAAAAAAATCCGTTGGATTACGATTTAACAAGGCCAAACACTCTTTCGAAGTGGTCACACGATTTCGCTTGTTGTCCATAGTCAGCAAACGCGGCACCCATCGCGCCGAGAGCTTCCTCATGCCCAAATGTTCGTGCACGATATTTTGCACACGTTCATATGAGATGCCCGTGGTCTCTACTATTTCGCGCAACTTCACTCGTCGATCGGCTAACACGAGATCATGGACTTTATCGACCATTTCTTCATTTGTGGCCGTTTTTGGACGTCCACTGCGTGGTTCATCCTTGGTGCTCGTACGGCCACGTTTGAACTCGCTCACCCAGAAACTAATAGTCGAAAATGAAGGTGTGGATGTGCCATGAACTTTCTGCAAAATATCTCGTATCTCCGTCGCCGTTTTCCCGTCCATCCAGAAATGTTTGATGACTGCACGAAATTCGTTTTTATCCATTTTTGCAAAAGTGCCTGAATTGCTTCACAAGATATCCTAGTAAACATAAACGGAACGACGCACGTGTCTGAAAATTTGACAGCTTTCCTAAAATAGGTTAGCCTTGACAACCATCATAACAATTTCACGATACGCGCGCCATCTCTTGCCCATTCCGGAAACTTTTCAATCTACCCTCGTAAAAGCGCGCTAACTCAGTTGCTCCACTGGAAAGTAGAAAAATTTACCCTACGTTCAAGATCGTAGCCTCTAAATTTAAATAAGAAGATTGCTTCTTCTTTACAAGTGGAAAACTCATCCCAATATATAACTTGGGTTGCATAAACGTGTATTATGATAAAACAATCTAACTGATTGATATCCTTTTTAGAAATATGAAACATTTTTATATGCATAAGAAACTTTGGTTATGTTTGCATGAAATTTTTATTCTTGATTTCTAATTTAATATTGATGAGCCTAACTATGACCCTATATGTAGCTTTTATATTAGTTAATTATGCCTATCACTTGGCATGTCCCTCTTTTAATTTAAATCTGATATGTGAAATATTTGTTTTGACGTTTCCGATCTATCGTTAATAAAATTTTCAATGAGGTGATTTGATATCACCGCAATATGTAGTTACGTACACACGTTTTTACATTTTATATTAATATTATAAGATTAATATCATTGTTTGTAATAAATAAATTAATTATATCTGTAATTAAAAAAGCTTTTAGCTGTAATTTTGAAAGTTTAAGTACCGCTGACACAAAGATCCAAGTTAAACGAGGTGAAGTAATTAATAGGAGATTAGTGCTTAGAAATACAAAAGTAGGATTTATTTATGACACTACCTATTGTTGTCGAAGGAGTGTAAGTCTGAAATGTGGCTACATCGCTTTCTATAAAGCACCATGCTGAACTTGATGTATGAAGCAAGATATAGATAGTTATTGATATTCATTTAAGCTTTAACAATACTATAATTGCAGGAGGTTATTAAATTAATTAGGTTATGACAAGTTGTCAGGTTAAAGAGGTTATTAAATTAATAAAATAAATATCAAATGTTACATTATTAAATTTCTTTGTAATTGTTAATAAGAAGAAACAATTATAATTCTCTAAATGTAAAAACGCCATTAAAAACATACATTGTAACCAAAAATTACTAATATCTAAAAACTAAACTCACCAAAAAATCAGATGGACTGGAGATGTAAGCTGGACTAAATAAATATGGCTTTAGATTTTGCCGGCTAAGTCCCAGAACGAATCTCTTTAGAGTGGCTGGGTCAGATAACAAATGGGCAATAAACAAACGCCATTCCGTTTTAGAAATACTAGAGCTCCAGGCTTCAAAATAAAAGAAAACTAATGTACAAAAAAAACATATTGACTAATTTTCACAGTTTTGATGCGACACTGTAGTTGAGACTTGTTCAACTCCTGTAGGTGGTTGAATGTATATTTAGCATGAAGACAAAAAACTGGAAACAAACCTTTCTAAATAAAAAACAACCTGGCAAAATATTTCAACTTAGGTTTTTAACTACCACTTGGATATTCGAATAAGTACCTTTCTTAGTTATGAAGAGCCTTTAATGCGTTGGTTGTTTTCAAAGACTACGAATCGATACGATATAGTATTATCGATGATAAATGCAACGTTTTACGTTGACGAAATAGGGAACAGCAAACCACCATAGATTTATTTCGTACTAATACAATCGGAATTTACCCCACCACAATATACCAAAATATCACAATTTTTTAATAGGAAGAGAATTCAAGTAGCAACCCTTAAACGAATAAGGATTTACAGTTTAAAGGTATAACATAATCAAACACATACATAAAAACATTTTAAAACAAAATAAAGTACTAAGTAAATGTGTAATAAATAAAATACTAAAAAAACACACTGCAAGATAAGATAAATAATAACCAGCAGCACCTACACGTTGAGTTGGTTTTGGACATGTAAACCGCATTCATTTGATGACGTTAGAGACCTGGATCTATCCGTATAAGGTGAAGATAAAACTCTTTAAATATAATACTACATAAATTAAGTTAAGTTAAGGGTTCGAACCCTACTTTAAATTTTCAGAAATTAATCTAGAGCCGACGTGGGTCCACCCTTATGCTTTTATCGACTGACTCTGTTTTTTTTCGAATGCCCTTTTATACTTTAAGCCAAAAAACAACGAAATCGCACAAAAGTTCTGAACATCGGAAAAATCATGATGTCACAAATAAAAACATATGTTGAAAATTAACACCAATCTTAATTCTAAAAAAAGCTGGTAAAAAGGTAATTAAAACAATATAACACACTTATGGTCTAAAATTGATATTTACAGAGAAAATTAATAAAAACGATTAACGGTCACAAAACTTATTAAACATTGGAGATACATAGATTTTCCAGCTATCTCTGTACATAGAACATTTACATTGTTACAGAAGGTAACCCATTTGTATGGAGTTTAAACTAATTATATTTACATACTAGAAAAAGCTTTATTTATAGGTCTGACTACACCGTTCTTACAATCAAAAGATACTTCTGCAAGTTTCAACAAAATAAAAACATTCAAACTGAATAAAACTCCAGGTGACTTGCTCCCAACAAAGATGTAAAACATCAAATTGATACCAAAGTTTCCAAAATCAATAATCACCAATATTGCCGAACATCTTCATTCAAATGACATGACTTTACCAAATACAGGACTCAGTAAGTTAATTGTAACATAATAAACTTCCAGATAATGATCTATTTTAAATAGTTCCAGTGAAATATCTACCCGAAACTGACTTATTAAAATTTATTCTGCGTTGACGAACGTCAAAATTGAAAGCATATTTTATTGCAAAACAACATGATTAACTTATATACTTTTTAAAACTATAAAACCTTTTTATAAGAATTGAGATTATGTCTGCGTGAGAATCTTCCTCCTATAAATTCTATCTTAACTTGATAAATCTATCTGTAACCTAACCTGGTAACTATTAAATAAATAAAACTAGTGTTCTAGCATGTCTATCTTTCTTGTTATTGCGTGAATACTTTATAAAACATAACCCTGATTGTTTTTGTGCTTCCGATCTTAGCATAGCCTTTAAATATTCTTAATGTGTTACTAAATTGATAAGATTTTCAAATTAATGATACGATATCATCTCAATACATCACAATGATCAAATTTATTTTGTATTATTGTTTTTGAATAATATAATTATTATTATATTATTTACATCTTTTGCAATATTGTAAAAATTTTGTATTACTTCTATTCAGAGCTGAAGCATTACTAAAGTCCCAATCTGATGAGATGGCATTATTCTATGAAATTGTATATTGCAGTCTATTTTTATTTTATGTATTGTTTTTAATTTATAGGTTCATTAAATTAATATTTTTCTTGTTTATAATTGTCTATAATATTAGGTTAGTTAATATAATATAGATTAATAAACCATAAAATGATAGGTAACAATTTACTTTAATTTGCTATATAATCAATAGTCAATACTTCCAAGAAATCACTAATCTAAAAACGTAAACACTGAAGATAAAAATAGGATACACAAGCGAACGTCCTTAAATCGATTTTCATACAAAACAAGTTTAAGGAGTTCGACAGCAATGTGCAGTAACACCGAATATAAAGATGGCATCGTTGCGGACAAAGGATGGATCGGAAACTATAACGATAAAACTAACCGAAAGCGAATAGAAAGCGTAAAGTACCGGAGATACCACAAACTGTGATGGAGACATCACAACAGATAAAGATTATCCCAAGTTTGCAGGAGTTTAGTGGCGTTGGTTGCTATCTTTTCCGTCTTTTAGAATTCAAAGAAAAGTCTGCTTTTCAATTTTTTCCCTTTTACCGTATATACATGTTTGTGTATACGATTCTATCTATTTAATAAAGATTGTTTACAAAATTTGGAAACAAAAAAACATCAAATCTTTGAAACAGAATACACAATTTAGATACATGTAGTCGTTCTAATAATATTCAAGTTGTGAGAAAATACATTTTCTTTTAAAGAAAACCCATGCCAATGTTATTTGACTGTTTGGATGAGCGCCAGTACAAGACAAACACGGCCATAAATAGACAATGTAGTACTATCGGGTGGCGAAAATGTTCATTCCAACACCACGGTTGACCCTTAACTATATCTCAGCTCGTGCGTTAGCTGCTCGTCTAGTGATTTTATAGCAAGAATGATGCCATCTTTCAATAAATATACCTACAATAAATCTATAAAGATATGAATATCAAACAATAAAATGATAAATTTCACTGTTACAATCTACCATTTTTAGAGTTCGTAAAACCGTTGATATTTTAGGATATTTCTCCGAAGAACTTTATTTTCAGATCTAGAGCATTTTATTTTTCTTTTGCTTTTAGCACGGTTTGTAAGCAACGATAGCTACAAAATTAAAAGCAATGTGTAGTTATGTTTGTTAGTAGTTATTATTTGATGGTAAGTTTGTATAAGAAAATACATAGTTTGTATAAGCCGCAATAAAACTTGATGTACAAGTTCCAAAAAACAGGAACAATAAGGTAAAATAATATTAATAGCTGTTAGTTGTATAAATTTGTGAATGATCGCAACTGTACATTACATAAACCTCGACTTTTCAAAATTTTAATGAGGGCTGGCCAGTTTACAGTTTTACCAACCGTACTAAACATCATCTGCATATATAAGTATTTCCAAAGGATTTATTAATTAAACTTTTGCATGCAATAACAATACAACGTAAAAAATAAAACTACTCAAATTGAATTTAGAGATTAACATGCGCTTTTAAAAAATCGTCTATAAGATCTCCCCAAGTAAATAAAATTTTGTTTATTAGTTTAAATGGCACTGATACCACGAAAATGAAAAAAATATATATTTAGTACCTTTTTAATAAATTGTTTAAATTGGTGCAATTAAAAATAAGTGTGGTACTCTCAAAAGCTGACACGATTCCATGGTTTAGTTAACTGGAGCGGGGTGATAATAACCGTGGTGATAATAAGTCGCTGTCATCCTATGTTCAATTCTAGCTATACATCGTGTCCGCGTAAGTTGGCTACATATTGTAGTGAGGTTTACATAAAATATATTTCTCTATATAACAATTCTTATTTGTTCTTTGTTTTGAAAAAAATTACTTTATGATCTCAGGGTCGCACAACTGAATTTATTTAATGTTCTTAATATGAGACTATTCATTCAATCATATAACCATAGGTTCTTTTATTATATGATCTAAATTTTACTTATTGTGGTTATTAAATGTTATTAAAGTAAGGTTATAGATAACCATTGACATTTATATCAGTACTGTCATACATGACAGTTCCCAACTTAATGCATATAAAATCAAGTAAGCATAACAAATCAATTATTTATTTAACCTCTTTGTTTATTACTCTTTTGTTTTGGATGTTAAAAGAAAGAAATCTTACCCAGTCAACTTACATTTATTCCTTCCTAGAATGTTAATGGATAAAACCACTCCTTTTTCCTCTTATCTAACTGCACTTTCACTGTACATACACGTCTTGCAATTTTCACTCTTCCTCCAAGACACACCGACGACTGAAGTTGAACAGGATCTGCAGACCACCTCTGCACTCTATGATGATGATGGACCACAAACCTACTAACTCTTCTATCGGCCCTTGTTGAATAGGTAACTTTATACTTCCTTCTGTACCTCCGGTAAGTCTCTTCGGTTAATCTTGAATTGGCCTCTCAATCTACTGGTATACCTTCAACAACAGGAACTGCTACTGAATAAATCTTCCACACCACATTAAGTATTGCTAATCGTCTTAAATTGTCTCACTCCTATGTTTAATTACTTTTCTTGAACTACCTAAAATCTACTCTTCTATATCTATACTCTTCTTTTTATTATTTATGATAAATTTTACCCCCACTTTTATGGTATATTCTAAATTTTCTTCTATCTTCTCTTTTCCAAACTTATCTAGTAATTTATTATCTTCCCTTACTTCTTACACTTAACTATTCCTTTTCCAAATAAAACACAAGACTTTTATTCTATATTTATTAACTTTTTAACTTCTTTTTTAAGAGCTTCTTACAAAAACAACCATCTTTTTTCACAAACAAAAGCTTATTATTCATATCTCTCTGAGAAACCTATATTTCATTTATTTTAATTTTAATTTTATTTTTATCAGAGATATCACATTTCTTTGATCATTCTTACTACCCTTTCAACAATAATGCATATTTCTATAGTTATGAACAACTAATTTCTTTATTTAAAATTTCAATTTTGCATCATTATTGAAAGTGTAGTCTTGATTTTATATGATCCATTGATATCCTTAATTAATGTACAAAATTTTCTTTTTCAGGTTGACCTTTGACTAAGATCTCCTTTCTCTTACCATCCTGATTTGTATTTGATATTATAAACACTTGTATTCTAATAAAGATATGCTATTCCAACTTGATTTATCGTATTTCATTTTTGTATTAAGTTTTCTAATCTGAGCACTACGTTAAGACATTATTTATGTTTTATTTAATGGTATTCAAGAACCACAGACTTGGTTGAATTGAAAAATGAAGGTACTTTACTCTTAGCTATGGTATCGTGTCGGAGCCCGCGTAGTTATTTTTAGAGTAGTTTATTAATTTAAATAATTTTTTTAAAACAGACTAAATATAATTCTTCAGTCATTTTCAAGATATGGGTACTGTTTATACTAATAAACAATAATAAAACAATAATAAACAGAAATAATAACTTTACTTACTTGGGGAGATTTTTGAATCGACTTTTTAAAACACAAATCGATCCTTATATTCGATTTTCAAATAAAACATATTAAAAAGAGGAAGTATGTTCTTGCAGGAACCCAAAAAACCAAAAATATGTAGGTATTTAGACGCGTTAATAAATATAAACGGCGTTGTACAGCAACAGAATTAGGCAAAATAACGCCATTATGTGGTGATCATGCATGCATCCAATGACACGCATGCTTTAGCTGTAACATAACCTTCAAGCCATCCATTTTAAATAAAATTCCGCTAAGAAGCAGGTCAATTTTTGGCGCGTCTCGTTAATATAATAATATTAATAATCACACTTAACAAAAAATATTTGAATTGTAAAATAATAAGCTTTTGTTTAGAAGAAAACACGTTTCTTAGAGCATCACCTTTTTCAATAAAGATATTTGCAATTTACTCTTTCTTTATTCTTTAGCAATGGTTTTAGGTAAATACCTATTATATTAAGGTTTAAAATTCAATTATTGGTTTAATTTAAAAAATTTATATAAAATATTTCCGAATTTAAAATGTCGATATCTATGAACAACGAGTATTTATGGTAACTAGTCGAATTCAAAACATAGAACGAGTGTATGGTAACTGAATACTAAAGCATTGTTCAGTAATAGTTATTTACGTGCCAAGCTTTGTAAATTAATCTTTACGGGCGAGCTGGAAAGATTGTGGGGCGAGCGACGAAGGAGCGAGCCTCCATAATCCAGCGAGCCCAGTAACGATTAATTGCAAAGCGTGTCGCGTACAAACTTTTATTTCCACCTTCACTAGCATTTTCTTATAAATTGTGTATTTTTTATAAAAAGACGTCTTCGAATCAAAGGCGGTAGGACAATTTAAAGGGGATAATTTGAAGGGGCACATAAGAAAGTTACGTTTACACTAGAGCGAGTAAAGAAGCAAGAATCAGGTTTTAAGACTTTGATTCTTAACGACGACTTTGTACTGCGGCGATGCATTTTATATACATATGTTATTAGTGTTTGTGGTGTTATTAAAAAAAAACAAGAAAACATTTTTAAACTACATAGTTCTCTTTTTACATCACTAAACCAACATAATCTTATATTGGTTTATATTATCATAGAAATGGATAGCCACTACAAATAAATAGTTAGAATCAATGAAATGTACGTAATATCATCCTTCTTAAAACTTGATGACCTTTGCGTCTCTAACACACAACAATGACCTAAAAAACGGTCAGTCGGCAAAACAAGTTTTGTAGACGTCTTTGAGACTCCAGAATATAACCTTTAGAAACATATGCCATATCTCTAAAAGTGTAGCCTTTGATCCTGAATTCCCTTCTAGTAAGCGTAATCGGATGTCAAATATGACCTCGACGGGACGGTCTCCTAAATAGATGGATAACCTATAGAACCGCTGTTACTTTTTCTTTAACTAGTCCAAGAGCCTCACTGAAAAACGTAGAACGATAAACGGACGTATAGCCTGTGAGAGCCATAGAGTGTCTCATAAGATGCCCATTAAACGTAACAAATAGCTAGACATCGATAAGACCAACAAAAAATCTCTATAACATTTTCTTCTCAGAACCGTAGTATAATGGGTAAGAGTATAATGTTTTTAGCACGTACGCTAGGGTTTGTTATGTTCTTTAAAATAATATCTTTTATGTCTTGTTATGTTTATGTTGCTGATCCTGCAACCTGCAACCTGATCCTTTTACAATACAATCTTATAAGGTCAGTCAGTCAGATGATAATTCTGAGAACGCCAATAATTAAAAAAATGATATTGGTGTAGATTAAGTGTGTATAAACGATAACATCGACATATAATTCGTCGCACATTAAAGCTGGAGGTTTCATGATTAAAATGTTTAATTAATATAGTCAAAACAAGACGTCATAGTTCGGGGTATCCCTGCATCGCATCGCAGATATTAGAAATCGTATTGTAATTTTCTTATGAAGCCGAATGGTTTTATTATTTTAAATTAAATTAAATTCATAGTCGTTCACACTAATAGAAGTCATCTTTAAATCTAATTAACTTGCCTTATTAGGAAATCAAACGTTCTCTTTAGAAATCAGATAAGATATTCAGATATTCTCTGATAAATCAGAATTTATTTTAAAGCTGTTATTAGACCTTGAATTTATTAGAAGTTCAACTCTCCATTCTTATTAGTATCATGCAGCATAAACAAACTCGTGCTTTATTATTGACAAATTATTTTGTCTAGATCTCAACTTTCAAAGATGGCACTTACAGTTATTAATTATATCACCATAAACGCGTGAACCAATAAAATTTTAAATGACAACATTGCAAATATTAAACGTGATAGAAGATTGGCTTTACAATAAATGAAATAAATAAAGATTATTAAAAGTTTCACAGTTTTATTAAAATATACCTGACAATATTGTTTTGACAGCTATGCTGTCATTATCAAAGGTAATATAATTATAAACAAACACGTCGTTAAGGTAGATACAAAATAGGTAACTAGATAAAATAATAATAATAATAATTAAAAAAAAAAAAAAAAAAAAAAAAAAAAAAAAAAAAAAATTAATAATAAAAATCATAATTAAACATCTAATACTTCCAGTAACGGAGAATTACTGAGCTCAAGTTGTTCATTCATTAAAGGTACCCTGAGTTTGTGTTTGTATATCTCAAAGGCTTCTAAAATGTCTAATTTGCGTTTGTTATTACAAAAATGTAGGAATTTAATATTATTTTGAGGAGTCATTGTGTGATTTTGTTCTAAAAGGTGTTTGGCGTAATTCGATTTTTCAGGATGTTTATTTTTGTAATGACGTACGTGTTCTTTATATCTTATGTCAAAATTTCGAAGTGTTTGTCCAATATATACCGAACTACAAAAAGAACAATTTAAACGGTAAATGCCCGATTTCATGATATCATGTGTTCTGTCTTTAGCATTAAATAAAAATGAAAAAGTGTTAGTGTTGGTTTTAAATGTTATTTTATAATTGTTGGTTTTTCTTAGTATATGTGCAATTTTTTCTGATATTTTGCCAAAATATGGTATAGATATGTAATTTGTGTCTTCTGTTTGATTGTCAATGGGATATATTCTTTTGATAGCTAACCTATAATCTTTTTGTTTAATTAAAGTGTCAATCATGTTCGGATTATAATGATTTGCATGTGCTAGTTGTTTAATGGTTGATATCTCTTTGTTAAAATCTGATTTTGTTAGTGGAATAGTTAAAGCTCTGTGTACTAATGATCTGTATGCTGCTATTTTATGTGTATTGTGGTGACAAGATTCATTTGGTATTGTTATATCTGTTTGTGTTGGTTTTCTGTATATGGAAAATTCAAAAAGATTGTCTGCGTTAATCTTGATATTTAAGTCTAGAAAGTTTATAGCCCTGTTTTGTTCTGTTTCTAGTGTAAATTTTATATTAGGATGGATATTGTTTATAAGAATTAAAAATTCATTGATAACCTCAAAAGAACTGTCAAAACAAGCTAAAATGTCATCAACATAACGAAACCAGAAGATAATGTGTTTAGAGAGGTTTAATTCAAATATTCGATCTTCAAACTTGTCCATAAATATGTTAGCTAATAGAGGACTTAGAGAATTACCCATAGGTAAACCATCCTTTTGTAAATAAATTATGTTATTAAAAGTGAAATAATTTTGACTTATACAAAGGTCAAATAATTGAATTAACTCTAACCTTTTAACTAATTCTATATTACTATTGATCAAGAAACTATCTAATAGAGGAATACATTCTTGTGGGGGTATTCTGGAGAACATGTTGCAAATATCAAAACTAACAAGTTTTGAATGTGGTGGAAGATGTATGTTTTGCAGCTTATCTACTAATTCTAATGAATTTCTAACAGAGTATTTCGATTTGTAACCTATCGTGTTAATAATCTGGTTCAGTTTTTTGGATAAAATGTGATTAGGTGCATTGATGTATGATACAACTGGTCTTATTGGCATATTCTGTTTGTGGGTCTTCACTAATCCATACAGTTTAGGAATTTGTGGGTTTTTATTAATGATTTGTTGCTTTTCTAATTCTGAAAAGCAGATATTGCAGTTTTCTAAACCTTGTTTTATTTCTTTTTGGAATTTTGTGGTTGGGTTTTTGTTTAACATTTCAAAATTTTCTTTATTAATAAATTCATTAACTTTTTGTATGTAAATATCTTTAGAAAGAATTACCAAAGTGCTACCCTTATCTGCTTTAACAGAAATTAGATTGTTCTCTGTGATTTTCTGTTTTATAGATTGAAGAAGTGATATGTTAGATGTGTTGTACATTTTGTCCTGTTTCAAAGACATCTCTTTTAACAAATCAGATTTTAACAAAGAGATATCAACCATTAAACAACTAGCACATGCAAATCATTATAATCCGAACATGATTGACACTTTAATTAAACAAAAAGATTATAGGTTAGCTATCAAAAGAATATATCCCATTGACAATCAAACAGAAGACACAAATTACATATCTATACCATATTTTGGCAAAATATCAGAAAAAATTGCACATATACTAAGAAAAACCAACAATTATAAAATAACATTTAAAACCAACACTAACACTTTTTCATTTTTATTTAATGCTAAAGACAGAACACATGATATCATGAAATCGGGCATTTACCGTTTAAATTGTTCTTTTTGTAGTTCGGTATATATTGGACAAACACTTCGAAATTTTGACATAAGATATAAAGAACACGTACGTCATTACAAAAATAAACATCCTGAAAAATCGAATTACGCCAAACACCTTTTAGAACAAAATCACACAATGACTCCTCAAAATAATATTAAATTCCTACATTTTTGTAATAACAAACGCAAATTAGACATTTTAGAAGCCTTTGAGATATACAAACACAAACTCAGGGTACCTTTAATGAATGAACAACTTGAGCTCAGTAATTCTCCGTTACTGGAAGTATTAGATGTTTAATTATGATTTTTATTATTAATTTTTTTATTATTATTATTATTATTTTATCTAGTTACCTATTTTGTATCTACCTTAACGACGTGTTTGTTTATAATTATATTACCTTTGATAATGACAGCATAGCTGTCGAAACAATATTGTCAGGTATATTTTAATAAAACTGTGAAACTTTTAATAATCTTTATTTATTTCATGATTATGGAGTTCCACAAAATAAGGCTGGAAACAATAAACAAGTTTACAATAAATAATTAATAATAATTTAATTTAAATCTTTATTCTCTAATCTTCATTACTGCACTTCTTCTTGCATTTTCTTTGATATGATGTTGTATGATGAATTTTAGGAAAATGATAAAAGGAGTTTAGGAAAAAAAGGATTTAACATGTAAAGGAGATTCAAAGAAAGGATTTTGTTAATATATAAATAAAGCAATGGTGGGCTTAATTTAACCGATCGTATAATAAGTATTTGTACATTAAATGTTAAACTTGGTAAACACGCATATAACGCTAATCACCCAATTAATTATTAGTAATTTGAAACACAAATACCTACCAAATTACAACAAATCCAATTTGAGCGCTAATGAGTTTAATAAAGCACTCGATATCAATGCGTACGGAAAAATCCCTTAATTGTATGCAAACAATTCATGTTCCGATGTGCATATCCATGGTTCGTGACGTAAAATGTATTGAACTCATCAATCAGAAAATAATATTTGTAAGCGGCACGGTAAAAAATTGCACGCCATCCTATGTCTTATCTAATATGACAGAAAGAGATGGAATTTGTAATTTCGGTACTAATTTGTGGGACAGAAACAACATGTGTTCGGGATCGTTTTAAGGGCTTCAGGATATGACCAATTGTTTATGACATGAATCTAATTGGGCTATATGCCACTTCCCTCTCGTACTCGTATAGTTAAAGGCTATTCTGGTCTCTCTCATCCTAATTCCATAATCTGTTAATTATACTGCAGGCCAGTTGCCCACATTGATGTTTTCTGCATCGTTCAATAAGCTGTCTCGCTAAAGCGAGTTAGTTTAACTCTGAATGGTTTTTGCAATTCTCTGTTTTTAATTACTGGTTGACATTTTTTAATTGTTTTCAAATACGGGATGTAGAACAGAAACATTCAATCTTTAAAAAATATTAAAAGAATTTTTCAACACGATTTATGAAAACGTATTTGAAATGACAAGCTGATATTGCTTTCGATATGGTACCTTATTGGAGAGATGAACTATAGATTATTAACAATAAACACTTCTTAAACATTAGTTAAGAAAAAAGATTGTAACGAATTACAATATATAAGATGTATGGAAACTTTCAGCTAATAGTCGTCAACCTAAGGTCTTTCAAACATTAACATGTTTATCATTATCATAAATGTACTGTTTTATACGTTTACATATTATAATTTTTCACTTTACTTAGAATTTGTTCCTTGAAATACTACATAAATATAAGAAAAATGTTTTGCAATTTAATTTATTTTTATCAATATATTCCTACTGTTAGAAATCGGTCCTACACATGTATTAGTTTTTATGAATGCATTTCCCTCTCATATCAATTCTTTGAGGCTCCTTTTCTTCGATATCTTCCCTTCAAAGAGTGCTTCGGTATATTGAAAAGCCACAGATCCGTCAGTTAACTTTGATCTATTCTTCTTTAGCGCCCCCGGTCGTAATGGAAGTATCATTCTCCGTTTACTTCAACAGTGAAATGTCATCTATTGAAACCTGATATTGTCCCTTTGATTCCCAGAAAAATTAGAAAATTGTTAGAATGGTAGATTAAATTTAAAATTCGCTATTTGCGAATCTTTATATATTTCAGATGCAATTGCAAATGTATTCATAATTTCTTTATTTATCAAAATTCTTCGTTCATACGTGTAGTTTATTAAGTGATTTAACTTTATCTTTTTATTTAAACTTTTTAAGCTTCTCCTCTTTAATAGTTAAATAATTCCTCAAAAGAATTGTTACCCTTTTTAATATTTACTTGGAAGAATTATTTAACATTTGTCAAAACTTTTTAAATCGATATCATTTTCAAATAATTGTAATATTAAAAAAATATATATTTGTTGTACTGCATTGTATTGTATAAATGTTAATTGTAATTAACATTGCCAAACTACTGAAGTAAATACATACTTGTGCGGGGTACAGGGCGGTTTTATGTTTAGCGACAACCACTGAAAGGTGTTCATGTGGTTGTCGAGACCGACGGCTTAACGTCCCCGTTTGATAGCATGGCGAAGTGCACTGAGGCTGTATGCATTTAACTGTTTACAAATAAAACATATTAGGGTTACATTTTTTATAGTGATTGGTTCTAAAATAAAAATAATTATAATGCGCCTAAATGTTGTTACGTGCTGATTACGTAGCACCCTGTATAGCTATGCTTTTGTGTTAGGTTGTATAGCGTTTCGGGATTTTCGCATTCTCTCTCCTTGTAGTTGCCATTTTGTTTGGAACTAATTTCCTGTTGTTGATAAGAGATTTTGTCACTTCGTTTTGATCGTTCCTGTGAAGAACATTCTTTAAAGAATATTTTAGTGGCATCACGTTAAATTAGTTTTCTCTTTATGTTGTGTAGTGGGAATTGCATTTGTGCAGATCTATAATTAATTTTTGGTGATGATTTCCAAGTATTTTTGGAACCGTAAGGGTATTTTCCACTAGTTCTTTTTTGAAGATTAGAGGCACGTTCTCGTAAGTTTATAGATTAACTTTTTTTTACATTCAGTCTCTTATACTATAATTCTTTGACAGGATTCGATATATAATTGTCGTTAACCGCATTTGGGGACGGTATAACTATCTCTTAAGGTCACATTTCACCGAAGGTATTTATAAAGTGTTTGTTAGGTACATTCTGGTAATTGATTTTATTTGTTACAGACCTTTTCTTTTCTGGTTTACCTTGCATATCTTATATCTTCCTGGTTATCTAACCATAATTACATCCACTTCATTGTAAGTGTGGGTTGTTAAAACACCACTACGTTCGAACTGATTAGTGGCGTTCCTCTTCGGAGTGAAGGAAGACACCTGTATCGTTAGTCGGTATATTATAGCAATTGGTTACATCAAAATTAACGTTTGAGAATCCTTATTTTCTGTAATCAAAGTTTTACTGAATATATTTGTATATAATAACTTTCTGTGTTAACAGAGAGAGTCCAAAAGAAGGGTTCGCAAGAAACACTTGAAAAAGTGCGGAACTCTTAAAAATGTCGTACGGGGGGGTTGACTGCCGTTGGCACTTCCTAAATATTCAGTTGTGTGTTCAATTATGGATAAAAGTGCAGAAATTTAAGTGATGAATTTAGAATCGCTCTTAACGAACCCTAATAATTAATTCCGTACGAGTTATCGATTATAATCAAAGTGCAGTTAATATTTGGCGGCTACATTTCAGTTTTGTTGAATGATTTTGTTTGATCGAAATACAGTTACTATAACTAATAATTATATTTACCGAAGTTAACTTATCGTAAATCAAGTTTTTACGGAATTCCGTTTTAAAATAATTTAAAATCAGTAGTTTTAAAACTAAATAATTCTTAAATGATACATTTAAGTGTGGCGTTACTTCTATTAAAGAAGAATATTTTTAATAAATAATTAATAATTGAACTCATATGGTTGTTCCGGCTATTTTTTTATAAGAAAAGGAGAACTTTATTAAACATCAGTTCTAATGATAGACAGTTGTTGTGAGCTTTAGTTCCTTGGTTCAGATTCAGTAGCGACGTCAGTAAGGTGATTTCCAGATTTCTTCGATTTCATCAAGCTGTCGAGTTTGGTGGTTAGTGTTTGTTCTGATAGGAAAGTCTATATTGCTTCAATTGCTTTGTAAGGTGAAGTCAGATTGAACTATTTGATTAAGGTATTGTGACTTAATGGATTTTATTTTGTTAATATTGATGTAAGTTGAACCAATATTTTTCTGTATTGATTATTTTTAACCATTATTTTCAAGTGTATTAATTCCTGTCGTTAATAATTTTTACGTTGGGTATCGTTTTTATATTTAAAACTATAATGATGTTTTAATTGGAAACTATTTTTTTTATTTTCGTTTATCAATAAATCTATAATTAAAATTAACTAAACTGAATATAATAGGACCATATATTTATGAAAGTCTTGAAATATTTTTATTCAACCTAACTTTGACATAACTGATTATGACTAATATTTGAATTAAATTTAATAGATCTGATTTCTGTTTGCGGGTATCAGGTTATTATCTTTATAAAATTCCTGGACTTTCCTAAACAGATGGCGGTCAACAATATGCATTTTTCTGGTGTCTTTAAACCTATAACCCATTTCCTTTATAATTTGTTAGCTGTGGAAACAATACCTGCGACCTGAATATAAATTTGTAGTGTAGATATCTCAAACCGAGGCAATCTTGAGTTGTACTTAAGTATTAAATATTTTGTGTTGTACAGTTTGCTTTAGATTCTTTGAAGTTAAAATAAAGTTTGTTTCCCTGTCGCCCAACCGCTGGTCTTTGTGTTTTTTGTGTTAAGAAAACGATAGTTTCACTGGCGCCCGCCGCGGGGCCTCTTTGTTGTTTTTCAGTTAGTTCTAATGCACAAACAACAAATGCTGTGTAAGTCTTTGAACTTTACTATTTTACTTTTTGCTTAATTTAACTCTTATTTTTTAATATTATAATGTTATTTTTATTTGTCATTTCTTTTTATTATACTACCACCTATCGTTTCAGCTTTCATCCAATTACATCATGTGTTAAATTTATTTTTCCAAGTTGTACGAGTTTTTTGTGGTCATGTTATAGTCAACGTCGAACACATAGTGCTACAGTTGCAATAATTACATATTCTCAGGATGTACACATGTCGAATTAATTTATAATAGCTCGTTAAATACCTCACCAACTATGCATTAAAGCTCATAGAACATAAATAAAATTATACGACTTTGTTTTGCTTTAGTACCAGTCGCCAAATATAGAGGGGTGTAAAAGTTATTATTTTGGTAAGAAATTAAGACAAAGTGCTCGACGCTACTATAGTCGTGTGTCTTGCTATAATAGCGGGGATTTTGCTAAATGTGGACAGATTGCGCATTATATTTATATTTCACATGTTTTCTTGCAATTTGTACCAATAATGTGACTCACAATAGCCTATAAAGCAAGCAAGAATCCTTCGTAATACAAAAAAGGATAATAAAGTTGGACTGCAGGCGTTTGTAAGTTACTAAAACATGATTTACACTTTAAGTTAAAATGATTTAAGAGAGAAATTCTTGCCTTGCAATAACGTACGATTTTGCGATTTAAAGAAAAATTTTCCGACGTCGAACTGGAAACACCAGTTACTGAAACTTATTTATGTAGGCTTTGAATTAAGTACTAATCTAAAGAGGCATTAAATCGGAATAAATTTAAAATTCGCCCTACTCCTAATCTAGCTAACCCTTTCGGGGGGCGTAATTTAAAAAGTTTAAAATGCATTAACTATACTTCAAGATCAATTCTTCTTTTCAAGAGAAATAAATCACTGGCCCCTTTTCGCATTATACTACGTCCTACCACAAAAACTTGGACAATTGCTGACCGGGCCGTAAGCATTCCATTAGGGGCTGATCCCTGCATGAATCAAGCTCACTAACACTTCCCCGTGGACGCTGGACACATTCCCTCCCATCAGGTATCGTCCAGGGGGCAGTTAGAGTAACTAGGGTATAAATTTCAACTTGAAGAGACCAACATACTTTCTTTTAGTTTCAAATTAGAAAATTATTATTATTATTAACTTTCTAAAGTTGGCAGTGTTTGGCTTAATTGTATAAGGACCCTCAACTCATTTTGTTTAAGGAAATTTGGGAGTTTCAGGAAATTAAGTTTGTTAGAGTAGTCAAGAACAATTCGCTTGTCGGAGACGACATCGATTAACCGCCCGATTAGTGGTCGCTAATCCGGACTTTGCCCGCCTGGAGCCCGGACTTACCCGGACTAATGTGGGCTATTCATTATTCTGCGTTAACTTCAACCCGTATAGCGACACCCTATTGTTTTATAAGTGCTTATTACGAATCCCATCTTTCACTTAAACTACCTAAATATAATTCTTCTTGTAAAAGCATATTTCCGGTTTAAACTACCCCGCAATTTAACACGTGTATACTTGGTATATACTACACAGTATTATACGCTTATTAATATTATAGATGTTAATGTCGGTTTAATTTGCATTTTGGGATTTAAATCTGTTTAAACTAAGTATAAACAGTTAGAGACTACTGGATAAATAATATTCCTTGAATATCATAAATCAGGGTAAATCTATTCTGTGCTCCGTTGATATTTATTATTTGCATGGATGACGTAACAAGCGAACAAATTCGCACAATGAAAACGTTATTATTCAATAGTTTATAAGACTTCTCAGACAATGAGGGCGCAAATGGCAACTTCAATTTAATAAAGGCAATAATAGAAACCTCACCCAGCAAACAACTTGGCAACTTCTAAATTGTAACATTTAGTCAAACAAAGACACCCCTCGAGTGGTATTGTGTATAGATCGTTCACGGTGGCAGAGAACATTCAGACGACGGTTTGTTCGAGTGGCGGCGGGAGGAAACCCTAAGGAGAGGGTGTAAGGATGAGGAAGATAACGGAAACTTATATGACAGGGTTAAGGGTGATGAAAATGATAGCTACAAAAGCTTAGTCTTGTGGTAGCCACCATAATAAAGTGATAGTCACGGTCTATTACAGATTTATCCTTCGAGAAATAAGCTGAATCCTAGAGAGCTAACCTTAATAGGGAATTACATTGGTTGATTTTCTCTTAAATCATATTATAATGAAAAAGAAGTCTTTCTGAAAAGATCCTATTTCTGATTAACACGTAATAATACTAATCAATGACATACGATTTATTATATTTTATCATTGAAAGGCCCACTCCTCTTTCGATGGGTAAACTTATAATTTACAAGAAAATGTTCTTAACATTCCCAAACAGTTAATTGTATGTAGCGAATATAGCTGTTGCTGGTGTTCATATTCATTTATTTATTTCTGGGCGAAGAATCGGGGTGCTGGAGTATCTACGGTACCGACCACTATGACCATTTGGCCGATCCTACTAGAATTTAGTTGAACCTGGGAGAATTTCACCCCCAGTAGGGACTTTAACGAACTAAAAATCAAATTGACAGGGGATCTTTGGTTTTACTTCCTACCTGAGAAGGCATGTTTTTCAAATTTTTCTCCTTTACGAAAAATTATCACCTCAGCCGGGGATCGAACCTGCGACCCCTGGATTATGGAGTAATAGCAGATTACTTACCGAGGCGGGAAGTAGAACATTACGCGGAGAGCAATGCTGCTGCCCGAGGCGCGAAGCGCCAAGGGCAGCAATTGCTCGACGCGTAATGTCTTCCCGCCGAGGTATGTATACTATTTTATTCAAAATCGTACATAATTATGTTCTTACATTGATACCTTATACTTGATATATGTAGGATACAACACCAGCGTTTTTATTCAGGTGGCGATAAAATGACAATTGCTGCAACAATTGTCAAAGTGAATTCGTGTCACTACTAAACCAAATTTAATTACATTGCTCCTAATTGCAATTTACACGATTTAAAATGCTTGATAGTGAAACTGATGTAAGTTGCACACCACCGGAATAGCGAGAAGTTGCTAAAACAGTGACTGACTGTTACCTGCTAAAAGTAAAGATAGATACGAAAACTTCTGCCATCTGTTGAGAATATTTAGAACGAGCAAAAGGTAAGTAATGGATATTACTAACCAAGAGAACTTATTATTGACTCTGATGTATAATAAACTACTTTCTAACTTTTTAAACGTCAGTAATGAATACATTATGTATCGATTGTGAATAAACATAATTATACAGTGTTATTAAATTAAGTTGCAATATGTGCATTTCCCTATGTTGCATTTTAAATTAATCATGTCAAAGCATTATGTGCACATAGGCAACCAAATATACAGCACGGTATTTTTATCATTTTATTAAATCTAAAATGCCGGTAAAATCGAACAAATTAATTACTTAGTAGCTGTTAAATCAATTATTTAGTATTAAATTATTTAGTAGGTGTTAAAATGTACACTAAAGAAGAAAAGGTGCAAATGTGTCTGTGGTACCAAAACCACAATAGCTTACAAATCGTTTGTGATTTATTTGCTACTGAATTTCCAACTCGCCCTATCTCACATCCTTCTACAATTTTGCGGACATTTATTAAATTAAAAAATGAATGGTGTATTGCTAATCGTAAGCGAGCAAGAACTGTATTAACAGAGGAGATGAGACTGAATATTTTAGTTTACACGGAAAAGAAAGCTTTTAGTTCATTAAGTTACGTTGCTTCAATTATTAAAAAATCTTAGAAATCTTAGCCTCCAGTGTTCGAAATGCTCAAGAGTTAAAAATACAAAATCATCAGCAATTATTTGAAATTTACAAAATTAATAGGACAGATTTTTGCAAAAAAATCTTAAATTTATTAAATACAGATGAACAGTTACTACACAAGATTTGTTTCACCCATGAAGCTACCTTTTCTCTAAATGTAAAAGCAAATTCACAAAATTACAGGTACACTTTATAATTCTACAGTTCTACTAACTTCAGCGTAACCTATTATCACTTATTACAGATATTGGGCACAAAGAAATTTACACATACAAAATTGGACTCATACACAGTATAGGGTGAAAGTAAACCTCTGCTTGGGTATAATCAATAATATAAATATTAAAATAATATCAATAATATAATCGTAATTCAATAGTTCCTCAAATCCACCAACTTGCCATTGAAAATCCCTGGTACCAACACCTGGTTCCCACCTCACTCGACGGTGGAAGTCAGAAACTTTCTTAATGAATTCTTAATTTGCCTGAGCAGTGGATTCGAAGAAATGGGCCAATACTCTGGCCAGCCAGGTCCCCTGATTAGCTCTAAATGATATTTTCATATGGGGTTACCTCAAATCAAAAGTTCATACCCATACAAAACCCAAACGAATTAAAAGAAAGAGTTGTTGCAGAATGTGATAAGCTCAAACAGACTTCCTTCAAGGTTCAGGATTTTTATCATAGACTAGGTTACTGTTTGGAACAAGAGGGTGGGTATTTTGAAAAATATCTAAAATAAAGTGGTAATTAGTTTTTCAAATAAATATTTCTATTTATCTGTTGTTTAAAGTTAGGTTGGTTGTTAAAAGTATGCATTCTTCTCTCGAACAGACGTGGTTTGTTATCAAAATACACCCCTGCATTTTTTATTTTACAATAAATGTTACTTTAATTTACTTTTGTATTTCTAATAAACTCGGTGTTAATTATTACCCTAATGAATGTCAAATGGAAAAGTCAAACGGCTAGCACATTATAAGCGTTTATGTATTGCTGGTTGCATAAACATACAATCAACGCAATGGTTTGATATGATTATTTTAAAATGCAATATGGAGCATGTGGCATTTTAATTTAATAGCACTGTATACAAATCGCTAATTCACGTGGTTTATATTTTTAAATTATGAAAACGTGCATTAAGAATCCGGTTATAAAAGCAATCCTTCATTGCTGTCTAGTACATTATTACTTAAAGTAATACTAAATTATTAATTGTAAGAGATATGATGATTGTAAACAGTGTTGCAATCTCATTTTGTTTAAGCAGCTCGTGGTACCAATTGGTGTTTATCTCTTAATTAATTAGGGTCATGGCCACTTAGCCCCTAGATGTAGGCAACCCATTCATCAAAAGTACAAATTTAGAATTTATTGCTGTTGCCGCAGTTTTTTTTATTTCTGCTTGTTATCACCTGGGTGATAAAGAGGGAATTCATTTTGTCTTCCGACAAGAAAAAAACGGATTTTCTTTCCTGTCAATTGCTTTTTGAGAAGAAGTGTTAGAGTCTTGTGCACCATCTTTTTTAAGTGAAATTGATTTTCATCCCTGCGCTGGAGCAGGATTACAAGAGTGGAGGGAGGCTTTAACATCCTTGACGTTGTGAACTTGTGAGGGCTGGTTGTAGCGGAAAGATACAAGTCACAGGATACGCTGATAGCGGATTTTATTTTTCTCAGAGCATATTGCCTCTGTTTCAAGCCATCCCATCTTGGGTAAGTGGTCACATTCCTCAGAATCTCTTCCATTGTTCATCGGCGTTATTTTAGCTTGTTCCTGGTAGCTGATTGCTCCCATCAACCGATGCGACTCAAGGTTTAGTGAGGTTGTAGTAGGACCATCTCTGCCCAGAAGTCGTAGAAGTTAAGGAGCACTCCAAAACCAACCGCAGGAGTTACCTACCTCGGTAAACTGTCACCAACATGGGAACGTACCTAAGGCAGAACTGAACCAGATCAACTCCGGCTAGAGGTTACATAGAAAGTTCGGTTCGTTGGTTCCAAGTGGTTTCACGCTACGAGGGAACTTTATTTTGTTTTGTCTTGTTTCCTAGTGTTCATGCTAGTTAAGTTATATGTTGATGAGTTAAGTTATAGTAACCTCACCTGTCATTCTGGTATATGTGTTAACTGGTAATGCTTTAATCTACGGGGCTTGACGCAGTAGTCAAATAATTAAAGTTTGTTCAATAGTAACTTGAAGAGAAACAACGACAGTTGCAAGTTAAGCTAAATATTCAAATTTACCTGACTTCCTTTGGTGTGCTACACTTACAAGAGTGCAAGGGCACAAGGCCTTATTCCCTTGCGAGAGGATCTAGTCAATAGTATTTCTAGGGCTTCCTGACACGAATTCTAAAGGCCCTCTTGCTTGCGCCGGTTATTGTTCCCCCTATACCGAATTAGAAGTTCGGGTTATAAATAATAACCTATACGCCATTTACTAGACACTAGATACCATTAGTGACTAGGTGTTCCACCAGTTACCATATCTTGAGATACATGGTAAAGGTTATTATGTTTGTTATGTATGTATACATGTTTATATAAATGTTAATTAAACTGCGATTCTGTGTCGAAGCTATTTATTCTTTTATTGGTTCATCCCGCTTTAGAAATCCAAGGTTTAAGGTAGCTGCTTTTGTGTGGGCTACAACAGCAGACATTCTTTAACTGATTTTTTTTAATTAGAAAATAACATTTACGTATTTTGAAAGAGCAGAATGAAAGAAGTTGATTAGTATAATGACCAACTACGATCTTGCAATATCTAAAAATGAAATGCTATTTAATGAATTTGACTCGTTACAAACAAATATCAAATGTGCTTCCCGAAGTGCGGAGAGCAGGTTTATCAAAAGAGAGGACTTTGTAAATAACTTTCATTCAAGAGCGCAACTTTTAATGAATAATATTACCGAGCAAATGCGGAAAGGTGTGAATCCGGCTCGAAGGACCATATGTTATACAGTGGACTGCATTTTATTTAATTTTGGTTTTATATTTTTTCTGTTCTTATTCGACACTTGGAAAAATCGTTTTTATTAGACTGCTAACAAATACATTGCAAATTGAATTGACATCAAATTACAATCTCTTAATCACCGACTTCTTAATTTTAATACACAATAAATCTAATATGGCAGTTTCTCAATTCAAGATTATTTATTGGTTGATTCTGCCTTATTACTATTTTTGCAAACATTATTTTACAAAAATACTGACTACCAAACCATGTTTGTAGTTAATTCTCTTGAAATGTGATTGTGAATTTCATTTAATTTCAAAATTTTCTTCATCTAGGATTTTTCGTGTGTGAAAGCTATGCTATTTCCCAGTACATTTAGTTAGTTTATAGTTTCACGAAAGTGAGTTTCGTTGGGGTGTAACTTGTTCAGGTATTTACTAAGCTACAAATTACTAAGGCTTATATCAATCCATTCCTTACTTGTGTAAAAAATCTATTGCTTCCCAAATTCATGAGTCGAAACTGTTACTATTTTAGATAGGACCTCATTTGACTATACTAAAGCCGTAGACCAATTATTTACTGTGAGAACATTTTGATTAACTGTAGAAATTTCTTTAGACTTAAGTATGTCTGAATTTCTCTGTCTTTTCGTTGTAAACAACGAGCCCGAAAATCAAGAAAACAAAATCTTCATTCAGTTCAAGGTGTTCATGTAGAGTGGTTACGAACGGAATTTATTAAGACCAGGAGAAAGCAAGAAAGCACCTCTTGGTTTCTACTACGGATATTACTTTTTTATCCACTGCAATGGTTTTCTTTTCTTTTAGGTTATGGCTTTCTTTCACATTTTAGGTCATGTGATTAACAAACAAAAACGGCTGCTTACATTTTCTTGTGATACCATGCAATTAAGTATGTACATTATCGCACGATTTATTAATGCTACCATTTCTGCAGAAAACGTATTCATAAACGCCACTGACCTTTTTTGTTTTATCTAAAAATACGATGCAGCTTTTTTTATCAGTTATTTATGATATTGTTTATAATTTATTATTAAAAATAGACAATAAATATATCATTTGATTTCTGGTTGCGTACGAACTGATAACTTATTGGATATGATTTCTTGATTAATTTATCGATTTTCTATAGTAGTTCTATGTGTAGATATACCGGGTGATTTTTTAAATTTCTGATCTAGAAAGCCATGACATAATTTTAAAACAAAAGATGCGGAAAACGTAGGGCGTAGTTTGAATCGTTCGATTTGTCACAACTGTCAGATTTCAAAAATGTTGACATAAACATAACCTACTCCAGTGTTGTTCTCGCTTTTGCCGTCTTTTGTGCTTCACTGTTTCCTCGTGTTTTGAATTCCGTTTCGCCAGTTATTATCTCGGTTATTATCAAAAATCAGTCTTTTTCAAGACTAACCTTTCGTTTGTGATTGAACGCTTAGTTTTCAACGTTATTTTGGAGTGTTTTTCATCACAACAAAATGGTGTTCACACAGGAACAAAAAACATTTATTTTGTTGTAAATTTTGAATAAATATTGTGTTAACAATGTAAATTGTTATAATTGTGAATAAATCTTGCTATTTCTTAAATCCAAGGAATAAAAATTGAAGCGAGTTGTAACCATAACCTAAACTTCTCAAGTCAATAATCACATCGAAATTGCACTTAAACTCGCAATAAAATGCACACTTTGGTAAAAGCATGTTTCGCAAATGATCACTGTTTAAATATTTATCAATTTGTTTAATAAATGTAAAAGTAAGTAGTCAATTTGTCACATAAATGACATTTGGAATAGCAGTGTGATCAACGCTACGCCCTACGTTTCGGTGACCTTCGATACGGCGTAAAAATCACGACTTACTAGATCAGAAATTTAAAAAATCACCCGGTATAAATAAAACTTAACTATCTGTTTCTTTTGTCAACTATTGTGCTTTATCTCTATTTCACTTATGTACAGTTGGATGGAGGTTGTTGGCTTTGACTGTTAACTGTGCCCTAATTAATATTATTCAGGTTATTCTTTTAATACGCCTGTTAACGCCGCGACCTAGCCGGTTAAGAAGTTGTTTTTTTTATTTCATGCCTACAATACGGGGGAAACCAACATCTAAGGTCATCTATCCCCCATCTAACATGCAACACAAATACACACATCCATAGTTGAGTTGACGGAACTTTCCAATTACAAAAATCCCGCCGCCCCAAGTGGGATTCGAGTCAACGACCCTTGGAACACGAGTGATGCACTGACACCACTCGTCCACCGCCGGCACTAAGAAGTTGTTGATGTTATAGACAAGCAGTTTTCTTTTACCGAAAGTTTTATAGTTTTCAAGGCAATATTCATTTCGCGATTTCCATCCCAGCTCGACAAATGCAAGGAAATGAAAGTCAGCCTTTAGCCTATACCTTTATAAATGTAGTTTCCAGATGACATTAAATGTGAAATATAAATAAACACGTGAAATATAAATAAGAGGAAATAAAGAGAATACACTTACCACAACATGACCTAAGGATATTCAAAGTCTCTACGGAAAAATTAAAGTAGTACTACAACATCTTGTAGAGATTCCATAAAATTGATACACTCCATAATAGTGATTTCTTGGCTTACAAAAGAATTAATTTAAATTAATAACAGATCTAATTTTCGTTTGAACTTCCTTGAAAAAAATACTAATTAACGATACAGAAAATCAGTCATAAATCAACTGAAAGTAAGAAATGTAAATTTCGAAAGCTAGAGGGACTCTATTAAGACGAGTTAAACCCCACTTTAAATATGCCACATCACGGTTTGTGAGCCCACATGAATATAATTTAAAAGTAAGCCGAACATAAAATATCTTGATAAAAAATCTATTTTAAGTAGTATCTAACAAATTGGATAATAAGCGAACTATAAATACAAGTCTGTAATAATATAACCATAAAGGCTATTAAAATAATAAATCTCTGGTTTGGCAGTTTCGCGCCAACATTGATCAGACTAATGCCTGAATTCCATCAATTAGAAGGCAGCATGTTGGTCACGAGACCCGCGCTTGATAGAAAGAGGCTTCTTTCGCGCCCCTTCTTGCGCAGACTTGGCGAAGTGAACACATAAATTTAATGCACTGTTTAACTTTTCAATTTCTTTGTGAAAATTCCTTTTTGCTCGGACAATTATGGTGTAGTTAGTGCACAGATTAGTTTTGTTAAACGCTGAAAGTATTATTTCCCATTTGGAAGTTTTGGAATATAACAAAATCAGATATTTCTTTGTGAGGAGCATTGATGTATCGGCTACCATCTTGAATATCTCCTTTGAACCTGAAAGGTAACATTCTTTTTAATTAAAGTTTCTTCTTGTCTTGTTGACGTGATTACTATTTATAGGGAAAGTCGATTTTTTTAATTCAACTTGTCGTTTAAGTCTAGTGTCTAATTTGGATGATAATTTAGTTTGATACTTGACCTTCATCGTTGAGATTGCTGTTGAGCTTTACCCTAACTCGTTTGGCGATAATAACGAACGCACCTTCGTTTCTGTTATTTATTAAGAAGATTTGTTATTCCTCTTAATTTGGAAATTCTAAAGCTGCAATTGAATGTAAATCATTAAACAATGGCCTTGTCGTCCGCAATATTTTGAGTTCCTACTCATAACTTGAAGCTTTCTCCAAAATGTTCCTAACAACCTTGTGATCATCTACAACGAGTTATCGAAGATTTAAGAGTAAATTATTAGAATTATGTGTTAGAATGTTCATAAAGTTAGTTTAATGAATATCCATATCCATGATATGATAAGAAATCAATTCTGAAGATTCTTATTTTAAAGATTCAAGATTCTGAATTTAATTTCTCAAGTAACTAATATACTTAATAATAATCAAAATAAGAATTTCTAAATATTTTAAATTTAGTAACATCATTATTATTAACTATAATAAAAAATTATTTAAATAACAACTGAAAGCTTTCCAGTTCATTATTTATCCAATGATTGAATAACGATTTTTATGTGAATAAATAAATAAATGATATTATTTGTGTTACTTATTGTCTAATTTTTATAGACAAAGAAGAAGTCGGAGATAGAGAGAACTCCGTATTGTGGAGTATTACTGGTAATATTTTATTGGTTTAAATCAATCATGCTGGCGCCCTTCTCTATAGCTCTATGAATTTAGTGATGCTAAAATTAAGGAGTGAATGCTCCAATCCACTCCTTAATTTTAAAAGAGATAATTCTCATTCACTGTGTTTAAGCTAAGCCGAGGCATAAACAAGTTGTATAACGTAAGTATTATCGTCTATTGAAATTTTATAATTAGAAATTGGCGGCACATCCCGGGACCATCGTTTTTAAAAGTAACTAAAAGTAACTTTTAGTGTTACAAATTGGCGACCAACAAAAGGGTCCTTTTGTTTTATTGTTTAGTAGAAGTTTTGTATTCCTACATCTTAACATTAAGTCCTTATAATATTGAAATGCATATTGGAGAAAACCAGAAAAAAAAATTAAGGGACTGTAATAGTTTTGTTTCCTTATCATAAGAATTTCGAAATAGAGAGTTTTGGTCTTGAGAAGAAAAGTTGAACAGCAAAGGCAAGCTGAAATGGAAGAACAATAAACAAATTGTCTAAAATTGCTAACTCTTGTGGCATTAATGAAGATTTAGTATTAAAAAAAAATACGTTACCCATAAAAGTAATTTGTATAGCACTATAAATTTCGTTAAAAAAAATTTTAACCATAATTTCCTCAATAAGGTCACTGAAAGAATAATAAGAGTAGAATTGTCTATTTTTCTAGTATTACTTGTTAAATATTTATCAGTAACAATTGAACTGTAAATATTTGTACTTAATCTGAATAAATATTCATATTTAAAATTCATTAAAATTTATTTCAAAATGTTGTCGTTTAACAATATTCTCTTTTGCTGTGGGCAAAAATTAATAAACTGTTCATGAATAATAATTTATTAAAGAGTATACCTATAATTTTTCAACTGACAATGTACGTATGTCCCTGTATGTACTCCTGTGTATTGTGTGAAAAGTTTTTAAGAAAATCTGCATTTTTAGCATAGTAATAATAGAAAATTAGAACTAATAGAGTCGTGAAAGCGATAACGAAAGAAGAACTTGGTGTTTTGAGACAGAAATGACTATTTCCCAGCCTGAAATCAACGTACCAACATACATATAATAAAAGAACCTTAAGTCCGATTTTATATTGTTGTTCATCTGTAATAACAGAGCAAGTTATAATATATGATGTAATACAACGTTTATGTTTGGAAACCCTGGTTGAACTGTCTGCCCTGTTCCGCCTATGCCCATAAGAACACATTGTTCCAACTAGAAACGCTGCATACATCCTTGATTGATGAAGCGCTAAGAGGGTTTCATATAAAAGGACCCATTCCCAAAAGGTGCACTTCCAAAAATCCAATTACTAAGAATTTAATCTCAATGGATCCAGTCCCAAAGGATCCAATGGCACAAAGGATCAAATGGCCAAAAAGGTTCAATTCTGGAAAAATTTATTGCTGGAGTAGGAAGCTGCACTTCTTTTAAGACGCAACTTTTAACACTCAGTGGAGGTAATTTTATCTACTTTTTACTCCCTTGGTTATGAGGGTAGAGCTGCTTTACCTTTATCTTAAGCAATGGTAATATAAGTTACCGAAGCTACTGTAACGCATACACGGAAGGTTATTTGATCTCATGGCACTGCAATTTCAGTATACTATAAATACTGCAACTTGACCTATGCCTTCGAGAACTGTATTGGATTTATAGTACTGTCATCCAGAGAATGTTGAATTAATTATTATATTAGTGATTGCGTTAATCTGACTAACCTTATAAACCACGCAGGAAGGAAAAGGCAGGATATACGCACTTCGAAAATAACCGAAGATGCAGTCTGTCGATGAAAGCTCCAAATGTACAAAAGCTAATGCTTAAATTTATAAAACTAGAAAAATATTATTATGTATTATATATTATTATGTACATCATTTTTTTGTTCTTTATTTTTAATTGGGAAAGCCCCACATTTGGGCTGGCAATTTGTTATGTTATTTATTTGGGGTTAAATGAAAATTTAAAATTTTGGGAAAACCCCCACATTATGGGGACAAATAATGCTGTAATAAACTGGGGTGATACTCGTTTATTTCAGGGAAGATATAAACCTTTTAGAAAATTGATAAATTTTAAAATTTATAATTTTAATTCAACATTAAGTTTAAAATGATTTAATTGTATCAATAGCACATAAAACAGACATCTGGCAAAAGTACAGTGAAAACATACACAACACATAAAGCACTTACCTTTACCATTAAAGAAAAATGCACCGGCAAATAAGTAAAGTTGGAAAATAATTTCCCTACATAAATGAAACTTTTAGGCGGGTCGCTTCAATAGGGCACTAACTAATTTAGATCTTATATTAAAGTGAATAATTCAAAATTTTGGCGCCTTATAAAATTACCGACTTGAATTATTAGTAATCTGTAAAAATTCTGTTTCCATATGATTCAGAATAAAAATGGTCGAAATGTTACAAAATTCCATCTCTCTTCATAAACAAATCTTGTATTGTTAATTAAAATTGAGTTAATCAACAGTAACTGCATGTCATACATAAGGTAATTCTATTTAGATTTATTGAATAATGAATTATCGATTCCCATTCCAATGGTCATTATTAAACTATTTAAAAAAAAATTTCTTTCCACAAAAGAAAATTCAAACACTAAATAACTTCACGGCATTGTTTAATTATTTAAATTAGCTTGTTTATTATTAATTACACTACTTAATTTATTTAACTACTATTTAAAAAAAATTATAATTCTTAGCATTTTTACATAACAATAAAACATAACCTTAAATTCTTGACAGGAGGTTGACTTTGACGTTTCTTAACACAACATAACCTCAAAATTTCCTAAATTTTGCTCTGCATGTAAACGCGTGTTTTGCACACATGAATTCTTTCGAGAGATTGTCACCAGAATTTCGAGCTGTGTTTATACGTTTCGCAAAACAAAAGAATAACTAGTTACTTTTCTAGTGGATTGCACTAAATTAATAATTATTTTTAGTGGGAATCAATTGAATTAAATTGTTACTAAAGATACATAAACATATTGTTATTTAAAATTAAACTAATTGTTTAAAGAAATGATATAAACGGATAGTGGAAAATCCCCTCTTTTTAATGATATAAAAAACTCATACTGAAATGTAAACATAAGCTTAGGATTGAATGGCAACTAACTTGATTTTCCACTATACAGAAACATTATTGAAATTAGAAATAAATGTTTTCAAACGCTTTGTTACTTCGTTTTCTGGTTATAAACTTTACCCTTATATCTTATAGAACAATAATTACATAGATTTTGATACCCAACTCCTAACTAATAGCTAATTTACATATTTTCAGAATGCTGTATGGTTACTCGCTGCAATCTTTGTATTTCAAATGCCCAGATCTTCTACAATAAATGATCCCTATATTGGCATTTATGTCTCAATTGTACTCAAGAACTTACTTGACAAAATCACAGTAAAATAATTAAGTTCAAAGACTTCTCAACGTTGAAAACTACAAATTTAACATGAAACTATCCCAAATCATTGGGTCTGAAATTTTTCTTTAATTTTTCCACAATAAAAATAGTAGATAAAGTAATAAATAGCGGTATACATCTTCACAACCATACCCTTTATCGGTTTTAGGTGAAAACAAACCTTGAAATGGCTTTAATACCTAATTATGTGCAAATTTTAAGTAACGATAGAAAATCGTTAACCAACCAAGCAAAATTACTAAAATTAAGAGAAAAATTACTTTGAAATTTATCCTTTCTCTATTTAGTGTGCTATAGAGTGTTTCTTAATCATAATTGAAACATATTTATTGAAGTTTTTAAAATGAAATTTAATAGAATTCCATTTGCGTAAAAGTTATGCAACCCATAAAGCATGGATGTAAATGTAGTTGCTTAAATTTTCTGATGGAATGTTAAAAACATGACAATATACGAGTTGAGTTTTTGGCTTGTGTTATGTACGGTCAAAGATTCTACTTGTAGTTTTTTGTAGTCAATTGCTCACTATTTTATTTTATTCTGAATAATAGAATCTGGCCTCAATAACAAGAACATATTTTAGAAGTTATTTTAACAGCAGTTTTTAATTGCAAAATGGGTACAATCACTGGTCCTTATATTTAAAAAACATCTCCAACCAAACTCTTTTTAATGCCCAAAATGAAATGCTGTAATGTATTTAGGCATTTGCATAAAAAGTCACCTTTGAGGATATACACCACGACCTGACCTGAAAAATGCTAAATACCACTAAATCTGTAAGTTTTAGCAAAAAAGTGATGAAACTTAAAGGCAACATAATTTCCTATAAAATGAGTTAAGAAACAGGTTTCTAAGGCGTATGGTTTCTATTTTATGGAGGAACAACTTTGATAGCAAATTTTTCTAAACTTTCACCTCAGTGAGGCACGGGTTAACGTTATCAAGTTGAGCTGAAACTTTGCCAATCATATTTTCTAGCCAATTAGCAACTTCAAGGGGGGTTTCCTGGTAAAAATTCGAACATTCATTTCTTGTCACCACACTAGTGTCCCCGCATGGTGAGGTTAATTCTGTAGTATCAAATATTCAAATTTCTCGGTATATTTTGATTTCTTCTTTATGATTTGCTGCTTCAAAACAGGTTTGACTAGCCGAGGTACAAACCGTGTCGTTAATACAGGTCCCATACTTAATCGCATAAAGAGAAATAGCGATAGTTTGTGAGGTCACATCCTTAAACGTTACAATATTATCCAATTCTTTATTTTTAAATTGCTTTTCAACACATTACCCATCAATGAGCAGATTAACTGCAAATAGAAAATTATTAACGAGAAGTTTCTGAGGAAAATTGAGCAATATCCAAACATTTTGAGGATATTTATGAGTTTTTTGGTATTCTCATAAGTAGGTAATGGGTCAGTTTAGCAAGACGTTTTTAGTGACTTTTTTTGTTTACGGTTGGTACCCCTGGGGGAAAATCTAGTTACTTTTTTATGGTGGTTAAGTACGGAACCTGTATTACCGGCATTCTGTATTATCGGCATTTGGTTCGTCACTCTGCTAAATGGCAACGCTGTTGCTAGGGGAAAACAGATGGTGCCAGTGTCGTTTCATGTCAAATCTGGGGACTTTTTACGTCGATCTCTCTCTAATCTAGGGACTTTTATGATGATCTCTCTCTAATCTAGGGACATTTCAAGATTCTATATTACAGGTGTTGGTTCAGGATTCTGCTAAATTGCTAGGGGCTAATAGAGGCTAGTAGCTCTTGAAGGGTTCGAGACTCTGCTATGCATGTAATGTTGCTTAACAGGTTCGGGTCTTTGCTAAATCGGGCTGTTGCGACTGGTGACACCGGTCTCTTTCGATCTAGGACGTATCTCTGTGGAACCTAGGGACTTTTATGCATGTTTCTGTCTAGTGGCTTTTTGGTAGGTCTCTGTCTAGCAACTTAGATGACTATCTTTAGCGGACATAGAAGCTTCTACGGTAGCTCTGCTGCCTGCTCTGCTCTGCAGATGCTATATGGGATTTGTTAAATGTTTTGGAACTATGTATTTGTCTTAATACACATTTAAATAAATGTGTATTAAAGTAATCAAATAAATGAACAATAGTTACTTAAACCTGATAGAGATTTGTATGAGATTTGTCGAAACTGTCGTCAAACTTACGTTTTTCTGACCTAGGCCTGTAGATCTTTGTTCCATTTTTGGTAATGACCTGGTGGTGTTTTGTACGGCGTATATTCAAAGAGGCAATGTATAGAGGCTCAACAGGCTCTTTGGATGTAACCATCTGCCTCATACTGTGGCAGTTGATGAGCTTCAGTACATCATAGTTCAGTCTAATACCTTTTACTTTACTCACAGTGAAGTAAGTGTGATACTTGGAACTGAATATAATGAAAATGTAGTTCTTAGGACCTCCAGAGGTAAATGTTACTATATAGCTGCCAGGACCGTAGTCTTCTAGCTTATCAGTCATTTCTCCCAAGCTGGAACCCGTTGGTACATCCCATTCCCCTTTCTGCTAATGTAAATGATAGAATCCGTATCGTAATATAACACCCTATCTCCAAGACGTTCCAGATAGCTGTATAATTTAAGACGGGCCTGCTACATTGACTATCGACGAAAGGTCTGCAGTGTTGTCTTTGTATTGCCAACCAACTATCAGAGTATCTTCATTAACAGCTTCGATGTGGTTAACTTCTATAGCCGGGTTTGATAGAAGCTCCTCTAACTTATAAGGTTGACGAATTATAGTTGTTTTAGGCTGATTCTCACGCTGGCCAAATTTGCCTGAAAACATGTATTCAATAATTAATATAAATTAATGAATTAGTTATGATAAACTTACCCCAAAACGAATTTAACATTAGTTTAGCCAAAGCTCTCAATCCGGGGTTCTTTAGTATTTCCGAGAAGTCCATGCGTATACCTTCCTTCCCTAAAAATCCCTCGATATATGCATTCTTCTTCTCTGCATCGGACAAGCAATCCTCGGGCCAGCCTGATGCCTGCTGTTTCATTTTGATAAACTTGTTCATCATTTCGGTAAATAATCCCCAATCTTCTTCATAGAGGTATACTGCTCTATGTTGTATTGCAAAACTTCGTAAACTTCTAGCATGACATACCCCATCTCCAAGGCTTTTTGTACTTCGTCTATTACCCAAGTACCCGTCAACGATCGTTAACCTTCCGTATGATTACATTCGTTCTGGTTAAGCTCTGAACCGCAGGTTCTGCATAACACAAACATTAGCTTGTTGTTCATTCTGAGTGGTAGTACCGGGTGGTACAGCTGTTGCGGCGGCAACACTTTACATTTGATGAGACCGTCTGTATGTTCTAAATCAAGTTTTTTGCAAGCATCGCCCACGTAAACCTTAGGATGTCCAATAGGAAACTTGCCATACTTACACACCCAAGGATATAGCGAACAAACATCAACATACTTTATTTTTTCTCCAGGCCCGACTTGATAATATGTTTTGCAATTACCAGTTCGACCGCCAAAAAAAGCATCACGAGGGTTCAGAGGTGTCGATGCCAATAGAGGGCTGTTTTCAAGTTCTTATTTTAGGTCTTTGTTTCGTTGCAGCATTTCCCTAAATTTACATTCCCACATTTCGATGACGTTATAGCCTCGCTGTCTCAGTCTTTCGATTTTGTTGATCGTTCTTTGTAAACGATTGTTCAATGTATCCGAGGGATCTTCATGCACAGGTTCATCTCGCCTTACGGATAGACATGTGTGCCCGTGATACTAACACCCGTGAAATTCAAATACTTGTCGTGTTTCTTCACAGTAACCATCAACCTTGACGCCATCTACTATAGTCTCTCGCTGCTTGACTGAATGTTTAATGTTGATACCTCTTTGAGTCTCTTCATAGATTAACCAGAGAGTGGCTATTTTTGAGTGAATGTCAACATTTCTGTAACCATTACGAGGTATAATACCGATTGTTTGGGGCTGCAGGAAGTTCCGGCGATAAACCAAGTTACAGGTTGAGGCTATGGTTACTGCTTCAGTGAACGGACATACATTGCAATCTTCTAAAAAGAGCTTCTTAAATTTAAGACACGCCTTTGTCAAAATATCGACGTCACTGATGCAGTAACCCACTAGGTCTCTTTGCATTTGAAAGTTGTCACCATTGTGTTCCTTATGCCATTCCATCAGTTTGAGACGCGTATCGTTCATGTAGTCGGGGTCGTAGTATTTTAGGTCTGGCAGAGGTCCGTCAAAATTAGCATTGGCCTGAGTGTTAAAAAGATGCGGAAAATAGCCTTTCTTTAGCTCTGGACCTAGATCGAAGGCTTTTGGAAGTGCGGATAATGCCATGGGAAAGTAGTTGATACTATCGATAAACTTAACGTTATCGATACCCATCGTGATAATGCTGCTGCCTCTCATAATTAATTAGACCTTGAAATCGGTGAGCCAACACAACAATCTTCTTAAAAGCCTTCTTGATTTCCAATATGTAGCTTAGGAAGGTTTGTATGGGATTTATTTTTATAACCTGTTGTCTCAGACAACATTTTGCGCATATCGCAACTGTATTATCCTCATTAATAAAACTATTACATCTTCGCTGGAAAACACACAGGTTGGGTACATGAATCTTCTCTCCATCGGGGCTTCGTTGATCTTGCCTTGACTCAAGATCATAAAATATAAAGAGACTGCCTTCCGAAGATGGTTCTCTATAATCGGGCTTAATATAACAATAATGCCCTGCAGGTTGATGTTTTCCGCACATCTTACAATATATTTCATCACAAATATGAGATCTTTCGGCCTTTATTGTCTTCAGACACTCGGGGCATTGTTTTACATGTTGGCATACGGTTTTCATACCATATGAACCGATAGTTTTATGCTTGTTATAGCAGTCTGGGCCTCTAAATTTGCGATGACAATCTTCGCACGTTATTCCTGCCTAGTTTTCTCACATGGAGGGGTCTGCTGGCAACATGGGCATGATCCAGCACATCTGTGATCGTTCTTGTTATTGTATGGAATGTGACAAGATTCGCAGTAATATATACATGCAAATGCTGATTTCAAGTTGCTAATCACGTTGTAGTGGTTGTTATGGTGAAGCAGATTGATTTTCGCTGGAGCATCAGGACCTTCAAATAACACGGTTCACCCTTTAGACCCATAGGCATAAACGGTTATTTTGAAGTCGTTCATATGAGTCTGGAACCGCATCAGTTCTTCAACACCAGCGCCTTCCTCAGGAATCTGAATACCAATTTCTTGCAGCAGTTTGTTTGTCTCGATATCTTGCATCTTTGCACGGTTTTCTCTGATTTGTTTGACGAGAGGATCCTTGAGAGCATAAGCTCTGGCCACAACGAGGGCTCGGGGAAGGCATAGATTGTCTTTATTGTTGATGACTGCTATACCCTTTCGTTTAGTACATTCTTCTTCATAGCTGTTGTATGTCCTAGCTCGTCCAGAACCTCTATACGATTTCACCTGGGTCATTGTCATTCGAAAGGTGTCTGAATGAAAACCTTCAGAATTGCTCTGGTATATTTTCCGCAATAAGTCCCATATATCTTCGAATGTTACGTCTCTAGCCTTTTTGAAAGATATATACGCATCTCCCTTGCCGAAGCATTCTGAACCAAACGTGAAACCAATCTTATCTTCAGAGTCGATGTCCTGGCATATATGCGCTACGATATCTTTGATTCCGTTCTTCACCCACGCTTCTGGATCGGTAACGTCTTGAGGAATCTTTAGTTTGAAGCAGACACTACGCCGTTGGAAATTATATTTTTGCTACTTTTAGTGAGTTCATTAACTATCTGGGATGCCATTTTAAATGGTTATTTTAAAAAAAATCAGGGTTAAGCTGCTTCGATATTATGATAACTGATAAAGAACGTAGCAACCGATGTTGTCAACACGAAGGTTGTATTAACAATGAGCTAGCGGGATGTTGATGTCTCTTATATACCCTCTACAGGTGTCACCGAGAAGACGATGCAAAGATGCGCCAATAATTTTAAGAATTTGGGGTAGTTTCCCTAGGAACCTGCGAAAAAAAATATTGAAGATTATAGTATGCAAGATAGTTAAAGAAATGATGCTTTCTAGCTAGACAATAAAGGTTTGCTGAGATTATATACCTTATAAGTTACTTCTATTAACAAGTTATGAACTATCAAATACTATTAGAAGACTGATACTATTAGCCAAAACTGTCTGAACAACTACATTTACTATCAGCCAGTATGAAGTATGAATACGAAGGCGTATAAATACACATATAAACAGACATTAATCAATACAAATCATTTAAAACGATGACAGATAAACACATACGTTTGCCTACTATAAATATATTCAAACTACTCATACATACTATAAACATGAGGAGCAGGACTATGAATCCATATAAACACATAAAAACGTAGACATAGTAATCCATATGAACACATATAAATACATACATATAAACACGTAAGTACACATACTATAAAATAGAGGGTATATAAGAGACATCAACATCCCGCTAGCTCATTGTTAATACAACCTTCGTGTTGACAACATCGGTTACTACGTTCATTATCAGGTATCATAATATCGAAGCAGCTTAACCCTAATTTTTTTTAAAATAACCATTTAAAATGGCATTCCAGATAGTTAATGAACTCACTAAAAGTAGCAAAAAAATGTAATTTCCAACGGTGAAGTGTCTGCTTCAAACCAAAAATTCCTCAAGACGTTACCGATCCAGAAGCATGGGTGAAGAACGGAATCAAAGATATCGTAGCGCATATATGCCAGGACATCGACTCTGAAGATAAGATTGGTTTCATTTGGTTCAGAATGCTTCGGCAAGGGAAATGCGTATATATCTTTCAAAAAGGCTAGAGACGTAACATTCGAAGATATATGGGACTTATTGCGGAAAATATACCAGAGCAATTCTGAAGGTTTTCATTCAGACACCTTTCGAATGACAATGACCCAGGTGAAATCGTATAGAGGTTCTGGACGAGCTAGGACATACAACAGCTATGAAGAAGAATGTACTAAACGAAAGGGTATAGCAGTCATCAACAATAAAGACAATCTATGCCTTCTCCGAGCCCTCGTTGTGGCCAGAGCTTATGCTCTCAAGGATCCTCTCGTCAAACAAATCAGAGAAAACCGTGCAAAGATGCAAGATATCGAGACAAACAAACTGCTGCAAAAAGTTGGTATTCAGATTCCTGAGGAAGGCGCTGGTGTCTCTGTTCCCTATGGACATAAGAGACCATGCATTTAATAACATACGTAAGTATACGAATAAATGTATGTATTCAAACGCTAGAAAAAGTTGTATATATTACTATGGGGTGATATACACATATAATAAAACAAAATAATAGTACAACCGTATATCACCACAATATTTTTTAAATAACAAATTTTTGCCCCGTTACTAGCTCAAACTTTAGTCTCAGTAAAGCAATCGACAAATATCTCTTTAATCTTTAATAAATCACTCTTACCTTACCAAATTTTGATATCAATGGGTCCACCTATAATGATAACACCAGGGCTGGGAAAATTGAAACAAGCTGTAAATCAAAATTATTTCCACACAAGGAAGAAACATGAACAAGAAACGAAATTCAAACATATAAATAGAAACACAATTTTTATTTCAGCACAAATAAATAACACATAAATATGAAATAAATAAAGATTATTAAAAGTTTCACAGTTTTATTAAAATATACCTGACAATATTGTTTCGACAGCTATGCTGTCATTATCAAAGGTAATATATTACATTAAAGAAAGTAAATATATTAATTAGCTTTGATAATGACAGCATAGCTGTCGAAACAATATTGTCAGGTATATTTTAATAAAACTGTGAAACTTTTAATAATCTTTATTTATTTCATGATTATGGAGTTCCACAAAATAAGGCTGGAAACAATAAACAACACATAAATAAAAAATAAACAGAAAACAAAAACTACAAATCAGCCTTTTATTATTGTTGGGGATTTCTACGTAATTTTTTATATATTATCTCTAAACTACTAATCAAAAACATTAAATAAAAATCAAACTCTTGTATTCTAATAATATCAATTTAGCAAATTTTCTATTTTCTTTTTATATATAAAATTTAGGTTAAGTTTTCTCAAATGTTAAATTTTTAAATTTATATACTTAATTGTCCCAATGTAAAATATTTAGATTTCTTTTTAATAAAATATAAGTCCGAAATTACTTCTTTTACTGGCCAGTATAATGAAAAATTAATGTCACTTACTATTTTGCCGCACACTCGATACTTCGTCTGAAACTGATCCCGGGAAAAGAAATACTGCTATAATATCCACTACCAACCTCTTGACTGGTGGCACAGACATAAAAATATGCAAGTTTGCAGAAAGCTAATTCTTCTTAAATTTCTTTCCAAATTAGAAATTTTATATGTTGTGAAGTTATCCAAATCAATTCAAAAATTTATTATCTTCTTGATATTACGACGTAAAGGTAAGTTATATGCATTTCTTTGCACGAAATTTCATTTGTTAAAATTTGTAACCTCACTTTGTTCTTTCAAATTATTAAAATGCATGTTTTTATAGGTTAATCAAAGTACAAACGACACAACCTCCTCTCAATGCGTTCTGGAGATTACTGATTGTTTTTCACAATACAAATTACATTAAAACATACAGAAACAAAAACAATATAACATTATCAAGTAATCCATGGACAAAAATTTTACATTTAGAATTTTTAAATAAAATATAAATTTCTTTAAATTTTAGATTTAATCACATAAAAAGAATCCCCAACACTTCCTTAAACTAACAATATAACATTTTTATCTCTAAAACCCAACAATAACCCACAATTTGAGTCGAACAAGCAAATTTTCACACTCGACAAAAATTGTAATAATTTCCATTTAAATCTATCCACATACCAATTTTACCCTTTAATCTTTACACAAAATGCTTATTTAACTTTTCCCAATAGTTTTACATCAATAACAAACACTTATAATACAAAATTAACTAAAAATGAATTTTAATATCGGCACAGGTGTATGGACATTTTTAAATTGAATTGGCTGAGAAAACACACATAGAACTACAAAAACTTTATACAACTTACACAGCCAAGATGTTATCCAACGAAATTCCACAATAATATCATGAACCTACATTAATTAAATTAGAACGGTGGCTCAATAAGCCAATACTATGAATCGTAAAAGGAAAAATCACCCATTTGAAATTAAGCAAGGTAAGTTACTTTTATATATGCAAATCTACTCATAATAGCCCGTTTTATTATATTCTAGGTGCAATTTACCAAATTTGAGCTACTGACGGAAGATCAAGAAATCAATTCAACGTACCAATCGTTGTATTAAAAATTACAATTATTAAATTATATACACACTTAAATAGTATCCTTTTGTTGAAATATAAAACTCTTTATGCATGTTAACATAATGTGAATAAATTATTCCACTAAAGAAACCCATTTTGAAAAATTATTTTCAAAATTTGAGGTTATGTAATGAATAGATCGGATCGTTAAATAATCTTGAATGAAATGTAACTATAACAAGTAATTATCGCAAATAGGATGTATTTATCTTAATTCCTGTATATAGCTGGCTTCAACCGTACTTCTGAAACTATAAAACAAACCTTTTAACAGAGATTCGATTACGAACGCCTGAAAGATAGGCAACCCAAATTACCTATTTAATATCTCTAACTACAGATAACACAGCAATATGTATTTAAGGCTGCAATGTATCATAGTTAAATAAAATAAAAAAAGCGAGTCGGCTCTGTGTGTGTTTTATTTAAGAGTAATTTTGTCATTAATACGTTCTTTCAGGGCTCATAGCAGTGATACAGTTTTGTTAAGACATAAACCATGTCGGAGAAGAATATGACCTTTATCTATGTATGAGCTGTAGCAGCATACCAATCTCTATTAGGTTTAAGTAACTATTGTTCATTTATTTATAAATGTGTATTAAGACAAATACATAGTTCCAAAACATTTAACAAATCCCATATAGCATCTGCAGAGCAGAGCAGGCAGCAGAGCTACCGTAGAAGCTTCTATGTCCGCTAAAGATAGTCATCTAAGTTGCTAGACAAAGACCTACCAAAAAGCCACTAGATAGAAACATGCATAAAAGTCCCTAGGTTCCACAGAGATACGTCCTAGATCGAAAGAGACCGGTGTCACCGTTCGCAACAGCCCGATTTAGCAAAAACGAACCTGTTAAGCAACATTACATGCATAGCAGAGTCTCGAACCCTGCAAGAGCTACTAGCCTCCTCTATTAGCCCCTAGCAATTTAGCAGAATCCTGAACCAACACCTGTAATATAGAATCTTGACAAGTCCCTAGATTAGAGAAAGATCAACATAAAAGTCCCTAGATTAGAGACAGATCGACATAAAAAGTCCCCAGATTTGACATGAAACGACCCATTACCTACTCTCTTAGTTCGGATATGGTTTTGCAAGTTGAAATATATTATAGCAGCTAGCCTTTCTGAAAATAGGACCTTGGTCACACAATAAATGGTTAACCATAGCTCATATATTAGAGAATTTGGGTCTCCAAACACCAACTCAATGGAAGAAAACTAGACAATTTAAGGATGATAGTATTGGTATTTGCACGGTGAACTAGTTCAACATAAAGATCAACAGCCACTGGCTACAAGGACTAAGGCATGTTCTTTTCCAACTACAACTGCTCAAATATCGAAGAGAAAATGTAAAAAACCATTGTCTGTATGCCTGGTATGCCTTTAATGAATCTGTGCTGCTAGCTTTACTGTGTAGTAATGACCTTCAAGAAAGAAAAAAGTAGTTATGAAGATACTGGAGATCAGAGAAGAAGGGAATGAAACAACACAACTGGGAGACAGTAGGGTAAAACATAGGAAAACGCCAGACATCAATACAAATGTAACAACGCTATCAGAATTAATACATTGGAAGTCCGCTGTCTATGAATCCTCTCTTACTTGCAACCTTACAACAGCAGAAGTGAAGTCATTTCTGAACAACCCATGGTTCCAGCTTGTCCATCACGGAAAGATGTGTTAAGATGACAACTGAGGCTGCTGCTCAGGTCATAGTCAGGAAGGACGAGATTATTATATTTTTTGAGGGCAGGTGAGGCTGCAGCTCATGAGTAAGAATAGAATAGAAGCAATAGAAATTGCAGTGAATGAACTGCATATACGGGATTTGTGAAAATATATTACATAAGTATCTTAACAAACTATACTATACATGCTTTTTTAATTAAAAAATACGCAATGGTACAGAAATTTAAATGCAAATTGACCTAGGTAGGGTTCACTTTATATATTTTTTCAAGTTAGATTTGGATCCAGCATGTAAAAATGCACAATTTCATCACTGGTCACCTCTGAAATTCTGAAAATTAGAATTTTGGTTCTGAAATTGACAAACTCTAATATTATAGTCTTGCTCGTTTTTTTCGTTTCTGCTCCGGGAATATTTTCGAAAAATAAATTGCCAAGCATTTTACAACACTACTTGTCGGGATAATCAAAACGGGATCATGTCATTAATTTGAAGGTTCGTTGTAATTGAATCTAGCTTTAATTTTTTGAGGATTTTTCTACTGTTTGTTTGCTTATTATTTTTGTCATTGCTTTTATGTATGTTAATAATAATTAAAGTATCAACTTAGTCCTTATATTGTCTGTTGTTACCATAATGTTCCGCTCTTTTTGCAAAAGTTTGATATACTTAGTATTGCAACGAATGGGCGAACTACACGGGCAACGAACAAGCTAGAAGATGCCCGGCCCATCTACAATGTTCGAGACTGGCCGCATATATGACGCATCGGCGGGCGGCTAGGCGAGGTACAATACACCAGTCTAATCTAGCGTTTTCTAGAAAGATTATATGGGATATATAAATCGACCGTCGTGCACAGAAGATGATTATTGTTCAACCAGTGAATTGAAAATGTGCATTGTGTAATTACTAGTCAAATATCAGTGAATATAGATAAATGTTGTATTAAAAATAAATAGCCCTTAGATAACCTACTTTAAGTTTGTAAATATCTAGCATTTAAGGTCGTTAACAGTTTATAATTGTAGTGTTTGTAGTTGGTGTATGTCAATAATATTTCTCTTGTTAATAGACGATTAAACAAAATTTTTGGTATAATTTAACAAAGAACGTTACAGTATATTAAATCATCTTGAAAACACTTATTTTTTACCAGTAATTAAAAAAGATATATCTTAACATCCTACTTCTTGCCGCTGTCACAGACAAGTGTATTTAAGGATAGCTTTTGTTAAAATCATGTTTTTCTCTGACTTAATTTCAAAAAGAATATTTCAATTAACTTTTTTCTTTAATTATTTTCAATCTTAATCTTTCTCCGGTTGTGTATTTTACAAAGCATTTCTGATAAAGCTGTTCTTAACGTACAGTAGCTGCACATTTATTTCAACGAATTAAAGGAAACAAACCGCCTTAGAAAAACGAGGATAATAAATGGGTATTTACCTCCAGCAAGCTCACCCTTTAAGCGTCAGTAATTTTTCTTGGGGAGCAGGACCAGCAACCCGCAGCAAGCGCGACCGCAGTGTCCGGCAAGCATCGATATTCCCTAGCCCGAAAGTAATGGCTGCCAACTTAATCCACAAATCCCTCAGGATTCCACAGGATGACCAGCATAGCCTCACAATGCCCGCACTACATTATTTAACCAGCGCTAACTACTAAATCGTGGTGCGTCTAGGGAACCGGCTTCTATAAAATAAAGTGTTTAAGGCCTCAATAGCCCAGGGTAAAGATTAATGTTTTAACGTTTTTGTTGTCTTTTTGGTGGGCTTTTGAGCGTAATTTATTGGATTTTTAGCATTTGGGAAATGTCATTGTTTGATAATGAGTCTGAGGAGAACGTCCTCTGGAATTCGAAGCTTCTGAATATCTAAATACGGTTCCTTTTCGTAATGCTGACCGTTTGTTCTTATTATTTATAATTGTGAGATGGCCTTCTTATTTCAGATTCCCTTAAATAAGGGAGAGTAATAAAACATTTAGAAATTCCTGGAAATATAAAAATCCTGTCTCATTCCGGAAATGAGTCGACAGCTACGCCTTGGCTCGACGAAGGCGGCTTCAATTATTGAAGGCAACATCCTAACTTCGTCTACAGCTGGGGAATTGTAAATAAGAATTATTTCCTGTTTATTCTCATAAATAAAATGTCATCTTCGAAATACATAAAGAGACTTTTTTAAAAATTAACGTTTATCTCAAAATGACGTATTATTATTATTACAACTATTTTATCAAAAACCTGCAAACGAAAATTCTCTATTTTCCCGAAAACGCCGCTGAACGACATCATCATAAAGGTAATAAAGCGATAAGCTTCGATCATGATGATCCCACATACCGGGACCATTATAAAAACATCAAGCATCATTTATAAAGATAACCGACTGAATGTTGGGCTGACAGGTCGTATTGGTGATCGATTAGGAATCAATCCAACACAGAGAGCAGTCAATGGGCGTGTGACGTCATTTCCTTTGTGGCGTTATCACACTTCTGGTTCATAACCCGCGGATAATGGACCGAAGCGAGCACACATTATAACTGGGGTAGTTATGTGTGTTTGCTTGCCATTTACACAGAATTGTAAAATTTTCGTAGATTTCTAAAAGAGCAACGTTTAGGCGCTTTAAAGAATTATTCTATTGTTACTAATTCACTAGTTTTAAAACTTTTCAAACAATTTAAATTTTGTAAACAGATATGCTATAATTAAGCATTTACAGTCGTAAGACTCTTTTGTATTGTATTTAGGAAAAGTTATTTGCAATGAAGCTTTTCTTTTATGCAATATTAACAATGGGTATAACTAAAAGTATTCGTATGTTCAATGACAATTTGACATAATGAGAAACCTTATTTGTCAAATATTTTATAAAATGTCAACATTAATAGTTATTTATGGTACAAGTGAGTTAAGTAAGATATTATCCACGGACGAAAAATTTAATGGTTAAGGTTAATTTTTCTGAGTGGATAATATCCTTAACTCACGCGTGCCATACAAAATTTTATCCAACACCTCCATATTTAAGTTTCAAAGTATTCAATACTTTAAATTCGGTCCAGTGGTATGATTGAAATCGACGGTCGAAAAACGACAATTTTACAAATTTTCGATTTTCGTCAGACCGGACACCCAGAGGCTTTCCGTATAAAAAAACCCGTTGGACTCATTCTGATTGTTAATATAAGTCGAGAAATACCTAAGCTTTGATATTGTAGAGGTTGCCGGATTATACTAATGGCCATTTCTTTGTCATCCCCCATCACAGCAATTGGGATCAATCCACATGAAGTACTGCAGTACTGGTCGATCGATCATTTAGAAAAAAAAATCTTTTGTGTGTTATCACATCTACATAAGTATTAGTAGATCAAAACCGCTGTTATTTTATTTTTATTCCTTTTGATTGAAATATGGCAGCTATATTTGTTTCGTGGTGCACGACGTTTCTTGCAGTTTTTTGATGTAAACGTAAATCTTGATATCTCAAGAAGGGTTGGCCCTAGAGACAAGCGGTAGAAACCATTGTATTGCTCCCATGTCGGACTATATCTTTTAATCTAAACATAATTTTCGTAGGATGCTTACTTATGGGTGCAATTTAACTCCGAAGTTTAACAACGTTTTTACAAAAATTCCCGCTTTTTAGGGGGGCGTATTTCATATATCCAAATGAAGATGAAGTCTTAGGGCTGATTTTCTGCTTAAAAGTACACGATTAGAGGTAGTTTATGTATAAAATATTTTAAATCTGAAACTTTACTATTTTGGTATTTATGGGCTTTTTAAGTTCTCGTTATGATACGTAATATCAAGATTTACGTTTACATAAAGAAACTGCGTACACCACGAAACAAATATAGCTGCCATATTAATTAAAAGGAGTAAAAATAAAATAACAGTGGTTTTGATCTACCAATACTTAGTTGTGATAACACAAAAAAAAAGTTTTTTCGAAATCATCGAGCGATCAGTACTGCAGCACTTCATATGGATTGATCCCAATTGCTGTGATTGGGGATGACAAAGAAATGTCCATTAGTTTAATCCGGCAACCTCTACAATATCAAAGCTTAGGTATTTTTCGACTTATATTAACAATCAGAATGAGTCCAACGGGTTTTTTATACGAAAAGCCTCTGGGCGTCCGGTCTGACGGAAATCGAAAATTTCGGTCAATTTGGACCAAACCACTGGACCGAATTTAAAGTGTTCGATACTCATTCGACGCAGAATTTAATGCTCTTTAATTCTTGTAATAGTGAAGCTTTCGTTGGAAAGCATTGCTTCAAAGTTATCAACGACAAACTAAAAAAGCTCCGAAGATTTCGTGGTTCTTTTGATGCCCTCAGGTAAGCTCGCGTCGAGGGACCGTGCAAACCTAGGATACTTATATTTGATGTCAAATGAAGCGATCGAAACAATCTCCCGCTTTCCAACATTTATTTCCACCAACGGATTCTGTTTTACTGGCCTATAAAGGATACTGATATTAATAATTTTATTCTATACGATATTTCACTCGTTAGATTTCCAAAATCTTATGTACAGTTAAGTACATAATTTTGATATTGATAACCTTTTATAGCTACTCTAACGTATCTCCTGTGTATAACGTCCCTTCACTGACACAGTTAATGAAATTATATAAAGGATGTTGCTCTAGCTCACCCACAAGTAACTCATATCAGGGAATTTAAAGAAGTTGTATAAAGGATACTGATAATAATTTTATTTTATACGATATTTCACTCACCAGATTTTCGAAATCTTATTTACAGTTAAGTACGTAATCTTGATATAGTTAACCTTTTATAGCTGCTCTAATGTATCTTCTGTTTATAACGTCTTTTCACTGACACAATAATGAAATTATATAAAGGATGTTTCTCTAACTCACCCACAAGTAACTCATATTTATAATCCTTCTTTACACCCACAAACCTTCTTGCAATAACTTTTTATTTATACTTTACTTTCAGGTACTGCTTCAGGAGTCGACAACTGCCTTCATCTTCTTATTTAGATTAACTAATGTTAACTTTTATTAGCGGTGAAATTCTGTCTTCCCTATTTACCTTTGAAATAATCACTTCAGGTGGCTGCATACAGGTTGGAAACGCATGGGGTTGGAATAGGGATATCAAAGCTTTAAAAAGAAACGAGAGTAGGATAGTGAAATGTTTGCGGTAAAGGAGGAGTCTCGACTATTCTCCTATCCCATAGACACACCTATTACTAACTAAGTATTTAGCGACTCATACTAATGTCACAGACGAAATTATCAGAATTAAATAATTCATTATTTCTGAAGTTGAATTCCAATTAGTATAAATGTTTACCAAGGTTATACAGTTCTTCGCAACATTATACCGAGTTGGTTGGTATTAATATCACACGCGATCCATCTGCTCCAGACGTTCGAAGAACTCGGGATAAAAATAGATACATCGACACCTACGTCCGGCTACAACCAAATGCTAAACAAAAGAGACTGGCAACTTATGTAACCTTACCACAAGCAACACATACAATCCTACTTCCGCGATATTCATGAGAATACCGTATATAAACAGGCTTGTTTCAAGATATAGGTCAGTTGAGTTCTTGACTTCTCGTGGCCAGCTTAGTATTATTTAAGGGTAGGGGTTCAAGAAGCAAGCGTTTGGGGGCGCCGCTTACCTGACCCCTTTCTGCATATTTGTTAGAAGACTAGAAGCTAGCATCTTAGGACGCCGCTTACCTGGTTTTCCTAAGCTTAGTCGTAGTATGTAGTTATTAGGGAGGTTTCGACCACTCTAGCGTTAGTATTACTATGCAAGTCATCTACGAGGCCCGCTGTCATGCTTATGTAGTTTGTAGTAATCTTGTTGCCTATTATATTGTTAAATTAACCTTGCGTTTTATTCTATCTCTACTCTTAGCTACGAACACAGTCACGACAACCCCCCACGTGACACTATTCGAGCGACGCTATCACGTCGGATGATAAATCAAAAGTAATACTTTATGCCAGTACTCGCTAAACTTGAAAGCACGAAGTACTTTTCTAGTGTTTCTACTGTAAACACTAAAATTAAAGACGTTTGCAGGAGAAACTGAAAATTATCTTTATGATAAAAAAGTGCTAAGTCTTAAATAATAACAAAATCATTAATTCTACATTTTGATTTTTAAAATAAAAATATTATGGTTGTTATTTTCACATTTGAAGATATCTAAATGGAAATTATCGTTTAAACATGCAATATCAGTAAATTATTTTTATCTTAAGATTAGTTCCATTCTCCCACTACCGTTTTTTATGAACGCTTTTTTATCCTTATACAAAGCCCACGCGTTTCCAGCCTGTATTCCAAATTTTGCGAATATTCTTTTATTATATTTGCTTGGTACAGATGATTATTTCAAATATTTGTTTAAACTATGTGCCTTCTTTTGATTCAATGTTTTTATGTGTTTCAAATTATTACAATAGTATTTTGTGATAGAATATAACTTAAATGTTTTACAAATTTTTCTCTTTTCTTTTATAAAGTTAACTTAGTAACTAACTCTCATTCTTGGAAAATGTATTTTTTTTATTTTTCTGTTTCCATTATCCATTATTCCATTATCACCATTCCATTATCAGATGAATATGGAAACCGAATGGAAATTGAATGATTATTATTAACGATCGTCTGAAATACTAATTTATTTACAACCTTTTCCTTTTTCAGTAATGTGAATTCATCCTGTTCTTTTCAGAATAACTAACAATGTACAAAAATTATAATAATAATTAGCTCAAATTAAACTAAGATTATGGATATACCCTTACCATGGAATAGATAGGTTAAACTATCTTTGAATGAACTCTTTTATAGATCTGAAAACCATCCAACAGTGTTTTATGATTAACGACCATTGCAATATTCAATTATTATTTTCGACAACGACTCGCGTAAACACCGCGACACTACTCTCGAGGAAGTAAAAAACGAACCAAAAATATCAAAATTTCAAACCGTCATAACTCGGCGGATTTTGGACATAAGTGGATGAACCTTTGCGTGCTAAAAAGTTTGAAGTGCCTAGTTTAAGGTTGTGTGAGCGAATGTTAATGTTTAAGCCTTTCCGCCATCCCCGACGAATAAAAAGTGTTTTTGATTCAAAAAATATCAGGCTTTAACAGCTTGCACGGTGTACCAAAAAAATCGTGAACACAATCCGGCCGCTTGGGCGATAAAGTTCAGTTTTTTTTTCTGTAAAGTTTTCAAAACTTCTAGTGCCTACGATAATTTAGCGCGAAGTTATGATTTTTGAAATTTACCCTGCATTTTGATGTGTGTTTTTCCTATTCTGCCAGCGACATTATGATTATCGGTTGAATTTAAAGCTTTTCTTTTCCAAATTCAAAAAATTCTGAAAAATGTTTTTAATCAATAAAAACATTTTTTCATTAACGTTCATTTTTTTTAACGTGTAACCGTCTACATTAATGTTTTGATTTTTATTTTACTAATGTTTTGAAATTAATTAATATCAGAAAGTTATTCGAAGCGTTACAATGTCGCAATTAACGGACATTCGATGTGCACGAATTGTTGATCTTTTGGAGGTAGGAGTTAGTATGCGACACACATATTTATTAATTAAAAAATTTTTCAAAATTTTTTAATTTGGGAAAAAAATGTTCAAACTCAACCGGTAATAATGTCGCTGGCAGAAGACGAAAGACTCCCGACAAAATGCAGAGTAAATTCCAAAATTCATAATTTCGCCCCAAATCATCGTAGGTTCTCGAAGTTTTGAGAACTTTACAGGGCTGAGCTTTATTGCCCTGGCGGTTGATTGGGTCCACGATTTTTTTGGTACACCCACGGCCAAACTTTTTGGCACGCAATGGTTAATCTTGACGCAAAGTTTGAAATTTTGGTATTTTTGGTGCGTTTTTTCAAGATTGTCCACAGATGAGTTTCGTCATTTTAACCACTTTCGGTGATTTGTTCACAAATGTGTTTCGGCGTTTCGATCACGTTCAACGATTTGTCCACAGATATCTTTGGGCAGTTTGGTCAGAGCAGCCTGTCTGTAAGTTCGACAAAATTGAAAGTTCAGCATCGACGTTTCCGATCTATTTGATGTCGTTTTATGCTTTCGGTGATTTATCTACTTTCGGAAATATATTCAGTTCCCATTTATTGGTTATTTTATTTGTGAAATCGAACTTCGCCCCCCCCCCCAAGTGAAAATACTTCCAACGTCCCTGCTTAATATGAACTAACAATACGTAAAATATGTTTATTCCACACCTTACCCACGATTTTCACTTACAATATACTCGTAATACATTTTAAAATTTGGATTTAAATTATTAAAACTTTTCTTACTTGCCAAAATGTTCCTTTCTTCTTAGGAATAATTTTCCAATTGCAGCCGACTTGCAGATGGTGTAGCCCAAATCCCAAATTTTGTTACAGATAAGGAAAAACTGCAGAAAAACCTAAACCAGATTTGCCGGTCCTGGGAGTCGAACCGGGCCGCTCGGGCGAGAGTCTAGCAGACTAGAAACTACACTACCGAAGCTATAATATCTTATATGATATATTCTTTTGAAGATAAGTATAGGAAATTCAGGCACTCCAATATAATAAATACTGCAGACATTCTAACACGTCATTGTCTGTCTGAAATGTTTTATTTTCACTAGACCGGAGGAATTTTAAAGCCCCCTTAGACTTCTATTATTTCAAACAGTTTAACCGTACGGGTTAAAACCTAAGACGGTACGTTTAAGAGCCTCGACAAGCTGATAGGAAGCATATAGGAAAATAAAGTCGCGACAAAATTGTATCGCTGTCAAGTGCAATAGAATGTTTTTAATAAGTTTTTTGGTCGCATTTGAATCTACCTCTTACTCTTTAACTTGCTCATTTGTAAGTATTATTCTTGTTGTCTTTGAATACGTTATACAAAGTGTTACAAAATAACACTAACCGTCAGTGGCGTAACTACGAAAGATTGCGCGCCCCTGCGAGTCTTATGTTTGCGCCCCTCAAATATATGTAACATAAGTAACTTTTGCAAAAATAAAATATGCAATAACTAATAATAAATAGTTACCTTTTCATTTGTTTGTGTCTCTTTAACGAATTTGTTTTATATGATTAATGAGATTTAACACCAATTACAGTTTTCTCTGGGCTTTAACGCAGGCGAATCGCGCAATTAAACTGTCAAAATTAATTGTTTTTACTATTTCCCCTATAAACTCTCTTAATACATTTGATCAAACTTTACATTCTGGTCCGCTATACGCACATTCTATATTCGATGCGTCTTATCGAATCTACTCCAACCCAACCGAACCTAACCTAGGCTTGCGTTATTCATCAATTCATACGTGGTTTAATTTAGTTTTTGGTTAGGTTAGATTAGATTAGATTACATTAGATTAGGTTAGGTTAGATTAGGTTAGCTTAGATTAAGTTAGGTTATGTGAGGTTAGGTTAGGTCGCATGTGCATTAAAACATGCATTTTAGATAGGGTGGGGGAATTAACATTAACAGACTTTAGCGATTATTTCGAAAATTACTGCCCCCAAATTTAGCACGCACGACGAAATTGTTTTAGTTATTGTTAGCGTCGTCGTCAAGGCAGATAAATAATAATCATTACTGAATAATTTAATTATTCTTATTTGAACACCTAATATTATTGTACCATATCTTCTAATTGTTTTGAGCAATGTATATCCATAATTACCTTTTATTTTCATATAATGTTTTTTTACTTCAAGGCTTGCTTTAAAATTTCTATTACTAACGAAATAAAATTTCACTCAAGTAGCGCCCTTCGGATAGTTGCGCCCCACCCCCGCGTCGCTGGGTCTGCGAGGGCGGTAGTTACGCCACTGCTAACCGTGTATTTAACTAACGACCAAACAACACTTTTTTAAATACAAAATATGATCTAGTTTCTAACATAAATACAAAGTGTTAAGATTTAATAAGAATTTCTGAAATACTCTTTTACAAAAATGTACAAGGAATGTCGGGGTAATAAAGTTCTATAGATATTTAGTGGTGGCAAAAATTACAATTACACACATTTTTGTTGGAAATAATATCATAAGTGACAGATAAAAAGCAAAATCTTCCCTTTTCGAGTAAAATTCAAATTTTGTATTGCTACGTCTCTTACGTTAGATATTTATTTCAGCACAGAATTGTTTTATGCGTGTCTCTAAAATAAAGAATGGTTGTTTACACAAAATCTTAGGATGTATGTACGTTAAAAATACGTATTTGGTAACCATTAATAAGCCCTGTCAATTTATTGATGTTATCTTGAAGCATTATGTATGTCTACAGTTATTTTGGAGTGTAGCCTTAATTTGTTCTATTTTTAAATAACATTAAAAATTGATAATATACGAAGAGTAAGTAAAATGAAAATGCATTCTATACAGACTGTCAACCCCGAACGTATGACATCTAATCATATTCGGCTGTGGTCCTTAAGTATCGGAAATCAAAATAATATGAGAGTTACATATTGAGAATTCACCGGAATTGCTGAATGCAAACTATTTATTATTGTCGCAATTTTAAGTTCATATTTACCTTCCTGATGAAACAAATCTATTCCTACTCCTAAACATTTCTGTCATTTCCAAATCGATAAGCAAGTGAGATAGGAGTTAAGGAATCCACACATATTCCAGTAGTTTTATTATTTTGCATTTTACTTAAACAATCAGTGACTGTGGGGGACTAAGTAAAAGACAACTACTTTTCAACAGTGGAGAGATAAATGGAGCTGTATAGTTCAGTTTGAGAATTATGAATTTTCTTGCAAATTAGAATTTGATTGAATATTAGTAAGTATAATGACAGCCTTTAGGATATTACCTTGCATTAGAATCTTGTTTCATTCTTGCCAGTGAGTCCAGTCAACTTGCAGTAGATTTGCAGTGTGGTCCAGAACATTCAGGAAAATGATGGCTCGCTGAAGATATATAGAGGGTACCAAGCAAACGTGTCCGTGAGACTTGAGAACTTCTTAAGTGAAAGTAGATATAAGGTTAGTTGGGTATAATAACACAGCCACACAAAATAAAAAAAATGTCCGGGCTAAAGCACCTGACCGGTATATTCCCATGTAACTTTCAGCGCTGAATCCGAATTCGGGGATCAGAATCACCGATTTACCTCAGGTTTTGTACATAACCTCAAAAAATGGCCAACAAATGAGCAAAATGAGATTTAACGTAAAAATTTGAAATGTTCCCCTATTCTCATGTATTTTGATGCGCTGAAACCGGATATGATAATGAGAAATTCCTCTAACTAGCCAAATCAACGCTTTCATCCCATTCTCCCCCCATTTCGCGGTAGAAACTTGTAAATTGGATATTCTTTACCATTCTTATCTGTTTTGAGGCGCTGGAAATGAATACAATCATTCAAGATTCCATCAACCAGCCTAATTAATATTATAACTTCAGCCTACGCAATATTGTCTTGCAAGGTAAACAGTTCTTCATCTTCATTTGCTCTACTAGGAAGGTTCGCCGATCTTTTCTTCATTCCACTGTAAAGTTAAATATTCACTTCCACTTCCTACTGTTTTTTTCCTTGTCTTCTTGAGCAAAGTCTCATAAGCGATTTCAGTCAAGTAATCAATATTTGTTAACACTTTCGCTGCTGCATGAACACCCGGGGGTTCATGAGGATGCTTTTCTTCAATTTTGAAATATTTGAACCTTTATAAAACACTGTCAAAAGTTCTTCTGCTAAAGAAAACTTTCTAAAATTCAGTTAAATTGTTGCTACCAAAAATTGTGGAACTATGAAAAAGCATTCATCTATTCGGTTTCAGAAACTCGTAAGCGCCTCAAAACACATAAGAATGGTGAAGAATATCCTATTTGTAATCCCCAAATGGAGGTGTAATGGTGATTAAATGGGGTGATAGCGTTGAATTGGCTAGTTGAAGGAATTTTGCATCATCATATTCGGTTCCAGCACATCAAAATACATGAGAATAGGGGGATATTTGAAATTTTTACGATAAATGAAGTTTCTACCGCGAAATGGCGGGAGAAATGGGGTGAAAGCGTTGATTTGGCTAGTTAGAGGAATTTCTCATCATCATATCCGGTTTCAGCGCATCAAAATACATGAGAATAGGGGGACATTTCAAATTTTTACGTAAAATCTCATTTTTGGCCATTTTTGAGGTTATGAACAAAATCTGAGGTAAATCGGTGATTCTGACCCCGGATTCGGATTCAGATCTGAAAATTACATGGGAATATACCGGACAGGTGCTTTGGCTCGGACACTTCTTTTATTTTGTGTGGCTGTGTAATTACTATTATTCTTGATTATTGTTTCCAGCCTTACTTTGTGGAACTCCATAATCATGAAATAAATAAAGATTAGTAAAAATTCCACAGTTTTATTAAAAATATAACCTGACAATATTGTTTCGACAGCTATGCTGTCATTATCAAAGGTAATATAATTATAAGCAAACACGTCGCTAAGCTAGATACAAAAAAGGTAGCTAGATAAAATAATAATAATCAGAATTAAATATCTAATACTTTCAGTAACGGAGAATTACTGAACTCACGTTGTTCATTCATTAAAGGTACATTGAGTTTGTGTTTGTATATCTCAAAGGCGTCTAAAATGTCTAATTTGCGTTTGTTATTACAAAAATGTAGGAATTTAATATTATTTTGAGGAGTCATTGTGTGATTTTGTTCTAAAAGGTGTTTGGCATAATTAGATTTTTCAGGATGTTTATATTTGTAATGACGTACGTGTTCTTTATATCTTATGTCAAAATTTCGAAGTGTTTGCCCAATATATACAGAACTACAAAAAGAACAATTTAAACGGTAAATGCCCGATTTCATGATATCATGTGTTCTGTCTTTAGCATTAAATAAAAATGAAAAAGTGTTAGTGTTGGTTTTAAATGTTATTTTATAATTGTTGGTTTTTGTTAATATATGTGCAATTTTTTCTGATGTTTTGCCAAAATATGGTATAGATATGTAATTTGTGTCTTCTGTTTGATAGTCAACTAGTCAAAATACATAAACAGAATCTGCCAATAAGACCAGTTGTATCATGTATCAATGCACCTAATGACATTTTATCCAAAAAACTGAACCAGATTATTAACACGATAGGTTACAAATCGAAATACTCTGTTAGAAATTCATTAGAATTACTAGATAAGCTGCAAAACATACATCTTCCACCACATTCAAAACTTGTTAGTTTTGATATTTGTAACATGTTCTCCAGAATACCCCCACAAGAATGTATTCCTTTGTTAGATAGTTTCTTGATCAATAGTAATATAGAATTAGTTAAAAGGTTAGAGTTAATTCAACTATTTGACCTTTGTATAAAACAAAATTATTTCACTTCTAATAACATAATTTATTTACAAAAAGATGGTTTACCTATGGGTAATTCTCTAAGTCCTCTATTAGCTAACATATTTATGGACAATTTTGAAGATCGAATATTTGAATTAAACCTCTCTAAACACATTATCTTCTGGTTTCGTTATGTTGATGACATTTTAGCTTGTTTTGACAGTTCTTTTGAGGTTATCAATGAATTTTTAATTCTTATAAACAGTATCCACCCTAATATAAAGTTTACACTAGAAACAGAACAAAACAGGGCTATAAACTTTCTAGAGTTAAATATCCAGATTAACGCAGACAATCTTTTTGAATTTTCCATATACAGAAAACCAACACAAACAGAAATAACAATACCAAATGAATCTTGTCACCATAATACACATAAAATAGCAGCCTACAGATCATTAGTACACAGAGCTTTAACTATTCCACTAACAAAATCAGATTTTAGCAAAGAGATATCAACCATTAAACAACTAGCACATGCAAATCATTACAATCCGAACATGATTGACACTTTAATTAAACAAAAAGATTATAGGTTAGCTATCAAAAGAATATATCCCATTGACAATCAAACAGAAGACACAAATTACATATCTATACCATATTTTGGCAAAATATCAGAAAAAATTGTTCATATACTAAGAAAAACTAACAATTATAAAATAACATTTAAAACCAACACTAACACTTTTTCATTTTTATTTAATGCTAAAGACAGAACACATGATATCTAAAATCGGACATTTACCGTTTAAATTGTTCTTTTTGTAGTTCGGTATATATTGGACAAACGCTTCGAAATTTTGACATAAGATATAAATAAAGAACAAGTGCATCATTACAAAAATAAACATCCTGAAAAATCTAATTATGCCAAACACCTTTTAGAACCAAATCACACAATGACTCCTCAAAATAATATTAAATTACTACATTTTTGTAATAACAAACGCAAATTAGACATTTTAGAAGCCTTTGAGATATACAAACACAAACTCAGGGTACCTTTAATGAATGAACAACTTGAGCTCAGTAATTCGCCGTTATTGGAAGTATTAGATATTTAATTCTGTTTATTATTATTATTCTACTTGATATTTTTAATTATCTTCTTGTTGGAAGATAAAGTATACCCTGCCAGCTGATTCCAATGAAGTTTAGAAATTGTAGCTGTATATTTAACAGGCTCCATTCAAATTAAGAGGCATTCCAGTTAGTGTTTAATAATGGTCTTCAATATTAAAATATTATTTATTATATAAACAATTGAGGTAAGGTAGTAAATACTAGTATACCTCCCTATTAAAACACACCTTGTCTGTTTTAGATTAACTATCTTGCATTAACTATGGCCTTAACTTAATTTAATTGCCATTTTTGATCTTTAGTTCAACTAAGGAAAATACCTAAATTCTATGGAAAATCAGTTTTACAAACATCCTTTTTCTAACTATTGTGTGCTAGTGTGCATGTAAACTAGAATAAACCCTTTTCTAGCTTCTTAAAAGATAAATTGCTCAAAATAATAATTTTAAGAGTGAGGTTAGGCAACCCATCTAACATGTCATTTGAAAAGTCATATTTAAACTTGATAAAATCTATTGAGACGGTGCATTTTTTAATTTGCTTGTCAAATGACATGACAATACATTATTGTTACCAAGCCAAAGCTCTTTATTTCATAATTGAACGGTTTCTTCTTATTGAAGACCATTTAACCAATTAATGTGATACTTTTTTACGTTATACGAATTGTTTTATGTGTGTTATCTGTACATTAAAATGAATTGATGTCATGCACAGTACGAGGCCTTTTAAATAAAACCTTTTTGTGTTTATGACTATAATCTAAGAATACCAGGTTTGATTTAATAATTTGTTATTTTATATTAAATATATATTTTTTATAGTTTTAATTGTTAATCGTGAAGTTAAAAACTTGTACTTAAAAATTACTGTTCAGAAATTACTTATCTGCAAATAATAGTTATTAGCGTTTATCAGCGTAATTAGCGTTTTTAAATCGAAAATATATTTTTTAATAAAATCTACTATAAGATGTAAGAGTGGACCTTTATGCAGGATTTACAAGATGAACTCGGTAATACCTGTAAATAATGATTATTACCTAATCTTGTAAATTCTGTGTGAAAGACCACACCTTATAGCAGATTATATTAAGAAAATATTTTCGATTTAAAAACGTTAACTACTTACTTGCAAATACTTTTAGTAAACTGAATAGACTACTTATATAAGGGTGTGTTTATAATTGGTAGAAATTAACAAATTATTTAAAAAAGTATGTGTATATTTTAATACGACTGTAATAGTGAACAAGGTTTATTTTTATATTACGACTAATAATTTTAAATCTTATATAAAATATTTTAAGAAAATGTAAATGCGCAACTCAAAATATTTAAATTCGGTGCTCTACGTTTATTAAATCTGTTGTCATTTCATGTAAAGGTATACGAGTTTTGCTAGCGAAGATAAGATGTGCGAGGTGTATACAAATCGACTTTCAGATTATGTCGTCACTTAAAATGACAGCTATTATACATGTATGTGTTTAACATCTCTGCCACCCTCTTCCTTTTCCGACATTTTGCACATATACCTGTGTTTACTATTATTTCGCGAGTTGTTTTGTATTAGAACCGTCGTTATATTAAAGTACATCGTATAAGGAATGAATGTCGTTAAAACAACCGCAATAAAGATTATATTTAGATATTTATATGAATAATAACGTCATGTTTTCATCCCTTCAGAAAATACTCTAAAATACTTCTATATATTTATACACGAATCTATAAATAAAACTTGCTACCATAAAACGATTTTATTTAGAAAAACTTAAAACTGCTTAAATTCATTAAAATGCAAAATTTTATCTCTCACGTATTGCAGTACTGTAAAACTAATAAACAAAAATAAATGACTAGTTTTAATACAACTACTCGAATAAATTTCATCAGTTTTTCGTGAAAATACTAAACACAAAGTGCAGTCTGCAAAACAGTTGGCTATGTTTGTATGAGCTTAAGATAATTGTTAATTTATTCATAGGATAGTCCCGCAGGACCCCATATGACGTCACAGACCAATTACGGGAATATCCTTGCTAGCACGATTAGATTAAACGAAATTAAAAAAGCTAAATCTGAGATTTTAAAAACGCGTTTTGTACACTGTTCCAATGAATTAATGGATGTTACAATAAAACACAAAAAGGAGTAATTTTAAAAATATTGGAATTTGCTGATTACATGAAGTACAAAACAATTTAAGGATTTTAAAATTCAATATTTTAATTATTTTTAATTACCAACTACAAATTAAATAATATCAAAAATTATATTTTAATTAAAATTTAGAATATATCAAAGTCTTAAATAATTAGAAAGTTAGAAATGTTAGAAATTATTTAGATAGTGTTCATAGTAATACATACATTGAAGCTTCAACAAAAGTAAACAAGAGCTTACAGTGTAGTTAGTGGAAGGCATTTACGTTGTAAAGCATTTTGCTATACATACATTTTGTCTGCTTCATTCCTCGTATATGCATATTCATATGACGCTTTTTTGTGTTTGAGTTTCGTTATTTTGAATTCAGCTACAAATAAAAACAAACAAATAAGATTTATTTTTAAAAGCAGCGGTAGAAAAATATAAAACAGCGTAATAGCGAGGAATACAAGATTAATTCTTTGTTATTTAGTATATTTTAGCTCTGTTATTTTAAGTGCTTATTATTACAATATTTTTTTATAGTATTTATTTCCATTTAATAAATATCTGTAAGGCAAAAATTACAGTTGTAATAAAACATGATACTTTAATAATCGCTATTCCTATCCGAGTTATGGAGTGAAGTTGTGAGTTTAATTCTTACGAGTAAACTTAACCTTGCTTAAGTAATGGCTCGGTTTAGAAACTAGCGGGAGGTTTAAATTTAATCAATCAAAACGTGTTTTTAATTATTCGACCAATAGAGTTCATTTTTTGGTATATTTGTAAGTCTAGAGGATTTTGAGACTCGCTGCAAATCAGAGCCGTAGCTACAGGCTTGGGGGCCCTGGGGCAAGACATAATTATGGGGCCCCCACGTTAAATTCCCCTTTACCTCTTCACCACTTTCATTTAGCAAGCCTTTTTTAATAGGGTTGCTATTTGGTATTTTTTTTTGTTAAGATAGAAGAATGGGCATTTAAACCAGACAAAACAGATATTTACTTGTCACATTGAGTTTAATATAAAACTGTAGAATCTTGCTAACCAGTTGGCCCCGGTTATTATTATTAATTTAGTGGTAGTCGTTAGGGCACGTATAAGGCGTCTATCGCGATGTAAAAACTTCTGCACCAGGCAGAGTGCCACCCGTTATACGACATGCAAGCATACATAAAACTAAGGAAGTTAGAATATCATAAGTCTACGCAGGTTGAGTTTTAACTAAAAACAGGATAACATTAAATTCTGTTTCATAACTTTTTTACAGCGACTTTTAATACAGCGAGTGTAGACTAAAGCAGGCAAAATATCAAAGGCGCTCGCGCTGTTATACATTATAAAATTTATAAGATAAAACTGGAAAAAACTCTATCTATCTTTATGTTTCACTTACATATTATTTGTTGTTTATACCTGCGATACGAACTATATTAAGTCCTTAACAACCAGGGCATTATAAGCGGGCATATATATAGTATATAACGCCCGCTCAGCGGTTACTTTGCAATCGGAGCCGCCCTTACGTTTAATAGAAATTTGGGTCATTAGGCGAGAAACTACATGTTTGCGTACGAGTGTGTTGCAACTCAACAAATAACATGAGTATTTGTAATGTGGTTTCTGGGTGATCCATGAATTATTTTGTGTCGACTTCTGCAGAAATTTCTTAGATGAAATTATCTTTTTCTATTTTGCATCTATATTAAAGCTGTTAAAGCACCAAAAACATTGCGTTAATAACTTATTTGAGTGCTTTAATAGCCCAACTTTTTCAAAGTTGGTAGGATTGAAATAAAATTGGAAAAACAGAAAATTGACAAACACTTCACTCTAAAAATTTAAATTTTCAAATGTCACATCAGTGTTGTCAACTACAACAAAATTAGGTAAGTAAATTATATGTAATTTATAAAATAAATGCATGATCTTTAGATGTCTCTTTCGCGAGAAATCATTTATTTTCTAAATAATTGGACTATTTAAAAAAATGTATGTTGTTTATTTAAATTTGCTCAGGCCTCTTCAATATCCCAATTATATTCGTTTTCAGATTCACTCATTCTCACGAGTTTGACAAATATCGTGACATTCAAAAATAATAGTAATTACAAACGTATCCATGGTAACGACAAAACCTACTTAATGTTTGGTGGATATACAGGGCAAAAATAAATTATCTTAAATCTATTTTTTTCGGGGATATTTCCTTAGTTAATACCTTTGTATTCATAATGACCGTACAAAAAATAGTATAAGCATCTCAAACAGTAAGGAGTTTACCGATCTCCTCCAATAGTTATTGGCAACTTCGCTTCGCTCAGTCGCCAAACATTGTCGTCGATCGGTAAACTGTCTTTACTGTTCTTGATACTTATATACTATTGTTGTACCTGGATTTTCCATAACGTTACAGCTAGTGTTATCCAAAAAGGCTTAGTTTGGAATTTTCTTAAAACTGGCGGGAAGTTTGAATTTACTGTTAGATTAGGTAAAGGTTAGTAAAATAGAAATTCGGTGTTTGTAAACTGTAATGACTTATGGCTTTTATAGTTTAAAGCAAATTTTAAGATACGTACCTCAATATCAGTGTCCTACAGTGAGCGTTTTCCAAATCCTTGTTGATGTGAACTGTTTGATGATGTAGGGTCTTGTCTTTGAAATTAAATAAATTAAAAATTAACAAGATTAAGCATCTACTAAACCCAGCAAGACTTACTATACAAGTTAAATAATCCTAAACAAAATATAGAATACCCCCCCCACTTTGCTTTCGGAGTTTACAGCATTTTCTTCAATGCTAACGTTTACATTTAGCGCATAGTTGATGATTGATGGTCCAGGGACAAACTTGCAGGGTTCTAAAATGTACTAAAATAAAAGTATTCGTTATAATCTGAACAAATTAAAGCAGTTAATCATTTTGGAATATATACCTATTGGGACCCTTCACAACTGGCATTAGATGCTTTAAATACCGCCTATCTACGCTCTCGTTATAAAAACTACTTTGAAGCAGTTCATCACGTGCCGCTATTGCAACCTCCACATTTGAGATAATTTCAGCTTTTATTAATAGTAAAATCTGTACAAAATTGAGTGTACAGTACAAAGTACAAAAATTCATCATTAGAAATGTTAAATTGAAAAATACTTACGCGGGACACAATTGATAAACCTTAAATAGACTGATTGTTTCTTATCTTCGCAAATGATACAAAAAATAATATATTATAAATGGCATGCGAGAATCTTTTTGCAGAAAAGCATGAAGTGAAAAACAAAAAATGTCACAAACTTGGAAAATATCTTTTAATGAATGTTGGAAAAGCATGGAAACCCAATTAACATATCAAAGCAAACAAGTTACCTAATGAGTTTTGCAGTAAACCTCAAAACTTTCTAGACTTACAAATATACCAAAGAACGATTTTTATTGAACAAATGATAAAAAGACACGTTTTGATTGACTAAATTCAAACTTTCCGTTAGCTTTAAAATTTTTCCAAATAAAACATTTTTGAAAACACTAACTGTACGTCATGGGAAATCCAGAGCACACAAAACAATTTAAAAGCACTTAGCCACAGAGAAGACCATTGTAATAAACTATAAGATATTAATATGAATTTCGAAAAGGGGCGATTTAAACCAAGTACTGACGCTCTTAATTATAGCTAGTATCGGTGTGTGGTAGTGTTTTGATGTGTGCATTGAAAATAATTAGTGTTTATATGTGTTAAGATGTTTTGTAATTTGTAAATATTTTTTTCACTTTGTTGATTTTAGTTTTTTACCCGTCACCTAATATGACAATTCACATTATAATTCACATTTATTAGGATGACATACTCTTCACAATTTTTAATCTTTTTATCGTTTTCTTGAGGTGATTTTAAAACTTAAAAAATCTATACATTGCGGAGTACAAATTTTTGAATATTTTTTAGATACAAAATAGGTATATTGTAGAATCCGAAAAAAATCATTTCCGGGTACAGATTTTGTAAGATTTTTGGGTAGTATGTCATTAAGTGGTTAATTAATTTCTAACTAAATTCTGGTACGCTTATATATTTTTGTAATAAGTTATAAAATATAGAACATAAATAATATAGAATGCAATAATATAGAAAAGATATTTATATAGAACGTAAAAACATAAAATGTAAGAGTATAGAAAAACAATATCATAGAAAAGCAAAAATATAGAATGGTAATTTTATAGAACAAAAATAAAGAAATATAATACTAATTTTCAATAATATTTAGTACAATGTATTTTTTTTAGTAATATTAAGGGTATTGTAAACAAAATTGTTAAATATTAGCATTAAAAACATTTTATTCTTGAATAAAAACTATTAAACTGTTCAATTAAAAATAAATAAAATTGATTATTTTACGTTACGCACATATATCTATTATAAAGGTATAATTATTTTAATTTTTAAAAACAAATGTTGAAAATAATATAATTTGTGATGTAAGTAAGTCTCGATAGTACTTCGGCGAAAATAACAAATAAAGTTACTGACATCCAAGAGATAGAAGAAATAATAGAATAAGTAGTAATTCTTGCGAAAAAGTCAACCTTTGTTCAATTCGTTCTTAAAGTGCATAAGAAAATCTCATCTTGGGAAAACACTTTTTACAAAGATAATTATGCAGCTAAAACAAATTTTTCTAATTGGGAAATTCCGTCGCCGCAGCTATGGATGTGTGTATTCGTATTTGTGGACGTATGATCTTAGCTGTTGGTTACCTCGTAGCGTAGGTCCGAAATAAAAAATATATGAATTTATATTTTTTTCTTGTTATATTATTGGTTTTATACATCTTAAAATTCCTTATTATTATAATGGCGTAATATATAATAGCTATTTATGTCACAAGTACATAAAGTAAGGCTTTATTTGACGAGTCTGTTTGTTGCCGAGCGAGCTTGCGAGCGAGGCCAATAAATGACAAGTCAAATGAAGCCTTACTTCATTTACGCGTAACATACAAGATTTTATGTCCGATTGCATTATAAAGTATTATTATAATTTTTACTTGTACCTAATTGAATACAATAATAAAAATAAATTATTAAATTTCGTAGTTTACTTTGGTTGTTGCCATTAGCAGTTGATATTGTTTTTTTATTAGTTTGCCATTACTCCAAAAATGGAAACAACTATTTCTGTCAAAGAAGAAATTTCTGACGAAATCAAAAATTACGCTGCTACTGCTAAAGATTCCTTATTACCATCAAAATCCAGACATTTATACGAAGCAACATATAATGCATATCGCAAATGGTGTTCCAGTAAGAAAATTATAACAACTTGTGAAGACAGCATCCTAGCGTATTTCAACAGCGATCTTTCACGGTATATAAGTTCTTCTCTATGGAGCAAGTATTCGATGCTACGATCGACCATAAGTTTACGTGAAGGTGTTGACATTAGTAAATTTCCAAGTGTCATTCCTTATTTGAAACGAAAAGCAGAGGGATACAAACCAAAAAAGTCCTTAACATTGACTAAAGAACAGGTAGATGATTTTCTGATTAGAGCAGACAACGGAGTACATTTATTTAACAAGGTAAACATTTTAATTCCGTTTTGTTTTGAAAATCTACTAAAAACATATTCCGTTTTAGGTTATCCTCATATTTGGTGTGGCTGGTGCTTGCAGAAGTCAAGAATTAGTGACATTATTGACAACATGTGTCGAAGATTTTAAAACGCACTTTATAGTCAATCTAAAAGATACCAAAACCAAAGTAGATCAATCTTTTATAATAGTACCAGGTAATCTCGAGCATGTAAACCTACTTGAACTTGTCAGAGCCTACATGGCACTTCGGCCGGTCAGGACACCGCACCAAAGATTTTTTATCAATTACATTAAAGAAAAATGTACCGTGCAACCAGTCGGAATACATAAAATTGGTGGTGTGCCAGCAGTGGTGGCCAGATATCTAGACCTAGAAAATCATTCTTCGTATACGGGTCATTGCTTCAGACGCACCTCCGCTACGTTTCTAGCAAATGCAGGAGTCAACATGGAAGGATTAAAAAGACATGGGGGTTCGCGCTCATCTACAGTGGTAGAGGGATACATTGATTATTGTGTAAATAACAAAATCAACGTTGCAGAGAAAATCCTAGGCGAGGTACCTCCTGAAGAATCTTCTATTTCTAGTGTCTCTATAGAAAATAACGAAAAAACAAGAATTTAGAAAACAGTAAAGAAAAGCAACGACAATTTAGGGATGAATATTACTGGTAACAGTAATTGTGTTATAAAAATTAAATATTATCATAATTATCAACGCGGACTAGAATAATTACAGTAAGTAAACTATTATAGTATTCAGTTATAATGTAAATTTACTCAAAATAAACTATTGATATTTATAGAGATACCTTTGATTTTGACGTATACAACTGACGTACAGGTACTAGTGGAATAAAGTTACTTTATTTTACGAGTACAATAATAAGCCAGTTCACTGCCGCAAAACATTACAATAAACAGTACTTTATAATGCAATCGGACATAAATATATTTTCTATATTGTTGCAATTAGTTACGTTCTATATTTTTCATTCTGATTACGTCAAAGTAGTTAGATTTTGGTGAATTTCACATGGATCCTACTTAGTTTATGCTAAATGAATTAAATAACTGAGAGAAGATCAATTAATTGACAATACATTTAAACATTTTGAAAATTAGAATAAATTTTCAGAAATAACTAAAAACAGGGTTTTACTTCTTGAGAACAGATTTAGCCCGCAGACCATAAAGTAAATACTATCCATTCATAAACTTAACAATAATTAAAATTTAGTACTGACTCCAACTGATTTTTGGGTAAAGTGAAATTTGATAGAAAAACAACTAATCAGCTTAGTAGTCTGGCCTTAGTGTTCATGTGTTGTGGTTAGAGAATAGGCGTAACAAGTGTCTAAAGTAACTTCTGTTACATTTCTAGGGCAGTTGCTTGCCATAAAAATCAGGTAAAATGTAACTTGATGTGAAGAATATAGAACTACAACTTGTTCAATATGACAATTTTTGAGAAAATTGAGACAAACATTGTCAGCTTGTTATGAGCTAACCCAAGCAGCATTTAAGTAGCAGTAACTGAGATCGGAACTTTGAGTAGTTGTTACGTAACTGCAACTAAATTTATGACTTTATAGGTTTAATTTCTCCAATTCGGAATATTTTAGTAATTGTGTAGTTGTTTCTACTATTTATTTGAACTATGTAGTTTCATTACTTCTGAGTAACTATTAAAGTATGTGGAACGGTATTGCCACTTAGTATACTTACTTTAAAGTCGTTGCTACTTCAAAGTGGTATTATGATTGTAGCAGTAACTTGCCCGAAGCTACTTTAAAGTTTTTAAAACCTTACAGTAGTATTGAATGTAACACTTACGTTTTTGCTACCCAGGAGAATCACATTAAAGTAATTTTTTGTAAACTACTCCATCTCCATATTTACTTGTAAAATGTTGGATTAATCAATAATCATTAATCAATTTGCAATTTGTTATGATTGTTAATAGATGTTTTACTATATAACCTTCAATAAAAATAACAAATTGGTGCCAAATTGTGCCTTAGGGATTGTTATGTATGTAGCTTGAAGTTGGCAACATTTATTTGTAGTGATGTAACTAACCAATCCTGGCATCCTGGCCCGTTCCCTGGGCGAGCGTCAGTAACACTCGAGCCGGCTTGGAGGATACACGTCTTCTACAGTATATGCATTGTGTATGTAATTAGCCCTGCTCACTCAATATTAATAAAGTTAATTAATGACAATAATTGAGTATCTTTTATTTAAACACATAAAAGAACATAACAGGAATAATATAAAAATGGTTTCTATCATGTGTATCAACTTATAAGTATTTCGTGTATATTTATCATGTTTTATTAAAGACATTTTTTTACTAAAAAATATATTTAAAGAAGGCGCGTTGTTATTTTTCGATCTATCATCATCATATTTAACAGAAAAGTTGCAATGGTTTATAATTTTGGTGTACTGGAATGACAAAATAATCAAACATTTCATCACTCTTTGTATTAAGTACGTATTACAAATAAACTGGTAATTCATTTTGTGACACGATCCAGCATTATATAGTATAGAAAATGATAGAATATTTGTTAAGTTGCAAGAGCAAGAGAGAGCAACCACGCGACATAATGTGTCAAAGAGAAAAGAAGTTCTACGAAAGTAGCAATTACTACGCCGCCACGTACCTGCTACCCAAAAATTGTTCCCCATTTTGGTTCCAGGCATGTAACAAAACCGTAGCAATTACGTGCTTGTGACTAGTGGCTAAAACTTAATAGTTCCACCGGTAGTTGCTGGTACGTAGCGACGACTAAAAATGCTGCTTGGAAATAAATGTTGTATTTATTATGATGTATGTGATGTTAGCATACTGTTTTCTATGACTTATTATGATTTTAGATAAAAATGATTTACTACTGAATGTATTACATTTTAAAGCATGTGTTGAGTAACAAAAGTAAATTAAGAATTATTCTTGTCAGTTACACACAAATATAGATAAGACATTACACTAAAGCAGTAAGTTGTGAATGAGAGAAAGAATAACATTTCATACTCAGACCACAAATTAACTAAGAGCCCAAGCAGAATTGTAGTGTACCCGAACGGCTACATTGATTTATTATAATTAGCTAACCTGATTGGTTCATTAATTTGTATCATTTATTCTTAAACTATTTTAGCTAAAGTTCATATTTACTTAGTTTTGCAAATCATAACTGCAGTTATAATAATATATTTATTTAGGGTTGAATAAACTCAAAGATACAACTTATTGAAATTTAGTTTTTGCATACCTAATATGAAGAAATTGCAAATTTAGTTTCCCACGGGAAATAGAAATTCTATTTCCCTTTTGCGAAAACTTTGAAATTCTATATTTTATTCAAAATGATGATTCTTTCATATGTGATAAGGCTACTTCCTGCAAGGCGTGCAGAGTTGCATTTTTCTAATATTAATCAAAAGAAAGTAAGTTTTGTCTTAGAGTTTATCAAACACACGTACAGTGTTAATTTAATTAAGTTTGTTTAGTCATCTAAACTGTTTTCCAAATGTTTACATTTTTACATAGGGTTTTTCTTTAAGTTAGTTCTGATTAGGTCCTCAAGAAAGAAGGAACTCACTTTCGGTTTTAAGTTTTTATAATTTTTCAATTTTCAATTATTTAAAATCAATATATTACTTCTTTCTACGTGAAAGTAATCAAACTTCAATAATTTATGTTTGGTGTGAAAAATGTTATAAATTGACTTACTAATTTAATTAACAATAATAAATAAACTCGTCTTTAATTATTAACTGTAAACTGTGTTTATATTATTGGATTACCTCTCTCCCTTTCTATAAGGAAGCCAAATTATAAGGTAAGTGCACTCTATTATTATCTAGCCCAGCACTTCACCCCTGGCCTCTGACGACGACGTTATCATCTGTAATTTATACTTAAGTCAGCTTAGGGGTACGCACGCACAGTAGGGTTACAGTAGTCATCGCTACGTACCAGCAACTACCAGTGGAACTATTAAGTTATTGCCAATAGTCACAAGTACGTAATGGTTACGGTTTTGTTACGTGCCTGGAACCAAAATGCAGAGCCATTTTTGGGTAGCAGATAAATGGCTGTGTAGTAATTGCTACTTTCGTGGAACTTTTCTTTTCTTTTTTCTCTTTGACACATCGTATCGCGTGGTTACTCTCTCTTACTCTTGCAACTTAACAAATATTCTATCATTTTCTATATTAATGCTACGGTCTTGTCACAAAATAGATTATTATTTTATTTGTAATACGTACTTAATAATACAAAGAGCGATAAAATGTTTGATTATTTTGTCATTTCAGTAAACCAAAATTATAAACCATTGTAACTTTTCTGTTGGATGTGATGATGATAGGTCGAAAAATAACAACGCGCCTACTTTAATTATATTTTTTAATAAAAAATGTCTTTAATAAAATATGACAAAAATACTTATAAATTGATAGACATGATAGAAACCATTTTTATATTATCCCTGTTATGTTCTTTGTGTTTAAATAAAAGATACGCAATTTATTGTCAATAATTAACTTTATTAATATTGAGTGAGTAGGAGCATTACATACACAATGCATACACTGTACAAGACCCCATATAGGAACTGCCAGTCTTGACAATAGGCCCCAGCTTGGCTCAATATTGGATAACCAAATGTCGTTATTTCAACATTGGTCGAAGCCTAGGCCAACCTTCACATCCCACGCCTCGGCTGCTTTGTCGTGGCTCAAGGGTCAACCAACGCCTATGTACCAATGCTGGGCTCTCTAATCTCTGCACAAGTCAGAGCCAACATTCAGCACCCTAGTCTCGGTTTCTTACTGTTTGCCCAAGCCCCAACCAATGCTAGTGTTTTTAGACTTGGTTTCTTACCCTTGAACCAAGTTTGGGCCAATCTTCACATATTCTACCAAATCAAGCTTGTGATCAAATCAAATCAAGTTTTCTGTCTTTATTATATCAGCAAGTAATTAATTAAGAGAAAAATATGAGAAAAGTTAAACTAAAATACCTACATAGATTATAATTATTATTACCAAATATAAATTCAGCTTTCAAATTTTTGCGCGCTTCGGTTCTTCGAAACAAGCACAGACATGAAAAGTCTGTAACGCGACAGCTACAAGGGGAAGCCTTTACCGACGTATTAGTCAGTGTTCATCCGCCTACCATGAGTGATGTTACGTTTAACCGTTTTGTAATATTATTAATAAAATAATGTATATGAAATAAAAAGTGTTTATTTAAAAACAAAGCTACGCTAATAAGAATAAATACAATTTTTAGTAGTAAAAATTAAACTTGTATGCTTGAAAACAATTTTTTAAGTCACTTTTTTTTTAATTTATTTGTTAAACACCTAAAATATTATTAATTTCGTATAAAATCAGTCTCAGCCTTGTTCTTGTGTCACAATTTTTTTAAGTTACGTTGTTATGTTAGTAATAATTGAACGAATTAAAATAATTGGTAATAATTTAGAATGTTTGAGTTACTTTGTTTTCTTCATCAAAGTTATTTCATACAAGTCTTAATAAGCTATAGTACAATATTAAATATTAGGTTGGTCTCATACTCAAAGGTCAGTAATAACCCGAAGCTACCGTTGGATTCCGAACCTACACTATCAATGATTGTCAGCCATGATACCACATTAATATTAAGAGTGGCCCAATATTGGTTATATACCTTGGGCCAAGACTCAGTATTAGCGTCGACACTATATTGGTTTTCACTACTGGGCCAAGATGTATCACCAATCTAGGGCCATGACTGATTAACAAGCTTGGCACGAACTTATCATCCCGATTTTAGACCAGTCATGGACCAGTCTTGGATTTCAGGCTTGTACCAGAGTTGATAAGCATCGTTCCAAGCCTGACCCAAGCGCGGGCCCTTTGTTATTTCCTATATGGGACGTGTATCCTTCAAGCCGACTTAAATGGTACTGACGGACGGGCCAGGATTGGTTAGCTACATCACTACAATTAGATGTTGCCAACTTTAAGTTACGTACATAACAATTGCTAAGGCACAATTTGGCACCAATTTGTTATTTTTATTGAAGGTTATGTGGTAAAACATCTAATAACAAATTTCAAAATTGATTAATGGCCTCCAACAAATGAAGTAATTTACGAAAAATTACTTTAAAGTGATTCTCCTGGGTAACAAATACTTAAGTTTTACTAAGTTCCGTTACTTTAAAGGGTTAAACATTGGTTCCAGGCAGGTGGCAGGAACTTTCAGTACTACTTTAAAGCAGCTTCGGAGAAGTTACTCTTACAATCATAATACCACTTTGAAGTTGCAACGATTTTAAAGTAATAAATGCGGTAAAAGGGTAATGGATTATGTATGTATACTAAGTAGCAACACCGTTCCATATACTTTAAAAGTTACTTGGAAGTAATGGACCTACACAGTTCCAATAAATAGTGTAAACAACTACACAATTACTAAAATATTCCGAATTTAAGTAATTAAACCTATAAAGTCATAAATTTAGTTGTAGTTACGTAACAACTACTCAATCAAAGTTTCGATCTCAGTTACTGCTACTTAGATGCTGCTTGGGAGAAACGTTTTAAAGATTTATCTTTCTAAACAATAAAACCATTTTGGAATTTAATTTTATGTGAAAAATTACATCTTCATTTCATTTGGTTCCTATACAGCAAACAGCGAATCAAGACATGACCCATGAAGTAAGAATCTATTAAATGCAGTATGAACATTTTTTCCTGTAAGCTACCCTTCAAGACTGATCACAATTATTACAAACTCCAGTTACGTACATTTCAGCGAAAATTAATTTATCATGAAGCTGGTGATCGAAGCGGATTATTTTTTTTGCAGCAAACATGTCGGAATTAGACGTAAGTAGTAAGATCGTAGATAATTTGGTCCGATTTCCTTACTAAGAACGGTCTCTAACTTATCGAACTTCGATGTCTCGACAAGACTGCATTAGTCAAACAAGTATATCCACTTCCGGGCCCGCCGCACTAATCCTTCGTCCTGCTTAACTATTGATGGCCTGAAGGGTTACACGGACGCGTTAAATATTTAAAACTTCCAGCTCTACCAATTAATATAAAACCAAAGTCTAATACCTTAAGATTAAGTGCTGCTATTTTTAATTCGAAAACAAAAAAGGAAAGGAAGATTTTCTTAGAAATTAGAGTAATTTTTAATTTATACTTCTTTCTTTGTCTATCATAATGTGTTTAATTTTCCATCCAATTAATTATTTATGAAGAAGAAGAAAGTAACTTCTAAAGTATGGAAAGGAAGCTTGGATTTATTCACAGTTAGGCGAGTGATGGGTGTTACTTATTATTACCAAATACAGATTATTCATTTAAGTCGAAATCAAAAAGGGTGAATAAACTTAGTGTCAGTAAGATCTTTCTCATTTTACATGGTTTCCACTACATTAGGCATACGGCTCGCCGCCGTATATTAAATTAACTCAGTAGGCATCTGCATGACGCAGTAACTTCTCAAAGGGAAGTGACAAGTTCGACCAGCCGGAAGTAAATCGCCGATTCGTACAATGCTAAAGGAAGCAACCCCTTTGCAATAACTGATTTTTTTTACCACACATCTTTCGGCATCTTTCTCGTTCTATCTGCATGTTATTTTATGTTATCATGTCGTTTATAGAACCGGCGAAGCGAGTTTATCTGATTAGGTTTGATCGCGGTTGGCGGCGACTGTATTCGCTTACGCTTGTCATTTGTTTTGCACATTTGCTTATGGTACATTACCCCGTGTGTCAGTTTTGCGGTCGGAATTCTATTTAGTCTTGCTTTTTCGATGCTATCCCAAAACGCTAACTAGATTATAAATATAAATGTAGAATTTTATTGACGTTAAAAACCATCATAGTCTTTTTAGAACTTTTTAAATATCCTCGACCTCATATAACTCCACTGCTCAGTTTTATGTCTTTAACGACTTTAGAAACCAATAAAGTTCTTGATTGTCATTAAAGTTGTGAAGTTTAGTAAAGAATTATTTGAAGAGATTTTTAAGGAGGAGAATGGTGTCACGCTGTTGATGGTTTAAAGATATTTTCATCTTCAACTTCTTTCAGTAGTTTAAGTTTTCCATGTAGCTTTATAGCTTTTACAGACAAAATAATGCGATCGGGACATCAACCACCAAAGCCAAAGTAAGCAATCAGAAACGTTAAAAGTAACTCATATACATAACTTGTGCGTATTGCAGGTAAATACTGAGTCAAAAGAATCATCAGGTTTAAAATATTTTCAAATAAGAAAATCTCTTCTAATATTGGTAATCTTAGCTCACAACATTTTGATATTATTATGCAGGGTGGCTCATAACAAGGACATCAAACGCGGCAGGTATATAGACATCGATAAAACAAACAAACAATTCCTTTAACATTTTATTTCTAAAATAAAGACAAAATGCAAATAAAGACGGGTATAATGTCTTTGCACATACAGTAGAGTTTGTTATTTTCTTTAAACAAAATGTTTTATGGTTTGTTATGTTTACATTGCTGATTCTGCAACATGATCGTTTTTATAATACGATTATGAGGTCAGTCGCTTAAATGATAATTCCGCGAACGGAGATAATTGAGAAAAGCATGTTGGTGTAGGTCAAGTCATTGTAAACGATGATGATTCACAAAATCGGGGAATCCCCCCCCCATTGCATCAGGGATATTATAACCTAATAAAGAAGTAAATGAAGAATCTGAGTCAACGCGTGATCAACACTTGCGTAAACAGATAAAATGAGATCAGATTTTGAGCAACACTGATATTATTTAAGCTGTTAAAAATGTCAGCAACGTACGATGTGACTAAATATAGATAGGGACAATAGATGTTCATTTTCATTTTACTCCTCTTCTTAAAATCAACTAGATTAATGCTACCGTAATTAAATTACATTTTTAAATTTTGTCCTTTTACCTGGTAATTCTTGTGACTCAGATTTTTCATTTTCTTGTTTAGGTGAGCATCATTAATTAACACTAATAAGTAAATTCCATAGGCGATTGGAATTCGATTGTACTCTTACAAAATTTTCTTAATATTGAAAGTTGAGACTAGATTTCACCAATTTTATAGTAAAAAGATATGCGAGGTCACGGTTAAATAAAATTAAAATCCAGTTGTAGGCAAAGGTCTTGTAAAAATTAAAAGCTTAATGCACAATTTTATACAGGGTGTTCCATAAATATACCGACAAACTTTTAGGGGTGGTAGGGGACATCAAAACAAACATTTATTGCTTGATAAACATATGTCCGAAAACGCTTTGTTTTCGAGATACAGGGTGTTGAGATTTGTACAAAGAAATCCATTTTAAATAATACTTTTAAATTAACAATCGACACAAGTTTTATCACAATAAACTACTTGGCAGGACTACTCACAATGACAAATTAATTTATCACAATGACATGTACATCGATAATTGTTATTAATGGTAACTGAATTTTAAGCATAAACTTACCTACTACATAACTATTTATTCTATGGTTCAACGTGTATTTCTCGAAAAGGAAGCGTTTTCGGACATATGTTTATAAAGCAAAAATGTTTGTTTTAATGTCCTCTACCACCCCTAAAAGTTTGTCGGTATATTTATGGAACACCCTGTATATTTACGTTCTGTATTACAATTAGTCACCATTTGAGACGTGCGTTTTAGCAAAGCAAAACTACCATATCAACGAAGCGAAGCGATTTAATTTGCAATAGTACAATGTAACACAATTAGACGCTTTAAAATGGTGGGTTTGGACTAGAAAAATACACAGTAACATGCGATCTCATCATGTTGTATAGCTTTAAAATTTCAAACCTTGCACTTAAATAATATACAGTTAACTTTATTTTTCATTAATAATATCAATATCACCATGAGCGCGTTATAATTTTATACGTACTTTTATAAAAACTTCGTCCAAAATTATTAAAAATTTGAACTTTCTCTAATCAAAAAACTTTATTAAGATTTATTGTTCCAAATGCCATCAGAAAGGCGCTGGTAAAGTCTGGTACAGGGGCTATGAGACACCCTGTATTAGTATAACAATTTAAATAACAATAATAAGTTCTCAAAATGAACTCTATTCTGGAATCTCTTCTCTAACGTCTATACCTATATAGAAAAAGGTTTGTAAAATTTATAATTTTCACAAGTTTGTATTTTTATCTCTGTAGGGTGGCTGGTAGGGTGTTTGGTGGTGATACTTTTTGGGGTATGTCCAATTTTCCTTCCAGGCATTTTACATCTATGTCTTGTGTTCCGTCTCTGTCCTATACTCTTCCTGGCTATGATCGTACTCATTTGTATTGTTTGTTTCAGTATGTGTCAATGTCCTCTATTCGTCTCTCGATACTTCCAATTTTCTAACTTCTATTTTCTACTCTTGTCCTTTTTCTTTCGTTGTTAAGGTACCCGTTGCATACTTAGAGCAAAATTTGTTTGGTGAAGTAGCCTAACTTCCAGATATTTCGCTTAGTTTTTTAATTAACATTACCAACTTTCGGGCTAAAGAAATATAGGTACCTTTAATTAAAAAAATACTAGACGTTGTTTACCCAACAAAAATAGTGAGTGCAAAAACCAGTTTTACATGCTACAAATTTACGGATAATTTAGTTGTGAAAGAATTAATTAGACAACGTATTAAAAAACTTGAAAAATTATCTAGTCTATGAAATTTTTAAGCCATTTGCGTCCAGCTGGCTCTTGCTTCCGCATAATGATTAATATATTTAAAATGCACCCCTGCTAATTCGAGTCAACGTAAACTGTCGAATTTTCGTTGAATCATACTCATTTGCAATAATCATAAAATGTATACGTATAGTTTTATTTATAACAACAAAAATAAATAAAATATTATAAATAATTTACTAATTGTCATATTAAATATTATAATATGTAAGGTATAAGACTAATTAATCCGACTAATTAATCAATATTCATCATACAATATACATATTGGTATGATATTTCGCATCCAAAAAAGCAATTAGGGTTGTTTTGTATTGTTGATATCATCTAAAAACATGTAAGTATGTTGCGCTTTTGGAACGATAATTGAAATACTGTAATTGGTTTATTATTCAAAATGTTGACATCTAAAAACATGTAAATAATGTTATCAGGTATATATTGTTAAAATATGTAAAGATAGGAAGGCGTGAAAAGGTATTTTTGGATAATTAATTAAGTAAATAAAAGTTTTAAGGAGATAGGGATGCCATCGACATTCAGTTGTAAGGTTAATTTTGGTTGTTCATACAAGTATTATACTTAATTATATTCGGAATTTAATTTCCTATAAGACTATTGAATTATTTTGTGCTTTAATAAAAATTTGTAAATAAGAATTTGGTTATTGTATTCATGTAATATCAACAGTCTTTTCTTTTGTGCACATTTTTAGTATAGAGTTCAATTGTTTAGTCAAATCATGTTAATAGAGAGCCATTTTTCAACAAACTCTCAATTTACATCTTGCAGAAGGCGCACACGTCTTGTTTAGATTAATAAAAATTAAGGTAATGTTGACCTAATGTAAAAATGTCAAAGTTTTGAGGTTAGATTTATTTATAATAAACATCAAAGTGAATTAATTTAAAAAGTTTTAAAATAAAAGTGATTATTTAAGAAGTGCCTCAATTTAAACAAGTGATTAGTAAATTCTACGATTGGATTTTGCTAACAAGACAAATTGATAGAACATTTTTATTATTATGATAGATTTGTACGTTAAGAAAATGTATTTACTGGTGAATATGATATTTGATTTAAAATTCCAATTTCTAAATCTTTTTTTTAATTTGGATATATTTATGAATGGATTGTTGACACATCTCTTCTTTAATTCTTTGTCGAATTTAATGATAGCAGACAACTGACACCAGGGGTTTCAGCATATCAAGTTGTTATTTACAAGCCGTCAATTTTAAAAATTAAAAGGAAGGTAATTAAAAACCGTGAGTTTTTCTGTAGTAATTAGTTTAATTATTAATAAGAAATTTTAATGATACCAAAAAGGGCATAAAAAATTGTAAACAAATTATTCTTTTTATTTCAAAAATTATTTTTTTATAGTTTAATTTATATCCAAATAAATAATATTTAACTATTTTGAGATTGATGAAAATTAATTATAGAATTAAAAATAAAATCTTTATTTTATTTTTAGTGCGATTTATTTGCGATTTAAATCATAAACAATTATTTCTGTATTTTTATTTTATATAAAAGAAAATATTTTTTGATGGCATCGGTTTTCGTTTTGTTTATTGTTTCATTGTAACTTGTTAGTAAAGATAAAATTGTATTGTAATATCTATTTGTGTAAATGTGTTTTTATATTACTGTGTTCTAAATATAAGATCATAGGTATCATAGGTATTGAAGCGACCCTCCTCAGAAAGTCTCGATTTGTGGAGAGTTAGGCTTTTCACAACTTTATGTTTAGCCAATCGCTTCTACGTCTGTGTTTAGTATTTAAATAAATTAAATATATCATAACTTTAATTAACGTAAATAAATTAAATCTCATGTTCTTTTAGTAAATGATTATTATTACAATTATTTTAATATGTTGTTATAAAAAGTAAAAATTCATTAGAAAGTTATAAAATAAAATAATTATCAGATAATTTAATTAGGCAGCCTCTTTCACACTTGGAAAGCTCTCGAACCAGTCAAGTATTCGATTGCTTGTGATAGGAGTTTTAGAAAACTAACCAATAGAAAGATTCTATTCAAATATGGGGCACTTTTGTAGGAAGTGGCTTAACTATTTTTGTTAGCTGGCCAAGGTATAATGTTTAATTATTATTAATGCATGATTTAAATGTTTGTAACTGTAAATATATTTCACCATTTGAGTAGCAGTTGCATAACCCCAGAAGTTTTTGAATAGAACAGTTCACCATCAGGTTAAATAAGTCTCTAAGTTATAACGTAAATAAAGCTGGTTTCTTTTTAAAAAAAGAATAAAGCTACTATAGGTTCTACTAATACTATGCTAACAAACTTACTATTAATGATAATGTAACTGATTATGATTTTCGTCAAATTACAACAATGTATGTTTTGATAATATAATAGTTCTACAGTTTCAATGCGGACATAACCATACTTAACCATAAAAAGGATTAAGCTTTTAAAAAGGCATGTGAGTAATCTATGTTGTTTTATAATAAAACATGCAAAATGCTATGTAACACAGGTTACAAGTTTAGGATAATTTATCCGCTTTTCTTAATGTTTATCTTCATGTTAAATTTGAGCTTTGACATTAGTTAACGCAGATGATAGTTTTCCTTTTTCCACAAAGTTAAGTCAGTTTCGGGTACATGTTTAACTGGAAATAGTTAAAAATAAAGCATTATCTTGAAGTTTATTATGCAACAATTGACTTACTAGATCAGTAAGTAAGCATCAGTAGTAGATCAGTAAGCAGATCATATCTGCTTAAAGTCATGTTTGTTGAAAGAAGAATTCGGTGAATTTCGTTAGGTCATGTTTTTAGAAAATTTGAGATTATTATGATTTTTTTCACCATTGTTTGGATTCAGCCACCTGGAATAGTGTATCCTGGACGAGAATGATGATGATGATGAAAATGAAGTTTTGATCAATTTATGTTTTTATTAATACAGGACTTGCATTACCATCATTTTTGCTTTAGACCGTAATGGCCAGATTTATAAGTTAATTTTTTTTCTAGTATTTAGTTATAATTTTTGTGAACTCCATTTGATTAGGTTACCTAGAGTAACAATGTAAATATTCCATGTACTGAGATAGCTAGGGATTTATTATCTTCAATGTAATTACGTTTTAATGAGATTTGTAACAGCTGATCGTTTTTGTTGATTTTCTTTGTAAATATAAATTTTGTACCATGAGTGTCTTATGTTGTTTTGATTGGCTTTTTACCAGTTATCGTTTCATCTATTAGAATTAAGATTAGCGTTAATTATTAACACGTGTTTTATTTTGTGTCATGATTTTGACGATGTTCAAGATTTTCTTGTTTTTTCGATTGTTTTTAGTTAAACATATAAAAGGGCCTTCGAAAAAGAACAATTTCAGTCGATAAAACCTAAAGGGTATACCTATACTCGGCTCCAAATCAAAATCTGTAAAATAAAGTTGGGTTAGACTGATCATATGTTTTTCTAACCAAATAAACGTCAATTATAATCAAGAATGATATTTACCTTCAAAGTAAGTGGAACAAAGAGGGATTGTCTTCATTTTTAAACGCCATCACAGGGATTTGTGATTGAATTATTTTATTTAAATTAAAGAAGATTTTTTGTGTGTCATCGATTTTCGTGTCGATATTTATATGGACAACAGCTGAGTTTGGATCAGTGCTGGTAATTACCGATTGATAATTGAACTATTTAGAGGTGGGTCATTTTAAATTTCGTTTTCTGATCAGAAACTTTGAATAAATAAATTTTATGAAACAATTTTAAATAAACTTATTATAAAATAAAGAAGTTCAATTAAAAACAATAAAGTTGTTAGTTTTCATTAAATTTAATGTTTTTATCAGCAGTAAATATTTCTTTAAATAAATTTGTTTTATGTTGGTCTATTCAAATGAGACTTGTTTTAACCCATATGTCAGGTTATCAACAAAATAATAATTCATTTGAATAAACTTAAAAAATGGGTTTTTTTTTCTATAGGATGTATCTCTTTTATTTTATTACATTTGCATTACTATTTTCTTATAAAAAAAAATAAAATTTGTGTTTATAATTTTAAAGTTGTTTATCTATTATTTATGTGGGATGCAAGTATCCATTCATATTTCAATACAGAGTTTAAATTTATTTCTCGTCCAGAAGCAGAATTCCAGGTGTGGTTTGTAGTAAGTTTTTCTTTTCACATATACGGATTGATCAAGTCAATGTTGACATTTGTTTTGGTCTCATGCCCAACCAAATCAAAACTGAACTAGCCTATTGAGTAAAGGAAAAATTATTGGGGTGCTGTGTTTTATAATTATTAAAGCTAGTCGAATATATTTCATTATTAGTATTTTATTAAAACTTTTAGGAAAAGGTTTTCAAGTTGATTTCATTTATAGTTATCCTTATTTTATTTATACCTGATCTCATAATTATTGTTTGCCTTGCAACGTGGGGTTTTCCTATCTTTCGACATCATTGTAGTATTTCTTTTATTTTTAAATAAAGTTTTAGAAAAGTAATGATTTATTAGCAACTTGCTTTCAAAACATAAAACCAGTAATGGATAATCTATTTTCACTAAAAAAGAGAACAAAATATTCAGATATGTATAGAGGAAGATATAGGGGGAGAAATAAATTCGACTTGTGATACGTGTTAAGTTTTGATTTATGTGGGCAGATTTAGAAAACTTTTCTGTTATCAAAACGGTTGCGGCTACACAATGACCATTTTGATACTTTTCTTTTGTACAGTCCTCTTCAAGTTTCGATAAAATACTTTTTCATATATTTTTGCATTTAAAAGATATAACTCTTAAAAGAAATGATTTATGCGTTTTGCTTTTATAAAAGAGAAATCTCGTACATCCACATCTGAAATCTTCTTAAAGTAAAATATATACAAAATGTTATATCAGTTTCCTTTACATATGTTTCTATTTTATTCTAAATGTTGTTAATACCTGCGGGTCGTTTCTACTACCACGTATATTTTATTAATTTAATGCGAGTTTATTTAGTTCTAACGGCACGGTAATTAAATTTTAGTTATATGCTTGATTCAGTGTTTCTAGTTTCCGGTGCCTCTCGAGTACTTTACATTCCTTAAGTTTTGGGTAAACTTAGCCCTTAGAAGATAGATCATCATTAATATGGTATGACTTCTGTGATTTGTAGAGGAGTTCTCTCTGTGGCCAACCAAGTTAAGATTTACACCTTCACAACTCTGCACCAAGATTTTGCCTTTATAAATATATAACCTTAATATAAGTGCTACGTGTTACAAATGTGTTTGTAATATGTATAACATAAACAAATACAGAAACGTATGCTAGTATAAATTATGTCTTTACAAGATAAACGATAAACTAATTAAAATGTAAATTGCATTTATTCCATTTTAGCATTCCTTTTACGTAACTGATGTTTCACATTTTCATAAGAAATAACCATAATTGCTTTATGAATATTCAAAAAAAATTAAGTTTTTCAGTTATGTTAATTAGATATCGATTTATTACAATTTGTTAATTTTATTTTTAAACCTTGCAGTGGAGTGGTTAAGCCCTAGCAAGAGGGGCGGAGGAGGTGGTCCGCCCCGGGCCCCCGTCTAAGGGGGACGGCACAAGCTTTTTAACTTTACATACCTTTTGTAAATATTTTAAAATTTACACTTTAAATGTTCATATTTTAATAATAAATGCTTACTGCGAAACACTTAACAATTATTATAAAAAATTACCTTAAATGTGAAGTATGTACTTTCATACAAACTTCGATTTAAAGTTCAAGCTTTGTTTTTATAGATCTTTCATTGCTAGAAGACTGTGCGGATACTCCTTACATATAGTACCTACATTTAGGGAGATTCATGAATGGGGGGGAACCCCAGGAAGAATCCCCCAGGCCCTAAAAGGTGTTGCTACGTCACTGAAACCTTGATTTACAATTAGTGTTTAAAAACAAACTACCTGACCTACAAACTTCTGCTCCCTGAGTTTGAATACCCATACCAAAAAAACTAACTGCTCAAATTAATTCAAACAAAAACAGTTATATAGACAATTTATTTTTGTATAAAATAGTAACTTTGTAAAATTATCAAATATTAGGTTTTTGAGTTTTTACGAATTATGATTAAAAAAGTCTGATTGTTTGGGAGTTTTGACGTAAAACCTCACTTTAATAATTAATACTTCAATAACTACCAGACAGAAGTGAATGTAATTTTACATGCAAGTAATAGTTATGCAAGTAGGTAAGTGTAAATTTTTGTAAATTGATATCTGTGTTATTTCTGAACTTATTGTATGAAATAGAGGCTAATGCATTCTGGTGCTTTAATCATAATCTTTTTTTTACAAAATACAGTGTTTTTGAATAAAACAACAAATACGTTCAGTTATTTATTAATTAATTCGTGGATATTTTCAAAATAATTTTTGAACAATTATTTACTAATTAATTCGTGAATATTTTCGAAATTTCTTGACGTATGAAATAATAGAGATACCAAACTACAAGAATTTCCACATACATAAGACACTATGATAATTTTTTTTTGAAAATTTTTAAAATGAGTCGTGTGATTTAGGGTTTGGTAAATAATAATACGATTTTTTAAATGATCATTTTGGATTTATATCCTTCTTCAGTGAAATTAAATTATAATTTTAGAGCTGCAATTTTGACAATAGAACAAGAAAACTCACAAAAATCAATAAACTTTTTAGATTTAACAATAATTAGAAATTCAAATAAAAGTATAGACACAAATCGGTACAGTAAAAAAGTTAAAACTGATAGATATTTAAATTTTTGTTCATATACAGATATAAAATATAAAAAAGTTTGATTAATAATCTAGTAGAAAGATCAATAAAAATATCATCAAAAAATTAAAATCATGTTACAAGAAACATAATTATCCTTTAACATTCATAAATCCAAACATAACAAAAACATTTAAAAAAATAAATTTCAAATGTTCAAACCAAACCATAACCAAATCTTTAAGCTAATGAGTTTAATAATAACCCAAATAATATAGAAACAAAACTAATAGTACTGCCTTTCATTCCAAAACCATCTAAAACAATAGCAAACTAATTTAAAATTAGTATTGCATACAGGAATCATAATATATTAGGAAAAAGGTTTTTCAGTACCTAAAAGACAAAACAAATATAGTTTATCAAATTACTTGTAATAATTGTAATGCAAATTATATAGGACAAACAAACAAAATTTAAAAAAAAATAAACCAACATAAAAACTCAAAACCAAACGCCTCATAAACCAAACACCGCATTATACGACCATGCAACAGACAATTTTCACAATTTTAATATTACTTCCCCAAAAATATTACAAAAAGAAAAAAATTTTTAAAAATGAGTATATGAAATGATAAAAATAAAAAAAAAGTCCAACAGCTATCAATTACAAAACAGATATTGAATATTTAAATACTATTTAGAATAATTTATTTTAAATACAGTAATTTTTTGTTATTTAAAATATTAAATAACAATTAAATAATTAAAATATAGATAATTTTGTTTTTTACTATTATTGTAATTAAGTTATACTATGTATACAATCCTACACCATATGGTAATTGGGTTTTACTGATTATATATATATATATATATATATATATATATATATATATATATATATATATATATATATATATATATATATATATATATATATGTGTGTGTGTATATATATATATATATATATATATATATATATATATATATATATATATATATTACTATTATTAATAGTAATTAGATTTGCAACTAATTCAAGTTGTTTCTCATTTTATTTCTCAATTCAATATAAAGTACTCTAATATATTACCATAATAAAAATTTGGTTAAACAAAAATTTTTAGGTTATATAAAGTTTAGGCTTAATAATAAATATATAAATCTAAAACGAGATGCGTATTATTACTTCTTATCTAATATTGACAGAAGAGAGAACAATAAATTATTTTAACACAACATATTTTATTGAATTTATATCAACATTTAAACAATTTACTTGAAAAAACAGTTAAGATGGAATAACAAAATAGTAGTGGTGTGTTTATCTCCACCACTTAATACTTTATATTATTTTAATTCAATCTGAAACATTTCAAAAAGTAAGTACATAAAATTCTTTCACATACCTAAAAAATTTTTTCTAATTCATTATATTGTATTATATTGCAGCTCTAAAATTATAATTTAATATCACTGAAAATTCCAAAAAAATTATCATTAAAAACCAAAGAAGTAGTGATTATCAAAATCACTCATAATTATATAAAACACTATTAGCCACTTGCATATAAAACCGCATTCAATACCTGTTGAGTAGTTATTGAAATATTAATTATTAAAGACACACTTTACGTCAAACCCTTTTGTAACATAATTCGCGAAAATTCATAAACCAAAACTCAGATACTTTCACAAAATAATAATAATAATAGTCCCCTTTCACAGGCCATGAAGGCCCATTGGGGTATAGCAGGGTAGGCTACTATTCTTGAGCTGTTCGGTACTCAAGGGTGGTAAAGTGGCTAGCTTTACGCACCGACCGCCTATTATTACCCCAGGAAATGATTTCCCAGGTACTCATTTTCACAGGCTGAGTCGACCTGGAAGCCTTAGATATTTTTAAAATTCCAATGTATTATTCCTATAATAACTATTTTGTACAAAAATAAATTATCTATCTAATTGTTTTTATTTGAATTAATTTGAAAGGTTAGTTTTCTTGTTCTGCCCATTCAAACTCGGGGTCAGAATATTTGCATTCAATAGTAAGTGTGAATCTTAAACTACGAATTTTATCAAGTACAAGTGCTTGAAAATCAAATGAGACCAAATTACGGCTAAAATTGAGTTGTGGTAAATTTAATATGTGAGTCAACGATGTAGTTTTTCGCCTATACCCAGCAGTATATAATAATAATAATAATAATAACTACTACAATCCATAACCTGAACCAAGGCCCCAGAAGCTATAAGCTTGTGCGGGAGGGAGGGGGCGATTATTATTATTATGTAGGTCCAATGTGCGGCTGCAGCCGACTTACAGATGGAACAGCGCAAATCCCACATTTGTGTCACAGCTAAGGAAAACTGCAGAAAACCTAAACCAGATCTGCCGGCGCCGGGAGTCGATCGCGGGCCGCTTGGGTGAAAGTCCGACACGCCAGACATTACACTACCAAGGCAATATGTGAATAGAGTTTACTGATTCCTATTATATATTCCCTGATGATTACCAGTTATGCCCAGATTATACTTCAGAAATAGAAAGCAGGCCCTCAAAGATCCCATCTACTAAATACATAAACTATCTGCAAATATAACTTAAATATAAGAGCTGGCGGTGGAAAAATGGTGTCAGTGCATCACTCGTGTTCCAAGGGTCGTGGGTTCGAGTCCCTGATAACTGAATAAAATACTGAATTTTTATCGTTGTGTAACGTATAGTAATTTCATGCACGTGCGATTAGCAATTCACAGCAAATGAGAAGACTTCATTAAACAAATAGAACTTTTAATCTCACTGTTACTTACAGCTACCATGTAAGATTCGTAGCATAATTATCAGGACATGTTACTTTAATAATTGAACATATATAATTTAATTAAGAGTAAATTTAAATTTAATTTATCAAACTAAATTTATTTAGAATAAACGTAATAAAGTAAATTCTTATATGTGCACTAAACAACCCTAATGCTTCCAGCATATAGTATGATATACTTATTTGTGCGCCAATTACAACACAGAATGATTTACATTGCTTTATTTTGCAGTTTTTGTAATCTCAATATAATCTCCTTCATTTGTTAAAAACAAAAGTACAAAAAGCACAATAAGTGACAAAATGTGAAGCAATTATAGTTCTATAAATTATTTTTCTTGCCCATATGTTCATGCACTTAATTTAAAATTTATTCCACCGAAAAACTGAATCTTCTGTGCAACTTTTTTAACGACATTTATGTTTTCGAAAAGTTCATTTATTGTCAATAAATACACTTAAATAGTTAATTTCCAGCAGTATTCATTAACCACATCGGTAATTATAATATTTTACATTAGGTTCCTAAACTGTACTACTGCTAATGATCAATGCTTCGTTTTTGATGCATTTAACTTAGGTAGTGGTTATTTTCAACCAATTATAAATAATTTTAAGCTCATTATTCATTTCATTATACTTATGTCACTATCCGTCACTATTTTATAATTTTTATTAATGCTTTTCGTATCGTTAATGTACAGAATATATAAAAGCGGTCCCAGAACTGATCCCTGTGAACACCTAGTATAACTACTCTTACTTCTGCTGATTACTCATCTTCGTATCTCGTCATCTACTTCCTATCAGATAAGTATCATTTAAATCCATTTCAGTGCAATACCTGGTATTGCTAGGTAGTTACTCTCACGGTAATTTTGTTATCTTTACCCAATTCTAAAACAGCTTAAAAAAGAGAGAAAATTTATTTCCGATTAGCAATTTTAAAAAATCATTTGAATAAATTTGTACATCCCTAAAATTTGAAATCAATATCGTCTGCGCTTGATTTATTCGTCATTGAGTTATTGATTGTAACCTACCACAATCCTAAGCAAACAAATAATCTCAAAAAATCCCACATGTTGTCTTTAATTATAACTTAATAAAATTCCTGCAACCAAATAAACCATAAATCACTGATACTTATGTTAACAGATCCCCCGGCAGAGTCGTTTTATTATTTCAAATTATGCTCGTGGGGGTAATCGTAAAGACTTCTTAATTTAGGATTGAACACAGGAACAATTAAAAGATAGAAGAGCGCCTATCAGATTTTTTGATGTTATTGTTTAACAGCAAAAGCTGAGAACCTACAATTCGGGATAAGATTCCCCATTAATTTACAATTCATTAATTTTGATTAATCTTTCTTTTATTTCAAGATTTATTTTGTGAATGGAACAGCAACAATTTGTTGTGCCAAACTATAGCAAAGAGTAGTTTTAAAGTTTGTACCTGAATTTCTACATTTTACCCTAATATGGGATCCCATTCTAAATACATTTTCATTTAGTTTCCTTAATTAAAACCCAATATATTTTTGATTGTTAACAAAAATATTTGTTAAATAAAATTTCACTAATAGTATAAAATCTCTCGTCGCTCAACCTTTAATGAATCTAGCTGATATTCTATTACCACCTTTACACGTTAAAATTGGTCTAATAGCACAATTCCTTAAGAAACTATTAGTTGATGGTCCAGTTTATAAATTCATCTGTTTTGCTTAGTTATAGATCATCAACAAAGTTAGAAGATGATCAACTCCAGAAATATGTAAACGTTTAAAAAGCGTAAACTCACAACAATTTGAAAAATATTTATCATCAACAAAAAGAAGAGCTTGGATGGCATTTAAAAACGTTTCTATTTTCTTTGGTAAACACGTTCTCAAAATTATCAAGATATTGCTCGTGAATTAGTTGAACGTTATGAAGCAATGGGTTGCAACATATCCTACAAGCTTCACATTATGGATAAGCATATCAATGATTTTCCAGCTAATTGTAGTGATTTTTCAGATGAAATGGGTGAAACTTTTCATCAACACATTAAAAAGGCCGAAAAACTTTATCAAGGTAGATACGATAAATTTATGTTATCCGATTATTATTGGTTTTTGAAAGCTGGAGTATCTACTAATTCTCGAAAATGTAGAAGATGATCACAATTTCCTTTTAATGCTTAAAAATTGAATTCAATTATATTGTTATTGTACTTGTAAAATTTAATTGTAAATAATTAAACTAACCAATAATCAATAATTAAATCATATTTGAGATTAAAGTTTATACTTTTATATCAATTTCGTTCGAAAATTCAAGATTCTACAAACAATTCCATAGAAAAACATGAAATTTATACTTTAAATCTGAAAATTTCTATTTTGTTCTACATAAAAATTTTCAAAAAACTTTTTCTCAAAAGCTACTCGACCGATTTTTTTCATTTTTTTTTTTTGGTATATTACTAAAACGAATATTCTCTTCACAGTGGCATCTTAAAAAAAAGAAAAACGGTCTAGAACTTTGTTCTAAGATTTTTCAAAAAGTTCTAAAAATCGTAGAACCAATTCTAGAACCAATTATTTTTCAGAAACATTTTTATACACGCAATTAGAACTCACTCTTAGCTTTAAATAGACTCCAAGACCATTAAAATCAGACAAGCGGTTGCTGAGATAATTTTTGAAAAAACGCATACTTAAATTTTATATAACGGGATTGCCGTCAGAATTTTTTCCGATTTTCATCTACTCACAAAAACGCCTCGATTGGTATATAATTCGGCTAGAAAAGTTTTTACACGTTCTGTTTCACAGCCTTGTATAATAGAATTTCATGAAAGTTGCCATGGAGCAGGTATGGGAGCAGTACTTCACTCTAACAACAAGGAACGGCATTATCATGGGCCACAAAATAGATTTTGTAGTTAGATGTTCGGGAGTGTCCTGGCCGAACTATTAGCTCTCCTAACTTTATTAAGATTATTGTTGTAATGAGCCGGGGTCCCAACCAACTAGACGATCACGTCCCATATTACTCTACCTACCCGCGTAATATTTAACAAAAACGAAATTGACACAGTATTACCAACCTTACAAATGACAAGCTTTATAATGATAAATATGACAAAAAGAACAAACTGGATATTTAACAAACTGGACCCTACGTTGTGATTATTTTTTTATAACATGTGACCAAGGTTGATAACGATTGATCTACGTCATACGGACGGAGAAAGACAGCTAAACACAATTAAAAGAACACAAATAAAAGAACAATTAAATATGATTGTATTATTTTATTAATTTATTCTTATTCTTGAGCGAGGAGGGACGTATTTAAACTGATACAAATAAATGGCTAGTTCTCTAAAAACCTCCTTGAAATTATTGCTAGCCCAGCTTAAATACGTACACGCTTCAAGTTTAATATGTGATCAAATGATTATTTAGTTCGGTTACAATAAACAATACAGATCAATAAAACAATTTATCAAGTTGATATAGTTGTGTTTTTATACCAGGTATTTATAAATAGTCAAACGCAAATCTCTCAATGACATAAAAACATCAAAAGTAAGTGAGATTGAGTCAATCATAATTGTTTCAAATAAACTAGGAAAGGTAAACGTGCCAGATTGCAATAAATACACAAGACTACTGAATAATAATTATTATATCATATTTGACATAGCAACAATTACTTTGTGACGATACATGTATAATAAGAAATATCAGAAAACGTCTTTAGCAAGACATTGGTTTTCTGTCAGCAACAGGGAAAGCTCATATCTAGATAAGCGAGAGTGTGTTATAATCACTGAAAAATAATAATATAGCACATATAAATAATATAAATATGCAAAATAAAACAGTTTGAGGGTTCTACGACACCTATCAAATGGGCTTAAGCCACCGTGGAGCCTTCCTCTCTTAAATATAATATAAACATGCAAAAATACAACAATTTGAGGGTTCTACGACACGGCCTATTAAATGGGCTTAAGCCACCGTGGAAAACTGGAAGGTGTTTTGGAAGTGTCAAGTGTCAATGATAGTGATTCAAAATTTAAATAGAGTACTACAAAGTAATTAAAATAAAGAACATATAGCGGGACAACGAAATATCGTGATTTTGTAATAACCTAAACAGATTACTTCAGGTGTTCAACAAACAAAAACAGTAAGTTATTAAGAAATAATTAAAGAGAAAGATAACGTAAGGGCGAATTTGCACTGCGTGATAGCGTTAGCGCGAGCGCGACGAATTGACAGGAACGCCAACGTAACGAAATTAAAAATCCGCGAAATTTTAAAAATTGTGAACACGAGTGAAAAACCATAAAAATTAAAATAAAAAGAGATTAGTGGAATGAGAAGGAACCGCTGATGACTATTTCAGGACAGGTGCTTAGTTGGGTGGCAAAATGAAATAACAGCAGTGTAGCTAAAAGCACAAAGCGTAATACATAATTGTAATAGTATAACGACTATCAAAATAGTGCATGAAAATCAAGCAATATAAACTGGAAGGCAAGAGACAGAAAAACAGATAAAATAAAAGTGCAAAAGAAATGATAGTAGTGAAGTGCAAATTTTATCGAAAGCGAGAATAGTTTTGGCCAAAAACTCATTAAGAGTGGCGACAGCACAACTATAAGTAAAAAAAACAAGGTAAGGCTAGTCATTTAAGTAGATAAGTAAATAAAGTGACCAGGAAGAGCTAAGACATTGATAGGAGGAACGACCAACGACCTTCGACGGGTGGACCGGGGTCGACTCTTTACGCAGTGATGTAGTATGATATTTACGAAGCAAGAAAACTAATAAACGGTATAAACGTTAATTAATCAAAACTAAAGCAAACATATATAAGGAGATTTGTACTATAATTAGTAACTTGGTCGGTATATAAAATTTAGGAATTTAGACTAACACTATAAAACACAGAGCTGTAATAAGGGGGTATTAAAGGTAAATTTAAATACAGAATTTAAAAACTTGTGCATCATGGAAGAAGTTAAAGAAACAATAGTAAAAGGGAACGAGATGAAGAACCAACATTAAGGGACATTATGAATAAATTGATAGCAATGGAGAAGAAAATGGACGAAACGAACAGGAGCATGAAACAACAAACGCTTAAAATAAAAAACCTAGAGGAAATCGCAAAGCACCTGCAAGCCAGAATAGAAATATTAGAAAATGATGCAAGAAAAAGAAACCTTATAATTTTCGGGATACCCGAAGAGAACAAAGAAGATGTGAGGATACTGAAAGAAAAGATTTTGAAAGAGGTAATAGAAAGAATCGGAGTAGCAGTTGCAGATCATGAAATAGATTTCATCAATAGAATAGGGAAGAGAAAAGAGGGTATAAGTAGGCCAATTAAGATAGGTCTTACAACAAAACTAAAAAAAATAGAAATATTAAAGAAACTTTCGGGATTAAAGGGAACAAAGATTGGGGTAAGTGAGGATTTGGATAAAAACACAAGGGATGTTCAGAAAAAATTAATACCTCATGCGATAGAGGCTAGGAAAAGGGGAATGAAAACAATGATAATAAAAGATAGGCTAATAATAAATGGGGAGGAATGGAGGCTAGAGGAATTAGAAGATCAAGGTAGTGAATTGGAAGACGAGGAAAATATAGAACTAACCAGTGAGGATAAAAAGAAAAGAGGAAGATCAACAGATGACGAGGAGGGAACATCTCCCCAAGAAACACTCGCAAAAAAGAAAAACTGGGCACAAACGATACTAGCACCCTATGGAAAAGGAAAGAAGGGAAAGGGAGAACAGATGTTAGGTAAGGGGGGTAATAACCCAGTGTTTGTAGAGAAAATAAGAAACGCAACCCTTATGAACACTACTGGGACACCGCGGAACCAACAGCATTCAAAAAACTAGCTGAAAGGGAAAGCCGGATGGAAACAAAAATGATGACAATAGATCGCAATGGAAAGGGACAAAGAAAAAGAAAAGAGAAAGAACAAAAAATATATAGAATGAACGACGAGAAAAGCGATAGGAATAAAAAACAAAAGGGAAAGAAAAGTGAGACAAAAAATTCAAAGGTGGAAATAAGGCTGGGAACATGGAATGTGAGAACATTGTTGGTAAAGGGGAAAATGGAAGAAGTAGGGAAGGAAATGGAAAGATATAAAATAGGGGTAATGGCATTGCAAGAGATAAGATGGGAAGGAGAAGGGAGAATAGAGAAAGAAGAATATTCAATGATGTATGGGGGTGAGAAAAAACAGGGAAGAAATGGAACTGCGTTTATGGTTAATAGAGAAATGAGAAAAAAAATTATAGAATTTAAGCAAATAAATGCCAGAATCTCATATTTAAGATTAAAAAATAACATAGCAAACATTACAATAGTAAATGCATATGCACCCAAGAAGTAGCAACGGACAACGAAAAAGACAAGTTTTACGAGATATTAGAAGAAATGTGTGAGAAGATTCCGAAACATGATACATTAATAATAGCAGGTGACTTTAATGCAAAGATAGGGAGGGAGGAATTTATAAGAAATGTGGCAGGAAGACATACCATTCATGAGATAACCTCAGGTAATGGAAGGAGGCTATGTAACTTAGCAACGCAAATGAATATGACAATAGCTAGCACAGTGTTTCAACATAAGAAAGAACATAAAATTACATGGATGATGCCAGGAAAGACCGAAGGAAATCAAATTGATCATATCGCAATTAGAAAGAAGAAACAAAAAATGATACATGATGTACGGTCCTATAGAGGAACTAGTGTAGATACAGATCACCAACTGGTGATAGCAAAAATAAAATTGAGAGCCGTGGAGGGTACAAAAGGGAGAAGGATGCAAAGAAAATGGAACACAGAAGAATTAAAAAACGAAGAAAAAAGAAGAGAGTACGAGAAAGAGCTTCAAATTCAACTAACTAGAGAAAAGAAAAATGACAGTATAGAAATAGAGTGGAGTAATATAAAAAGCAGTATACTGAAGGCGTCAGAAAAAATACTAGGCCTAAATAAGCAGCGTTATAGAAAGGATTGGTTCGATGGCCAATGCGAAATACTAATAAAGAGAAAACGGGAGGCAAGGTTAAAATGGATACAAACTAGTAGAGAAGGTGACTACGAAGAATACAAATAAATAAGGAAGGAAGTAGCAAGAATAATTAAAGTCAAAAAACAGAAGTGGATTGATGAAATGATGGACGAAATAGAGAAAGACGGTAAAAATAACACAAAGTTGTATCAAGAGATTAGGAAACAAAAGAGGAAAAGGATCATAGCCGCAAACATAGAAAAAGGAGAGTGGGAAAAACATATACAGGAAATTACAGAAAAAGATGAAGAGATAGAAGGTAATGAGGAGATAAGGGAAAATGATGAGGAAGAAGTAGAGGAGCCAACAGAAGAGGAGGTCTACGAAATAATCAAAAGTTTAAAAAAAAAGGAAAGCCACAAGACCAGATACTATATGTAATGAGATGATCAAAGACGGAGGAAGTGAAATAAAGCAAAGAATATATAAGTTGATGAAACAGATATGGAATAACGAGACAATGCCTGATGAGTGGAGATCTGGAATTATAGTACCAATACCAAAGAAGGGAGACCTAATGTTATGTGAGAATTATAGAAAGATAACACTGCTAAATATAACATATAAGATACTAACTTCGCTGATATTAAAAAGATTAAAAAAGTTCACTGAAAAAACATTAGGAGATTATCAGAATGGATTCAGGCAAGGGAGATCGACAATGGACGCAATCCATATAGTAAAACAAATAGTAGAGAAATGCTATGAGCAAGATATTGAAGTGGAGATGGTGTTCATAAACTTTAAACAAGCATTTGACACGATAAAAAGAAGTTCGATATTAAGGGATGCAAAGGAGATGGGTATACCAAAGAAATTGTTAAAAATGATAAGAATGTCTATGGAAGGATCGAAAGCAGCAGTACTATCAAGTGAAGGACTAACAGAAGAAATAGATATATACAAAGGCATAGACGTAACTAGGTGGGGGCTTGGGGGGGCTAAGCCCCCTCAAACCAAAAATTAGCCCCCCCAAAATAGATTCGAGCCAGAACTTTTTTGTAGTTAGTTTTGTAATAAAATAGCAAATATAATTAAAATAAATAAAAAATCAGCAAATAACTTTTGTTACTTGATTTAACGAAATTAGATAATAAAGAAACAATAAGCAACTAATAATAAAAGATAAGTATAACTTTGTCTACATTGATTTCAGCTGGCATTACAGTGGAATGCCCCACGTTGAGACAAGCCAAATAATTATGCCATGGAATCCCTGCTTTGGGAGAAATCAAATCAATAAATGAACAAAAGTTTTTATAATTGGTTTGCCTGGCGTCTTAAAGAAAAAGCTTAAAAAGTAAACTTCATATTTTAGTTTATCAGAAATACTTTTGATGAACTTTTAAATAAGTATGGAATAATAACTTCAGTTATGTAAATTCTGGTATAAACTTTAACAATACATGGTAAAATATGTTATCTGCCATTTTTGTGATTTTACAGGAGAAGCAAAAACAATTTTGTATTGATGTGTCAATAGTACTTATAGTGATTTTCAAAAGTAATTTTTCACAACTAAACACTTTGATCAACTTAAAATACATTATACTTTATTTGTGGCCATTTATTGCCAAAAAAGTGCATTTTGAAAAAAAATGCAGACAGCATGTTTTTCCATAACACTACTAAAGTATACGAATTAAGGCGTACTTTTAAAAAATCCTTTGTAAAATCTCCCCAAGTAATTAGTACTATCATTCTGATCATAAGTTTAAACAGTACTTATACCCTTAAAATGGCGAGAAAAACATTATATTTAAATATTGTTTTAAAGAAAAATCATTTAAATAAGTATAACCTACTTTTAAGAAAAATGTAGTACGCGCCGGAACTAATAATTTTTCGTAGCTCAGTAGTTAAAAGCGGGGCGGGAAAAACCAAAGTCGCTGTTGTCCCAGCTTCGATTCCAGCTCGCAGGTACTTTTTCTTTTTCCGAAATATTGCAGGTATTTTACAATTGAGCAATATCTATTAGTTATTGTCTAATGGTTAAAAGTAATTTTTTCAACCATTTTGCTGAAAACCATATTTCACAAATTTAATTATATTCGCTAATTACGTAATTAAATTTTCACTAATTTTGTAATTCAGTACTTAACAAACAACCTAGACAGGTTGTCAATGCAACAAGATCATCATTTTTACTTAATGTTTCAACATTTCAAATGGCATTCTGATTTTTATTCGTTTGCAATACGCGAAAAATATTTTCGGAGAAAAATTGCTTTAAATATGTATTTTTGAAAAAAAATTAATAAAGTTACCTGACAGCAGGAATCAGACCTAGCGACAGCGACTTTGGTTTATTATCGCCCCTCTTCAACTAACTGCGCTACGACGAAACATTAGCGCGCGTACCACATTTATTTTAAAAGTTGTTAAAGATTGCATTCATTTAAATAATTCTTCTTTAAAAAAAGGATCTAAATCAAATTTTTTACACAATTTTCAGGATATTAGTACTCTTTAAACTCAGAACGACAATAATATAAAAAATAATAATTTTAAATACTTGTAAAAAGAGTGATTTTACAGATGATTTCTTAAAAGCATGGGTTATTCCCTATATTCGATAATGACACATATGGTATGTAGATACACAAATTTTCTTTAGCCCCCCCAAAAATCTAGGCCTAGTTACGTCTATGTACAAAGGGGTACGACAAGGGGATGGATTATCAGCGACATTGTTTAATATTGTAATGGAGGGAATAATAAGGGAATGCAACATAACGGGAACAATAATAGAGAAATCTATCCAGGTCGTTGCTTATGCAGATGATATCACAGTGATAGCAAGGGATAGAAAGATCTTAGAAGAGACGGTAGAAATGATCAGCAAAAAAGCAAAAGAAAGAGGGTTAGAAATAAATCAAAACAAAACAAAATATATGAAGATTACAAGAAAAGATGACACAAACAACGGAAGAGTAAGAAGAATAGGAGAAATTAATATAGAAGAAGTGGAAAGTTTCAAGTACCTAGGGACAATAATAAATAAGAAAAATAATAGGAGTGAGGAGGTAGACCAGAAGATACAGTCAGGGTATAAAGCGTACCATAAGCACAAAATGATAATGAATAACAAGAAAATAACCAAGAGAACAAAATTAAGATTGTATAAGACAGTGATAAGACCTATAGCAACGCATGCAGCAGAAAATATATGCCTCACACAAAGAGGGAAGAAGATAAGTCAGGAGCAATATAGAAGATTAATGAACAGTGAAATTGAAGAATTAATAGAGAACGAAAATATAGTTAGAGTAATAAAAGCCAAAAGAATTAGATGGTACGGACACATTGATTGAATGAGCGAAGATTCAATAGTGAAGAAAATGACGAAATGGAAACCACAGATGCGAGCAAGAGGAAGACCTAAGATACGCTGGGAAGAGCAAGTAACAGAAGATATAAAGAGAATGGGAATCACAGAATGGAGGAAGAAAATGAGAAATAGAAAGGTATGGAGGGGAATTGTGAAGGAAGCAACAAGACACAGAAACTTATAAAGACTCATTTAAATTATTGTATATATAATTATTATATTAGTATATTATTTATAAACTTGTAAAAAAAATAATATAGTGTAATGGAGTGACGCACCATTAACACTTAATGTAGTCAAAAGAGCCCTAAAGGGCGGCTTCAATTCCTATCAGGAATGTATAGCCTTTTATATATAAGCCACCGTGGAGCCTTCCTCTCTTAAATACTAAATCAGTTTTTCTCTTACACGGTCTATCATGGGTTTTATTACCACCGTGAAGATTAATACACTCTTAGATAATAATAAGTCTAACCTCTTGTTCCGGACCAAAAGATTATCCCTTCATTCTTTTAGTCACAAGCTAAAACTATTTAGTTAGGTTAGGAATCAACCAAATCAAAATACTGACAGTGAAACACATAATAACTGTAGTCAGGTTTAAATACACGAATAATACTTCCAGTTAGCAATAATTAGTTGTAAGGATACTACAAACGTTAATAAAACCTTATTTTCTAGTAATACTTATACTTCAAACGGTCAAATTTATAAATTATTAAAAAGTATCTAAGGAATCTTTTAAATTTAGTTGCCATATAGATTTTGACTTATCTATAGGTTCCAACGAGAGATTTGGCTTTTAGATTAATTAAATAATGTCAAAATCACATCACACAACTAAAATCAACAGAAATTAAATAAACAGAAATGAACTTACATGAATTTACATTATTTTTTAAAACCAAGCCAAAATGGCTTCTTCCTACCTGTTTACATTTCATCATCATTCTCCTCAAAACAAAAACAAAAAGTATCGTTCCTTAACTACCCCCTAGCAACACAAACTACCAACATTAAAGAATCTGTAATAAACATCCCTAAATATAAAATCAAGTTACCAACCCCAAAGAAACTGTAATAAACATCCCCAACATTTTATATTGAACCAAATAGTTATTTTTAAAATCAATTACATATTTTGCCTGAACCTGTATGTAATAACACAACTGGGTAAATTGATTATTATGAAAATTGGTTTGTGAGTAAATGACTTGCTACAGCTGTGTAATTAAACCCTTTTATTGGTGTTTAATTATTATTGTTAACTCTTACACACAACTTTTGGCTTTTCCGATTTTTAAATAAAAACAGTGTCAATATTTTATGATTTTAAATGTTTATTACATTAAATAATTGAATTAGTACAAAAAAATTATTATAATTATATGAGCGATGATTTTCGTTTTAGATTTTGTATAGTACTACTTTATGGTTCACAATGTAACCACTTTTATTATAACTATATGTAAACATCTACAATATTACAAAACAAGTTAATAGGAATTGACTTAAATAATATTGTAAACAGTGATTAATATCATGTTTGCAATCATGACTCGATGGACATAGAAAATTACATATTCTGTTTGAATATAACAAAGTCCATTGATAAACACATTAACAATCATTTGTCTAATAATTGCTTAATAAATACGAGGGAAACTAGATAATAAATTATCTACCTAAGCATGAAACAAAAGACGCATGATTTTTTAAACAATTTTATTTTTCAATATAATCTCCCCCAACTTCAACGCACTTTCGCCATTTGTCTTGCAATGAATTCATATCATTAAAAAAATGATTCTTCCTGATTGCCAAAATAGTCATTGATGGTTCGTTTCAAATGGTCATCACTTTCAAAATGGCGGCCTCTCAAATGTTTTTTCAGATTTCGGAATAAGTAGAAGTCCGAGGGTGCCAGATCTGGGCTGTAAGGTGGGTGGTCTAACTCTACAAAGTTACATTCGTTCAGAATTGGACGAACTTTGGCGGCTTTATGAACCGTCGCATTGTCATGAAGAAGGAGCACATTTTTATGCCTCAAGTGGGGACGTTTTTTGGTAATTTCCGAATGTAACTTTTTGAGCGTATTACCGTAAACCTCTGCATTTATTGTAGTGCCCTTAGGAATATATTCGATCAGAAGAACTCCATGCAAATCCCAGAAAATTGTTGCCATAAGTTTTCCGGCTGAGGGCTGTGTGCGAGCTTTCTTTGGGGGTGGAGAACCCTTATGAATCCATTGCATAGATTCCAGCTTTGTCTCAGGGTCCCAGTGATGTACCCAGGTCTCGTCTCCAGTCACTATCCTCGTTAGGAATTCAGCATCAGCTTCCAAAAGATCTAAATTGTTTTGACAAATTTGCTGTCTTCGCGTCTTTTGCTCTGTAGTCAACAACCTGGGAACCCACCTCGCTGAGACTTTATTCATGCCTAACTTTTCGTGCAATATGGTCAAAACGCTAGGTTCTGATATTCCCAGAGCAGTAGCAATGGTGGAGACCTTCATGCGGCGATCCTCAAGAACCATAGCTTCCACTTTGTCACACATTTCACTGTTGGTTGCCTCAAGTGGCCTTCCACTTCTAGGGTCATCCTCTATGGATTCACGTCCCCAACGAAACTGTTTTGACCAAAACTTAATCGTAAAATATGATGGGGCATCATCTCCATATACGGCAATCATACGTTCTCTTATAAATTTTGGACCATTGCCTTCTTTTGTGAGAAACTTAATCACACTCCTATGCTCCAATTTCAAAACACTCATTTTTTGTCAACTAATCGCGCACAAAACAAAAAGTAACAGGTCAATTTCACTGAAACTTCAGATACAATTATAAAAGACTTGCCACTATTTGACATTAAACGCTGAAGATTGTCAGTTGTTTCAGTCATGGCTAGGTAGATAATTATTCTAGTTCCCCTCGTATAACAATCATCTTATTCTAATATGAACTTAAGATTAATGAGATGAGTAAATCCTGTGCTATTTTATGAAGATTAAAATAAATAAAGAAAAGATTTAGTGAGGTTTATTACAGCTACTTTGATAATTTTGGTCGACTGTAGGTCTGACCACTACATTGTGCATCTATGGTAGCATTAAGTTTTATCTGGTAATGCTGTATCGAAACCAGCTATTATTATTCGTCAATAAATATCATTGCATAAATAGTATTGTTGTTTTCATGGTATGAAGCGAGTGGATAAGTACAATTACAAGTTATTGTTAGTTCAATATTTAATAAGTATTATAAATACACTATTATAATTTATAGGCGACTACGAAAATTAAACCGAGTTGATTAGGTTAATATTTCTGTACTTGTTATGACAATAAAAGGAAAGAACAGAACTAAACACCTTGTCATTTTTTATTCTAAACATATTATTGTGAATGTAATTCCTTTCATAGATAGGTAAATGTCATAGAATGTCATTAAAGTAAATCACAAAAAAATTGTAATAGAAGTCTTGTACATTTATGTTTTAATACTAATATATGGAGCTCCCCAGGGTAATAAATTACATCCGTTATTATTCTACCTGTGAATAATAACTTGCATATGATCTTACGAACTGTTGAGCTTTGTCTAATATGTATTAGTTCTGTTTTTACATGACAGAACCGTCGATCCCTTCACAAACTAAAGAAATGATAATTTTTTGTGGGCATAAATAAAAATCGAAAAAGACCCCCTGCGATATGATGTGACAATGAAAAATAACTCAAAAGTGAAGAAATATAAGTTGTTAACAGTTTTTACAGCAAAACCTTCCCTTGGGGGCTAAGATCCAAATAATATTTACCGTACACACACAGATGTAAACGACAATCCTCAGGAGTTCGGCGGTTACAAGTGACCGCAACGTAGTATAGATTCAAGTCTCCACTCAACCGCACACCCACGCTTTGGAACTGGACAAATCGCACACAGATGTTGCATGTTTTATACTTGTTACCAAACAAAACTTGTGTAATTTGTCACATTCAGTTTTTGTTAAACTGATTAATTGCAGTTTGGGTTATTCCTTTAATTATATTTGGGTTATAGCAATTTTCAAAACGAAATTTTTTCTTTGAAGTGCCAAAAATAGACAAATTTCGACGAGCAAAATGTATGGCAATCAATTAGTTTTACTAAATGGCGCCAAGAAGTATAGAAAATGTAAAGAAGGATTAAATTAATTCTGAATACTTTCTAAACACATACAGATACATTTCTATCTAAATTTAATATTCGAAATACAGAAGGCAATTCTTCAGATGATGCTCACATATAGAAACCGCAGATCGTGTTTACCTCAGACAAGCTGAGCTTTGGACAAAGCTCTCTCAAACTTGTACTCGCCACAGCTGCCAGAGGGCAATGCTTTGGCAGTGCATGTCATCCCCAAGTACTTTCCTCCCGTTAACCGCCTGATATCTGATATCGATATAATATTAACTTGCATGGCACAATCTCGATCTTGTTTGTCATTTTAATTTTAAGAAAATACGGCTTGTAAGACGTGTCTTGTTTGACAAGGAGTTAATAACATTATTATTTGCTTCCTGAATTATTTTGTTCGATTAATATTTAAAAACCGTTAAACACAATGACAGAAATATATGTTTCCTTTATTTCGAAAAAAAATGTAAGTGCTATTTAAAGAAGATAAATTAGAAGTAGTAGCTTTATTTAAAGGTCAGCGATTGCAGAATAGTGGTTGCAGGCAATGGCCCCTGTCCGGCGGCTGAACGTTGGACACTGAAACATTGTGGTGGTCAGCTGAATCTAACTGCCTAACTTTATCATTTGTCCTTGTACAATCCAGCCAGAGTACGTAAATACCAGTGATTTGTTAGTGATTTGTGGGCAAATTAGCCGACAAATTGGCTAGTAGTTGCTTGTACAGAATTAAAAATTGGAAAACAGCGGCAATACGGAATAGGGAGTAACAAAATCCAATTAATGATTGAAAATAAGATTAATTACATGTTGTGCTGCTGTAAAAAATTCTTCTCTACAATTCTTTCAAAATAACTACTATAACTACTTGAAACTACTTCACCACAAATTTGTTTACAAGAGTGAAAACTTATTTATTTTCTTTTATTTAATTTAATTTCTTTTTAAATCAGACTACCAAATACTTACGGTTACGCGTAAAGAGATTACACTATGTTAACTAAAACAAATGAAAAATTGAAACAATAGAAAGTAATCTGTTTGCCGAACCGCAATTAATAATTAAGAAGGTGCGCTTACCAGGTTTGAATTAATAGTAAAAAAAACTTATTTTGAAGAGTTACTGCACGATTATTTACTTAGCGATATAAACTGACAACATGTAGGACTTTAATTAAACTGTTGAATGTATTACTTGCACTTGTACATCCATGTCGTTTGTTTCAAGTTGCACCGAATTTATACAGGGTGTCATGAGTTAGAACGCATTAACTTTAAGGGGTGATAGAAGACATCAAAAGGAACAAAAAAATCTTAATAATTTTTTTTTCTATGTTAATAAGCTTTCGAGTAATTTAGAAAAAACCATTGCCATATCTGGCGACCTTGCTTAAGTATAATCGCAGCTGGGTCTTGACTTTGTTTTAGAAAATCAAACAAATAAACTGATGATGACAGCAGTTGTTTAAAAATAATAAACATCCGAAGCAGATTAGTCGGGTGACTAATTCTACGAAAATTGTAATCGGCACCGTAAACAAAATTTGTACGTTTTACGTTAAGATCACGGTGATTCATAAAAAACCAACTGTAAAAATAAGACAATAATTGATCTACATTTTATATTTATTAATTTCCGGAATATTTTCAAAATTTCTTGACGTATTTGTTTTTTTATTAAAAAAAATACTATCTTATGTAAAAAAACTTGATTAAGGCACCTAATTACCATCAAATTAAAGATTTTTTTAATGTAACCAAAACGAGGTGTCAACAAAATCCCTTACCCTAATGGTTAAAAAAGTTCAACAAACCACCAACTCAGTATTATCTCACTTTAATAATAAAAGGGTATTATTTACACAGTTGCGATCAGGCATTGACCCAAATATTCTTAAATCGCAAGGTTGTAAGCAAAATGTGCTTTATTTCAATGTCAAGAAACTTCCACATCAGCATTTTGTGCGAATGTGGAGCACATTTTATTACAAACTTTACAGTGTTGTCACGTCTTTTAATTGAGTAAAATGAATTTGTAATTGTAAGAATAATTCAATTTTACGTGGAAACGACATACGATAGGATAAAACGTTATTAAGGTTTGTTGTTGTGATAGATGAGATGCATCTGCCGACAAAGCCCCATACTTAAAGTACTATTATTAACGCGGCAAAATGATGTTAAAGTTTCCAACTTTCTTATTTTTTTCTGAAAAAGTAGTACGTTTTAGAACAAAGCTGTCTTCTATCACTCCTTAAAATTAATGCGTTCTAACTCATGACACGCTGTATACAAATAACACAGGCACTTTCTGTGTTTGTTCTTAATAGCCGGAGACAATAAACAATCTTACATAAAAAACCAAGGATCTTATTTCTTGTTAAAATATTTAGAATTTTTAGTCAAGTAGGTAAATATTCACCGTAAACTTTGCTTAAAAACTATTAAGCACTGCTTACAGAAGTGAGATACAAGAAATACCAATTCAGTTGGTGAAAGATTCTAGAAACGAACGTCATATGTGACATCATGAAGGGCATCCCCAGAATGCTGTAAGATTTCCAGTGGCGTGCTGTTCTATACTTATAGTTAATAGTTAATAAACATGCTGTACATGTTGTAGCAGACAGTTTTTCTGTCCATTCATTTATTTTAAGAACATCTTGTTCCCTATTCTTTTAACGACATCCTGTATATTCAATTTTCAATGTTTATTTGCTAGACTTAAATAAGAAAATAAAGAATCTACGTCAACCCATAATCAACAGCTGTGAAACACATTATGATAAGATAAGAGTGTTAGCAGCATCTTATGTTACCAGGGCTGTTAAAAGAAATCAGCAGCGTACGTTAGGATTGTTCTTTTTAACACATCGTTGAATACATATACACTAATAGCGGGTTATAATTAAAAATTTCATTACGTTTTAAGTGTCATACGGTAATTGGTAATTTAAAGAAAAGTAATTGGCAAAAAATCGGGAAGATAAAATCAATTTAATTAGGATGAAAATAAATTTTATTATCATTATTAGATGAAATAGAATAATTTAACGTCGACGTTAATAATAATAATTATTATTATTATAGTGTAAATTGATTTCATTTTCTCTATTTTGTACGTATATTCGATTATAATTGAATATACATGAACCAACGCGTTAACTCTTCTTAAATAAAATCAGTTTCTGACGCTACTCAATCATTCCAGTCCTCCTGCTAATTTTCTTATTAGTTAAATTACTCGAATCAACCACGTAATCGTCGAGTGATCACCGCGTGATTCGTAATACGTTTTACATTTCCGCCCTCGTGATTTCTGTGACCCAGATTCTTCATTAGTTGGTGGAGGTGTAGGATTAATATTATTGGCTACAAAATTATCATTTTTTCTCTTTAATAACTTAATTCTTATTGTATTTTTCTCTTCTGTTAATTAAATTTAATATTTTATATACGAACTATCAATTTTTCAAATCACTTTAGTTGTCCGTTTTTGTTAATCAATAATAAATCTCTGGTTTGGCATTTTCGCACCAACATATCGAAGGACGAGATTTACGCTTGAATTCAATCAATTAAAAGGCAGCTTGTTGGTCACGAGACCCACGCTTTCATGTTCGTTACACAGAAGCTTCTTCTTTCCCAGTACTCTTGTAAAAACTTAGGCCAAGTGAACACGTAATTTTTGTGGTTGATTCAGCTTTTGGTTTTAATAGTGAAATTCCCTTCTGACGAGTTAATTATTGTGTGATTAATGCATAAAATCGTTTTGTGATTTATTAAGAGTACGAAATCTTTGTTTGAAAGTTTGGAAGATATCAAAATTAGAGTTTTCTTTGTCACGTTTCGTCGTCCATCTTGAATCCCTTTTGTTCGAGAAAATAGATCCAGATTTTAGTTGAAGAAAGTCGATGTAGACTTAAGTTCGAGAATATTGATCCAGATTGGTTATCAAGTTGACGTTTTAAGAAAATCGACAAATTTTAAAACCTAGTTTGCTATTGGATCTCCATAGCTGAAACTGCGAGCTTCACCTTTGTTTTGTTCGTTTGATGCTAATACCAAATGTGGATTTGCAGTCCTTAAGATTTTGAATCCCCCAAGTGAATAGCTGGAAGCTTTCTTCAAAAGGTCCTGAGCCACCTGGTGATCATATTCAACGAGTCATTTGAAATAACGTTTGTAAACCAAATTAGGTCTATAGAAATAATCAAGCGGGTTCTTTATATCCTGTTTTTTGTGGAAGCGTTAATTAGTTTATTTGATCAAAATTTAAGAGTGAATTGTTATAATTATGTAATAGAAATTTTAAAGTTGCAGTTTAAAGAAAACATTTAATATGAGAATAAGTAAATTTCTATGAGATTCTGAATTTAATTTTTTAAGTAAGATTGGTAAACTTCAAACCTAATAACGATCATAGTAAGAATTTTTTAAAGTATTTGTTAAATTTAGTTGTAATATATTATTATAATCGATGTTAATATATTATTTAAACAACAACTGAAGGTATTCTAGTTCTTTTTTTACTATCTAATGATTTTTTTATGTAAAATAAATAAATAATTAGTATTATTTGTTATTTCTTGTTTACTTTTTATTACGTGCTATTTTTGTATAATAACAGAGTGCGGAATTCGGTCTTTGCATAATTGAGACGGATTCTTTTTAAGATCTAGAGCTCCGTATTGTGGAACAATCACGCACTCGTTTATTAATTTAAATCAGTTATGCTGGCGCCCCTATATCCATAGCTCTATGAATTTGATGATGCTCCAAATCATCTATGACCTGCCTTAATCTCAAAAAAGGAAGAGAGTTCTCATTTTATGGTATTTAAGCTAAGACGAGGCATAGATATTTGTATAACGTAAGGGCATTTGTTTTTTGTAAAACAACTTGTTGCATACTTTATAAACGTTCTATTTTCAAATTTATATGTATAGTACCTACAAGATAATACCTACAATTAGGGTAACATTCCCTAATGTTATAATAATAATAATTAATGATAAGCATTAACAAAATCGCTTAACAAAGGAAGGAAAGTATAAGAGATACTGTAGTAATAAGTCACTACTGTAGTTACTGCAAATCCACTTTCTCTTGCCAAAATAATATATGAAATTAAATTAACATTACGGGCAGTATTAGCAAGCCTGTTATTGCGCCAAAGAATGTTAGTAATTATCCGATTTAGAAATTAGTGGCACTGTAACCGAAGGCTTATTGTACTCACCCTATAACAAGATAATCACAACCACTTCCTAATATTAGTTCCCAGTATCGTTAGATGCAGGTTTGTCGCTGGGTGTGTGATGAAGTCTTTCGGTTCCAAGGAGGGTTGTCTAAGAACGCGCTGTCTTTTGTTGCATACAACATGCATACCCTGCTGATTCTGCCTGATGCATTGTTAACAAACCCGTAATGGTCTTGAATTGTAACCTACTTAAAAGAGAAGATCTGTTGCTCTTTTCTGGCAAGGTTGGTCAATGAATGCTGCTATGGTTGTGTCCAGATCGATTAGTTCAGTAGGTGCAGTGCTAACTGCGGGCCCAGTCATTGACCTAGCCTCGGACTGCACTTCTTGGTACTCCCAAGGCAGGTTCTGTGTCAAAAAAACCTTTACGGAGCGCTGCTGCCTGGCTAATTTATCGGCTTTTCCATTGCTTTCAATTTTGCAGTTATCTGGAGCCCAAAGCAGTTTGGTAGTGACCTGGTCTTCCAGTTTAATGAGTTCCGTAAAACATTGCCGTACCAGTCTAGAATACATCCTAAAACTCGAGAGAGCTTTTAGAGCTACCTGGCTGTCTAACATGACATCCGCTTATTTTTTTAAGCCCCACCCGCATGTTTTTGGGCGCATGCTGTAGTACAGCGTAAGTTTCCGTTTGAAAGGCGGAGGCGCACCATTTAAAAGAAAAGCAAAACTTCGCTCTTGGATCTTCGCCATATAGGCTTGATCCAGCATCCGTCTTGGTTTTAGAGTTGTCCGTGTATGAGATCAGTAAGGGATCCCTAGGCAGCTAGTCATTCTTGTATGTTCTATACCAATCCGTGGATGGTACGGTGAGTTCTGTAATCGATGTAGACCTAATTCTGTATCTCCTTGCATCAGTATGTTAGTTAGTTTCTTTGTGAACATGTGAAGGGAGGTACAGAAGTGTCTCTATTGCAGTAGTAGACGTTGCTCTACCGTCCCTGTAATGCCAAGACATCCAAGCCTTTAAATCTTATTTACTCTTAATTTGGTGTTTTCTTGCTTGACTTTGGACCACCAAACTAAAACCGCGTAGATTATTGTTGGTCTGGCCACTCTGTTATAAAATCAATACTCAATTCCTGATTTAAAACCCCAAGATGTGCCATACGTTCTCCGATCTTCTGATTATTTTTTCAATTTGTCGGTTCCAGATAACTTATAGAGTTAAAGAATGTGTTGTCAAAGGCTCCTTCTATATCTAGAAAACCTCCTAGAAGGATCTGGTTGTGTTCAAATTTCCTCTATCCGTCTGGTAAGATAGTGGAGAGCTATCTTTGCTGATAAACTCGCTTGGTAGGCAAACTGTCCTTGACATAATGTATGCATATTCCTAATATGCCTGTGGTGACAATCTGCCCCGCAGTCTGCCAGTCCTGCCTTAATACACCGTTTCCAGGAGCATCAGGTCACTGGCTCTTTCATTTTGGTAGTGATTGTTCTACAGGTACTGATCCAAGAAAGTGAGCCCGAACGATTTCGTACAGTGCTTTTTTTTCTTGTTTTAATAAACTCCCTAGTTGCAGTTACTGGAGTACTACTTATCGAATGCTGGGAGTCCTTAGAAAGTACTTTTTCTGAAGCGCATACATCAGAACAAATTTCCGGTCTATGCATGGTACATATATCTTCCTTCTTAAAACAACAAAAACCATTTAAGGGCGCGGTTTATCCTCGATGTCCTTTTCGGTCCATTGTGATCAAACCATTCGGAAAGCATATGCAAAAACTCGAGGATCTATTTCAACTTTCCACTATTTCTGAAAATATGATGTAAAATGACTGCACTAATAAAAACTGTGGGATTCTCCTGTCTCTATGAACAACACGAATACATAACTATAATGAATGTCTCCAAAATTTAAACAAAACTGATAATATTAACCGCTAGCGTAAACCTGTCTGACTAAAGCACCCAAAAATCCTCAATTGAGGGTGCGTCTAATTTGGGAGGTTATCACTTCTCACAAATGGTATGTTATGATGATTAAGCCAAACTTGAGTTGCTCTAGCGTAATGACATGACTCCGGTCAGAATATTGTATAAACTTCAGGGTGATGTGTATTAATAAACTCTACCAGCTTTGGCTAGCAATGTGACCTGGTTAGTTGTGAATGGTTAGACAGTGGATGTTACCAGCATACAGTGACATACCAGGCATCGTGGAATCTCCGCTTCGGATATCGCATACAACATCAACAGCATATCCTGAAATTCAGCTTTTGGACAAGTTGCTTTCAGTAACATTTCGATTTTATTATTATCTTATTATTGCTATTTGCATTTACATATATTTTACATTATACTTCTTTCTTTTTGTTACCTTGAAATGTCACAAAAATTTATGTACTTTAAAAATTTGAAATTTATGAATCTACAAAGCTCGAAAGCTGAAAGTTTGAAATCCTGGTAGTTTCGAACTTGAAATTTCGAAATTCAAAGCCTATTTAAGTTTAATTAATTTTTCCCAAGGATTATTCTGACAATTGTTATTATGTCAACTTATACTTAGACTCCCTGCATACCGTGAAGTTTCAACATTTGAATCAAGAATTGTGAAACATAAAATTTTAAAATCTTGAAGATCTGATTCTGTCAACTCCGATGTGGCGCTGACTTTTTGAAGTTTAAAATCCTTGTATCTTATGCATATTATATAATGAATGCATGGTATGCGTTTACTAAATTAGGTTATGTATAATTTAACAGTTAACATTATAATTAGTCAATTACGGTCTAACGTATTGCAATACATGTAAAAATCCATTGAAGAGATGGAATTTTTAAGGTAAGACTAGATAAGATCGTTTTTCATACGGTTTTAGTAATTTTTCCACAATATTTACCATATTCTAAGTCGTTTATCATGTAAGAAATCTAGTTTATGTCACATATGATTCACTTACATGCATATATGTATGTATGTGTATCCCTAGCTGGAGCTTTGAGTCGTTTAAGTCCGCCTTTATCTTACTTTTTCCATTTCCGGTTTGTTTTATTCAGAGGTAGATTTCGTTCAGAGTTTTATCGCCTCCTCGATTTTAGAACTGGTAGGAAATTCGCACCTTTTCAGAGAGAACTGTATATAAACTTTCTCAAAAGATTTGTAAGGACAATTTATTGTAATTGTTAAAAAGGAAAAAGACATTAAGACGCTGAGATACCATTTATTTTCCACTTACTTTTTATACGCACAATTCGAAAAGCTCGAATCTATAAAAGAAGAAAAAAATATTTTCTTTTTAAATTTTTATCGAAGCTTTTATTTGGTCACGGAAAAGTATCCCTCTAAATAAAAATTATTTTTGTCATAAATAATTTTTTATGACATGCTTGCTACATATCTGGGAAAAAGAGATTTTGTTACTATTCGTCCAACAACGAAATTCGATACTTTGAGCTGTTATAATTTAGTTGCAGTTGTCCGAAGAGTTTGACTAATCTGTAGGACGTGCCCTGGATAAAAACTTGATCTGTTGACTTAGGGGATGGACAGTGATGTATGCCTGTCGCATGATAACATCTTCCGCAAAAGAGGGCATTTTTTTTAGTTTAGCGAACGGCTATTGAATCAAATATGAATGAGAATAAGATATGCTTGCCCTCTTTTAATATTTTGATTAATTATTATCTACCAGTACGTTATTTGCCTACTTGATTTAGTAGATTTTCTGATACATTTGTTCTTGGGGACAAAAAAGGGAGAATTTTCCACGCGCTGAAAAGTTGAAATAAAACAAACACATGAGGCTTTGTTAAGCCTGTAAAAGCTAACAGAGAGAGGAAGTGTGTTAGACGTGTCCTGAAACTTCTGTATATAGATATCCTTTGACACGGCAGAATATTAATGAAATGTTGTATACATATTGACCGAGATAACAATATGTACCTAAACAAAGTTAGTTTAAACATTGGACAGTTGAGATATATTCCTAACTTCTCTGACAAAGCATGTTAACGGGGATGCTGCATTCATGTATAAAATAGCCCAATGATGTATAGAAATTTCCCTTTTACTAGAACGAAGATAAGATCTTTTTGTTGGACTTTGCAAGCAATATTTTTATGTGGGGTATTTTGCTCTTTAACCTCTATTAAGCAGAACCTTCAGTTAGAGTTTATATTTTTACAAGTTTACTGTTAGGTACAAAGTTGCCGTCAACCAAAATGGGTAATTTTTGACTTCCAAGTAATAGCATCGATTTCAAAGATACGAGTTTCAACATCTAGTAGTTCAACATAATAAAATATTTAAATTAAAAAGCACCAATGCCAAATCACCTAATTCTAAAACATGACCGTGTTTGAATATCTTAGATTTTGTTCAAATTTTTTCTTGTACAGATACGTATTGTAATGTTATTTTCACAGGTAGTTTTATTTATGTAAAGCCACTATGAAATACATTAAAGGATACATTAAAGTTATTTGTTAATTTATTACATTACGTTCATTTGGTTTGATTTGATCTCTTAAGTAACAAATAATGAACACCGTATAAAGGTAAGACAATCCAACTATTTTTCAAGACGATTAATTGGCCTATTCCATCTCAAAACAGACAAGGGTTGCAGATCAAAGTCTTCAATTGCCATGTGATTTTAGTATGTTAATCTTTGTCAAAAATAAGGAGACCCGTATTTTTTGTTCGGCACAAAAATGTTTCTGGATCAAGTTGCATGTCATTAAAGTTAATGGCAAAGCCGCGAATATTTTTACTGTTAAAACTATTTTTTTTTAAACTAGGTAATAAGAATATTTTAATGCAGTTTTATTTGTCTGAAAGGTAGTTTTTTTCTAAATTGTGACACTTAAATTATCTTTGAAACATGTACCTTATAAAAGATACATGGTCGTTTATATTTGAAAAAGGGTCCAGCTTGACCTCTTCTATCTCGAAAAAGCCACCCTAGAAAAATCTAAAATTTTTATATTGTGTTCTGGTATACTAATTTTTCCATAAATATCAGTTGCATTTTTTTATTAGTAACTATATAGTAATTTGAATCACTAGTCCAGAAACTGTAGGCCTGCAACTAACGATTATTTGCAACATAGTTGCTGGGCGCGTGATTCACGTATTTATTATTTTTGCTGAGACTTTTGAAAAAATTTTGAAAAAATTAGCTTAGACTTTAAATTACATGTGTAATTAGGTTTTTTCATGTTGGTAACAATTAGCTACAAAAACATTTGTATTTGAAACCCACTGAGTGGCAAATTTAATAGTATATTAAGAAGAAATAATTTGTATAGTTATATTATGCCGACATATGTTAATAAACATCGAGGAGACAATTTTTTTATATATCTAAACGCTACTGCAATCCCTCTTGCCATACGAAGATCCTCGGAAACTCAATGGGCAATGGAATAATCGACGGGCACCTTGAAGAGATCTTGTTGTACCTCGATCGTTGTACTCCGAATCTAGTTTTCTGGTCCCCGAAAAAGCAGCTATAAATTCTTCAAAGGTCTGCCTCAGGCCTTACTCTATTGACAGCCACTTCAAGCTCACCTCCCCAACCCGGGACTATCACTTCCCTCATAGGGCGCTAGACATCATTTATTCATTACTTCACCATCACTTTCACCCTCTCAATTTCGATGTAGCTTTGGCGATAAAGTCATAAAGTCACGATTAAGTCATTGTCTTAAACTCTATTATGCCATAATAAACTTACCTGTCTTTGTATCTGGTTAAATTTTGATTTTTCTGTTTGGAGGTGTCGATCCAGAGTAATTATGAAAAAGTGTTTGCCCATTGTTTGAATTCAGCCACCTAAAGTAGTGTTCCCTCGACGAGAATGGTTTGGATTTTGTTTAGTTTAAGGTTTTACTAAACCATGAGCGTTTGTACTTGTTTTCCACAAGGTCGAAGTGGTAGATTTATAGTTTTCCGTTAGTATTTATTTGTTATTATTGTAAATTTATGCAAGGAAGTTGCTATGTGTCATCAGGCAACTATTCGAAATTTGTATGATTAGTTTTGTAACAGTGGATGGTTCTTGTTAATTTATTAAGTTAGGAATGAATTTAGACGATAAGTGTATTATATCGTTTTATTCGTCTTTTTACCAGCTATCTTTCCATTTAAATAGATTTAAGTAATAAACATTACATTTAACATAAACATTTGAGTTGAAGAAAATCTCAAGTTTTTCGATTGTTTTTAACAAAACGTATAAAAGGACCTGCAAGAGAAAACAACTTCAGTCAGTTAAAATCAAAAGGCGGAACCTATGTCTTTCTGACTCAAGAAGTTACCAAAATAAGGTTGGGTTATGTACTCTCAGGTTTTTTGTAAACAAAGAAACGTCAATTATTACAAGAATTATACGTACCTGGATGTACTTTATTGAATTTAAGAAGAATCAGTATCACTTTTGTTATGCAACTAAAAGAATTCTAATGGAATTTAATTTTATTTAAAACAAGATTTTCCAATCGATAAATTATTCAATCTGTCAATGTGAAGATAATAGCTGTGTTCATCAAGTTGTGCGGTGTGTACAATACCGCTCTATTTATCAAACGAAATTTAAGGATAGTGTTTCGTTTTCATTTTTAATCCCAAAGTAAGCGAGAACATTTTCTGATCAGAAATCAAATAAACAATTTTAGTAAATTTAAAAATGAATTTAAATCAAGAATAGAGCTCTTTAATAACATCATTTATATTAAATGAAATTTTAGTCATAGAGGTTTGCTGAAATGAAGATTGTTGTAGCACTCTTGATATGCTATAAACAAAATAAAATTTCATTGAAATTTTGATTTATGGATTTCGTTTTTATTTTTATTTTCTTAATATTATTTTCTTCATAATATGTCTAATAAAGAAAAAACGTGTGTTGATAATTCATAAATATTTGTTTATTTATTATATGTTATACAATTATTCAACCATTAAATAGCACAGATTATAAAAATATTTCTCGTCCAGCTGCAGAACTCCAGGTGTGTTTTTGGTTAAGCTTTTATAAGTATTAAGATTGGTAAGATTATTATTTGGTGCTTTATGTTGGCTGAGTCAATTAAAGCACAGTCGAACTTCTATATAACGAAGTCGGTAAATCTTGAAAAAAGTTCGTTATAGGGAAATTTCGTTATAAAGAAATATCATCTTTTGTAAATATTATTTTAATGCTTTCGTTTTAATTCGAGTGATTCCGCAAACTGTAATGCCTTGTGTTTAATTAATTGTCGTGATAATGGTGCATTTTTGTCGTCAATTAAATGCACCCACTTTAAAACTGCTTCATCCACGGCGTCGTAAACATAAGTTCTAGCACGTTTTGCTGTAAGTTCACCAACTGATTTTAAAATTGATTCGCGATTTTTTATTGTAGTCGATAAACTACTGACAGGAATTCCAAACTTTGCCGCGAGCCGCGATGTTTGTCTTTTTTGTATACAGTTATCATTTTCCTGCAACACGTTGATTTTCTCAATAATGGTTAAACACTTTCGCTTTGATTTTTTTGTACTCCAGTGTAGAGCTGTTCACTCACAAAACTAAAATTAAAATAAAAATTTGCAATGCAAGTTTTTAACTTTACGTAAATGCTAATTGCATTTTAATCCTTCTTAAAAGGGTGGATTCTCCATTTAGACAAGTAATAAGTATAGACAATAAGTATAATGCATCGAAGTTTAATCTTTCCTAGAACTCTCATTCAGATAAATTTTCGGAAATCCCCTGAAAAAGTAAGAATGTAAAGATAAACCAGTTGTAAACCTTTTAATGACAATTTTAATCGTTCTTAGAATTTCCATTTCAACAAATTTACAAAATCCCAGGTTTTTAAAAATGTGTGCAGGCTTCTTGGAAGATGAGTAAATTTATAATCTTTTACTGCTGCTAACAAGGATTGATGCATTATACATACATTTACCTTCGTTATTTAGAGACACTTTTATATGTATTTTTTCTAAAAGGGCAGTGTACAGCACAAAAATTCGTTATATAGAGAAATTCGCTATATAGAAGTTCGTAATATGGAAGTTGACTGTATTTAATAATTTATACATCATTTTATAACACCGCAATATATAGGGTGTCCCATTTAAGAAAAGCGTAGTTTTATTTGTCCCACTTGTTCCATATTTTTAAAATATGCATATCTTTAGCAACTAAAGACTTTGTATTGAAAATTTTTCTCGATATATAAAAATTGAGGAGATATCGAATAATTAATTGCTAACCTGTGTATTTATACTCCTTTTTAGGTAGCTATAGGGCTGATAATATAAGAATAGAATAATATAAGATAATAATAAAATAACTACATACATCTAATATAACTAAACAATATCTATGTAGTACGTTAGCTGAAATAGCAATTAATGAAGCAGTTCGAGACTTTGTTAAAAAAAGTGTTGATGACTAACTTATCAAATCTATACTGAACACATCCTTGAAGGTTGACAAAAAAATTAAAAATTAGTTACTTAATGAAATAATTTAATTTTTAAATGATACATTCAAATATCCTGAATAAGAAGATTAAATTTAAAATTGGAACAAAATGAAACTTGTTACTTTGACATATCATATTATGGATGAGTGGTTAAGACGTAAACATTTTTTACAGTTGACTATTATAGCCCGGATATACAATATACATTTATACATACATCTTTTGAACATTTCGATAGAGCTTAGTTATTTTAATTTAATTATACAGAATTTTTATTCATTAAATGTCAGTTGTTTTTTAAAATACCAATTATTATTTTTTAATAATATAAACTATTTCTGTAGGTACTTATTTGTAAAAACCTTATATTTATAGTATTTGTTTTAGTATTGTTGAAATAAAAAATAAACAGTTATTCATTAATGAGTACTTTATAATAAAATTAACCTTTGTTAAGGCATCACTCTGCGTGTCAATCGTTATGAAGGGGATAACCTTTCTGTTTATTGCCCTTATAATTTAATCAGAAGGTTTAGTAGCAAGAATGACCTTTTCAATTTCATTGTAATTTCATCATAATATCACGATGACATTATATAGATACGAAAACATTAAATTTTTCGAAGAACAAAAAATTTGATTTTCAAGGGAAGACTCCGCTCGTCTTAACACAATTTCTATACAATTCATTTCCGCTCTTTTGTAGCAGCAGCGAGGATATTTTGCTTCTTTCTCGAGAATTTGATATATTTATTTTACATTTTCATGAATAATAATTTTAACATTGCTTTGCTTCAATAACAATCGTCTAAATCTTTATTCAGGATTTTCCGGTGTCCCCGGAGTCGACGCCCTCCGGTTTTTAATACCACTTCCGGTCAAACGTCTAGGGTAACAGTCTTTAGTCACGATACAGTCTTCGTCTGCGTCGTGCTTGGCCAAATGTTTAATTAATATGGTAATGTTATGAAAACCTTGATTCAAATCGATTTTAAAAAAGTTTTCTTTTAATAGCGAACTAAAATATCAAGTCACGCGATTCGCTGTTTTATCCTGAAAAATTTTCAACTTAAAAATTTTGGTCAGTTAAAAAATAATTTCCGTTCTTAATTGCACGTGTAACATGACTAAGTAGAAATGAAATGGGGAACCTTGACAATTTCCCAACGGTAAATAATTAAATTGACATTGGTGTGAAGTTGCTAAATTTCCTACTGTGACATTCGGAATAGAGAACTACCAACGGAAGACGCAGACAAGACTTCCCGCATGATTAAAAGCATAAAACGCTTTTAATGATATGCAACGTATTAAGGGTCGCTGGAATCACGAAACGTTTGACTATGCAAATTTGTAAATGAAACTTACAATTGTAAAGCATTTGAATAATAGATTTTTCTTTACATATTTATGTCGAGGAAAACTAATCCGATCATTCATCAGTATAGAATTTCTAACACGCAGATTAATTACGAAATCATATTTTTGAAATTTGAAGTTATTATCAGACTTGCACAGTTTTAGAGAATACAGCTTCCTAATATTCACAAGCTCACTTACGAGTTTAAAATTCGGGAAGTGTTCGCCTTCAAATTGGTTGTAATGATGCTGGTTAATTCATTGGTTACATTTCTAGTGCTTCTAGAT